>CM026386.1:31873194-31909110 GCA_014843695.1 Archivesica marissinica | reverse complement strand
ACCACGAGCAACATCACACACCAACAGTACGACGAGCAACATCTCACACCAACAGTACCACGAACAACAGCACACACCAACAGTACCTCGAGCAACACCACACACCAACAGTACCATGAGCAACATCACACCACCAATAGTACCACGAGCAACATCACACACCAACAGTACCAGAGCAACATCACATACCAACAGTACCACGAGCAACATCACATACCAACAGTACCACGAGCAACATCACATACCAACAGTACCACGAGCAACATCACATACCAACAGTACCACGAGCAACATCACATACCAACAGTACCACGAGCAACATCACACACCAACAGTACCACGAGCACATCACAAACATCACACACCAACAGTACCACGAGCAACATCACATACCAAAGTACCACGAGCAACATCACATACCAACAGTACCACGAGCAACATCACATACCAACAGTACCACGAGCAACATCACATACCAACAGTACCACGAGCAACATCACATACCAACAGTACCACGAGCAACATCACATACCAACAGTACCACGAGCAACATCACATACCAACAGTACCACGAGCAACACCACATACCAACAGTACCACGAGCAACATCACATACCAACAGTACCACGAGCAACATCACATACCAACAGTACGACGAGCAACATCACATACCAACAGTACCACGAGCAACATCACATACCAACAGTACCACGAGCAACATCACATACCAACAGTACCACGAGCAACATCACATACCAACAGTACCACGAGCAACATCACATACCAACAGTACCACGAGCAACATCACACACCAACAGTACCACGAGCAACATCACACACCAACAGTACCACGAGCAACATCACATACCAACAGTACCACGAGCAACATCACATACCAACAGTACCACGAGCAACATCACACACCAACAGTACCACGAGCAACATCACATACCAACAGTACCACGAGCAACATCACACACCAACAGTACCACGAGCAACATCACACACCAACAGTACACGAGCAACATCACATACCAACAGTACCACGAGCAACATCACACACCAACAGTACCACGAGCAACATCACACACCAACAGTACCACGAGCAACATCACATACCAACAGTACCACGAGCAACATCACATACCAACAGTACCACGAGCAACATCACACACCAACAGTACCACGAGCAACATCACATACCAACAGTACCACGAGCAACATCACATACCAACAGTACCACGAGCAACATCACACACCAACAGTACCACGAGCAACATCACATACCAACAGTACCACGAGCAACATCACACACCAACAGTACCACGAGCAACATCACATACCAACAGTACCACGAGCAACATCACACACCAACAGTACCACGAGCAACATCACACACCAACAGTACACGAGCAACATCACATACCAACAGTACCACGAGCAACATCACACACCAACAGTACCACGAGCAACATCACACACCAACAATACCACGAGCAACATCACATACCAACAGTACCACGAGCAACATCACAAACCAACAGTACCACGAGCAACATCACATACCAACGTACCAGAGCAACATCACATACCAACAGTACACGAGCAACATCACACACCAACAGTACCACGAGCAACATCACATACCAACAGTACCACGAGCAACATCACACACCAACAGTACCACGAGCAACATCACATACCAACAGTACCACGAGCAACATCACATACCAACAGTACCACGAGCAACATCACACACCAACAGTACCACGAGCAACATCACACACCAACAGTACCACGAGCAACATCACACACCAACAGTACCACGAGCAACATCACATACCAACAGTACCTCGAGCAACACCACACACCAACAGTACCATGAGCAACATCACACCACCAATAGTACCACGAGCAACATCACACACCAACAGTACCACGAGCAACATCACATACCAACAGTACCACGAGCAACATCACACACCAACAGTACCACGAGCAACATCACACACCAACAGTACCACGAGCAACATCACACACCAACAGTACCACGAGCAACATCACACACCAACAGTACCACGAGCAACATCACATACCAACAGTACCACGAGCAACACCACACACCAACAGTACCATGAGCAACATCACACCACCAACAGTACCACGAGCAACATCACACACCAACAGTACCACGAGCAACATCACATACCAACAGTACCACGAGCAACATCACACACCAACAGTACCACGAGCAACATCACACACCAACAGTACCACGAGCAACATCACATACCAACAGTACCACGAGCAACATCACATACCAACAGTACCACGAGCAACATCACATACCAACAGTACCACGAGCAACATCACACACCAACAGTACCACGAGCAACATCACATACCAACAGTACCACGAGCAACATCACACACCAACAGTACCACGAGCAACAAAACCACAGTACCACGAGCAACATCACATACCAACAGTACCACGAGCAACATCACATACCAACAGTACCACGAGCAACATCACACACCAACAGTACCACGAGCAACATCACACACCAACAGTACCACGAGCAACATCACATACCAACAGTACCACGAGCAACATCACACACCAACAGTACCACGAGCAACATCACATACCAACAGTACCACGAGCAACATCACACACCAACAGTACCACGAGCAACATCACATACCAACAGTACCACGAGCAACATCACATACCAACAGTACCACGAGCAACATCACACACCAACAGTACCACGAGCAACATCACATACCAACAGTACCACGAGCAACATCACACACCAACAGTACCACGAGCAACATCACACACCAACAGTACCACGAGCAACATCACATACCAACAGTACCACGAGCAACATCACACACCAACAGTACCACGAGCAACATCACACACCAAAGTACCACGAGCAACATCACACACCAACAGTACCACGAGCAACATCACATACCAACAGTACCACGAGCAACATCACATACCAACAGTACCACGAGCAACATCACATACCAACAGTACCACGAGCAACATCACATACCAACAGTACCACGAGCAACATCACATACCAACAGTACCACGAGCAACATCACACACCAACAGTACCACGAGCAACATCACATACCAACAGTACCACGAGCAACATCACACACCAACAGTACCACGAGCAACATCACATACCAACAGTACCACGAGCAACATCACACACCAACAGTACCACGAGCAACATCACACACCAACAGTACCACGAGCAACATCACACACCAACAGTACCACAAGCAACATCACACACCAACAGTACCACGAGCAACATCACATACCAACAGTACCTCGAGCAACACCACACACCAACAGTACCATGAGCAACATCACACCACCAATAGTACCACGAGCAACATCACACACCAACAGTACCACGAGCAACATCACATACCAACAGTACCACGAGCAACATCACACACCAACAGTACCACGAGCAACATCACACACCAACAGTACCACGAGCAACATCACATACCAACAGTACCTCGAGCAACACCACACACCAACAGTACCATGAGCAACATCACACCACCAATAGTACCACGAGCAACATCACACACCAACAGTACCATGAGCAACATCACATACCAACAGTACCACGAGCAACATCACATACCAACAGTACAACGAGCAACATCACATACCAACAGTACCACGAGTAACATCACATACCAACAGTACCACGAGCAACATCACATACCAACAGTACCACGAGCAACATCACATACCAACAGTACCACGAGCAACATCACATACCAACAGTACCACGAGCAACATCACATACCAACAGTACGACGAGCAACATCACATACCAACAGTACCACGAGCAACATCACATACCAACAGTACCACGAGCAACATCACATACCAACAGTACCACGAGCAACATCACATACCAACAGTACCACGAGCAACATCACATACCAACTGTACCACGAGCAACATCATACACCAACAGTACCACGAGCAACATCACACACCAACAGTACCACGAGCAACATCACATACCAACAGTACCACGAGCAACATCACATACCAACAGTACCACGAGCAACATCACACACCAACAGTACCACGAGCAACATCACATACCAACAGTACCACGAGCAACATCATACACCAACAGTACCACGAGCAACATCACATACCAACAGTACCACGAGCAACATCACACACCAACAGTACCACGAGCAACATACATACCAACAGTACCACGAGCAACATCACATACCAACAGTACCACGAGCAACATCACACCAACAGTACCACGAGCAACATCACATACCAACAGTACCACGAGCAACATCACACACCAACATACGAGCAACATCACATACCAACAGTACCACGAGCAACATCACACACCAACAGTACCACGAGCAACATCACAACCAACAAGAGCAACATCACATACCAACAGTACCACGAGCAACATCACATACCAACAGTACCACGAGCAACATCACACACCAACAGTACCACGAGCAACATCACACACCAACAGTACCACGAGCAACATCACATACCAACAGTACCACGAGCAACATCACACACCAACAGACGAGCAACATCACATACCAACAGTACCACGAGCAACATCACACACCAACAGTACCACGAGCAACATCACATACCAACAGTACCACGAGCAACATCACATACCAACAGTACCACGAGCAACATCACACACCAACAGTACCACGAGCAACATCACACACCAACAGTACCACGAGCAACATCACATACCAACAGTACCACGAGCAACATCACACACCAACAGTACCACGAGCAACATCACAAACATCACACACCAACAGTACCACGAGCAACATCACATACCAACAGTACCACGAGCAACATCACATACCAACAGTACCACGAGCAACATCACACACCAACAGTACCACGAGCAACATCACAAACATCACACACCAACAGTACCACGAGCAACATCACATACCAACAGTACCACGAGCAACATCACATACCAACAGTACAACGAGCAACATCATACACCAACAGTACCACGAGCAACATCACATACCAACAGTACCACGAGCAACATCACATACCAACAGTACCACGAGCAACATCACATACCAACAGTACCACGAGCAACATCACATACCAACAGTACCACGAGCAACATCACACAACAACGTAATACGAGCAACATCACACACCAACAGTACCACGAGCAACATCACATACCAACAGTACCACGAGCAACATCACATACCAACAGTACCACGAGCAACATCACACACCAACAGTACCACGAGCAACATCACATACAAACAGTACCACGAGCAACATCACATACCAACAGTACCACGAGCAACATCACATACCAACAGTACCACGAGCAACATCACACACCAACAGTACCACGAGCAACATCACACACCAACAGTACCACGAGCAACATCACACACCAACAGTACCACGAGCAACATCACATACCAACAGTACCACGAGCAACATCACACACCAACAGTACCACGAGCAACATCACACACCAACAGTACCACGAGCAACATCACATACCAACAGACGAGCAACATCACACACCAACAGTACCACGAGCAACATCACATACCAACAGTACCACGAGCAACATCACATACCAACAGTACCACGAGCAACATCACACACCTACAGTACCATGAGCAACATCACAAACATCACATACCAACAGTACCACGAGCAACATCACACACCAACAGACGAGCAACATCACACACCAACAGTACCACGAGCAACATCACATACCAACAGTACCACGAGCAACATCACATACCAACAGTACCACGAGCAACATCACATACCAACAGTACCCCCTTAACAATTACGAAAAATTACGTCATATATAAATTATTTTGTGAATGGGGGCAAAATCGTTCAAAAACATACCAAGTCATTTGCATGTGAACTAGAGCTATATAGTTTTGGTTTATTTCCATTTCAATAAAAAAGACGTTTGTTTGACGTTTAAATTAACATAATTTACTATAGTTATATGGCTACTCTTCAGCTATTATTGATAAAAAAAAAGGCCCCGGGTTCCCCTTAATTCGAGCAGTATTTCAAGCACTGACGGGTACCTAGTAGAACCACCGACCTACCACAAACCAGGTGGATATCTTCCTTCCTTGAACATAATTAGACACCCCCAGTGGGGTTCGAACCTACAGCGGGAAGTGCAACATCAATGCATGCGCATATGTACTCCTCTTAGTCTTCAGTGTGCTTAACACTTTAAAAACGTTTTCTTTTTTTCGTCTTTTTTTTACGTTTATTTATCGTCGCTACCGGTTGCCCATATGAGCGACGCCTCCTGAAGAGATTAGTTATTTTAGATTTTTGGAGGATAGTGCAATGCTACAGGCAGAGACCCCTTCCAGAATCTCCTCTGGTACTATTACGTGCACGGTGTAAAGCACCGACACGAGACCTCGGTTTAACATCCCATCTGAAAGACTGTTAATACTTTAAAAACAAAACATTCAAATGTATTTTTGCAAGTTTTAACAACTTATATTAATCACTCTCGTTGGCGCAGATCATGCGAATGAAAGCGTAAATGGTGTCATGCGTGTGGGAGGAAACCGGAGTACCTGGAGAAAACCCACGTATCCGATCTGGCGACCACCATCTCACATACTTCCCGATCAGAGGATCGAACACGAGTTGCATTGGTGAGAAGTGAGCGCGCTAACCACTGCACTAATCGGACAGCAAATGTATCATGATCACGTGACATTATTATTGTCACGTGACAATGCTCTCGGACAATCGGAAATAATAACACTAACCAACGTCGGAGTGGATGCATCGCTGTTCAAGTAAAACATAGGAGTTAGGCAAACAAGAAAGTTGAATATTAATTAACTCAGAGCTGTTACGTCGACGCGTATACGAAATAGTAAATAGTTATAAAAGATAAAAGTTAATTAAATGTGTATTAAATGTAAGGTTGTATTTAATACTTTGGACATGCGATAATAATTGGCAGACACATTTCTAGTGTATACATGTGATAGAAAATGATTCAATTGTCATTTAAGATAACAACGGGTTAAACACAGTGCTAAACATTAAACTGGTACCTATATTAAATAGTTATGAAAACTAAAAGTTAATTATTAAATGGACGGTTTTATTATCTTGGACACGACAACAATACGTAGGAAGTTTCTAGTCATTACATAGCGAATGGTTCAATTGTCAACAACAGATGAAATTGTCAACAACAGATTCAAGTGTCAACAACGACTCAATTGTCAACAACGGGCTCAATTGTCAACAACCGATTTAATTGTCAACAACCGATGCAATTGTCAACAACAGATGCAATTGTCAACAACTGTCAACAACCGATTCAATTGTCAACAACGGATTTAATTGTCAACAACCGATTTAATTGTCAACAACCGATTTAATTGTCAACAACAGATTCAATTGTCAACAACAGATTCAATCGTCAATAACTGATGAAATTGCCAACAAAGGATTCAATTGTCAACAAAGGATTCAATTGTCAACAACGGATTCAATTCTCAACAACTGTTTAAACGCAGCGCTGTTAAGTTGATTAGTCATGTAATATAAAATTCTAAGTTATATTACCCTGGACATGCGACAACATTACCTGGGATGTGTATAGTCAATATATGTATAGCGAATTATTCAATTGTCAACAACGGTTTAAATTATCAAAAACGGTATAAATTGTCAACAACGGTTTCAATTATCAACAACGTTATAAATTGTCAACAACGGTTTCAATTATCAACAACGGTATAAATTGTCAACAACGGTTTCAATTATCAACAACGAGTTTCAATTATCAACAACTGGTTTCAATTATCAACAACGGTATAAATTGTCAACAACGGTTTCAATTATCAACAACGGTATAAATTGTCAACAACTGGTTTCAATTATCAACAACGGTATAAATTGTCAACAACGGTTTCAATTATCAACAACGGTATAAATTGTCAACAACGGTTTCAGTTATCAACAACGGGTTTCAATTATCAACAACTGGTTTCAATTATCAACAACGGTATAAATTGTCAACAACGGTTTCAATTATCAACAACGGTATAAATTGTCAACAACGGTTTCAATTATCAACAACGGGTTTCAATTATCAACAAATGGTTTCAATTATCAACAACGGTATAAATTGTCAATAACGGTTTCAATTATCAACAACGGGTTTCAATTATCAACAACTGGTTTCAATTATCAACAACGGATTAAACACGGTCCTTTTTGACTGATACGCATGCATATATTGCACAGAGAGTTATAAGCAATCTAAATTTAATATTAATTAAATGAAACGTTCAAGTAACCCTGGTTTACCCATACCTGTGAGACGTGTGATTCATTTAGTACGTGAGGGACGTGCCTTATTCATTGTGGGAAGTGTAGGCGTGCGTGTATATGTGACCGTTTGAAGAAGTCAAACATTTCGCGCTACATTTCATTCAAAGATGTAAGTACCTCAATTGTTTATCATATGATTATTACGTGTTCATGGGGATCAACTGAGGGTATATAACACGGAGGTCAACTGAGCGTATATAACACGGAGGTCAACTGAGCGTATATAACACGGCGGTCAAATGAGCGTATATAACACGGAGGTCAACTGAGCGTATATAACACGAAGGTCAACTGAGCATTTATTTTATATACACGGAGGTCAGCTGAGCATTTATTTTATATACATGGAGGGCAACTGAGCATTTATTATATATACACGGAGGTCAATTGGACATTTATTTTATATACACGGAGGTCAACAGAGCATTTATTTTATATACACGGAGATCAATTGGACATTTATTTTATATACACGGAGGTCAACAGAGCATTTATTATATATACACGGAGGTCAGCTGAGCATTTATTTTATATACACGGAGGTCAACTGAGCATTTATTATATATACACGGAGGTCAGCTGAGCATTTTTTTTATATACACGGAGGTCAGCTGAGCATTTATTATATATACACGGAGGTCAACTGAGCATTTATTATATATACACGGAGGTCAACAGAGCATTTATTTTTTATACACGGAGATCAATTGGACATTTATTTTATATACACGGAGGTCAACAGAGCATTTATTATATATACACGGAGGTCAGCTGAGCATTTATTTTATATACACGGAGGTCAGCTGAGCATTTATTATATATACAGGAGGTCAACTGAGCATTTATTATATATACACGGAGGTCAACAGAGCATTTATTTTTTATACACGGAGATCAATTGGACATTTATTTTATATACACGGAGGTCAACAGAGCATTTATTTTATATACACGGAGGTCAAATGAGCATTTATTATATATGCACGTAAGTCCATAGAATGATACGTTCAACAATTGTCGTGTTGGGGGATGTGAGTGAGTGAGTGAGTGAGTGAGTGAGTGAGTGAGTGAGTGAGTGAGTGAGTGAGTGAGTGAGTGAGTGAGTGAGTGAGTGAGTGAGTGAGTGAGTGAGTGAGTGAGTGAGTGAGTGAGTGAGTGAGTGAGTGAGTGAGTGAGTGAGTGAGTGAGTGAGTGAGTGAGTGAGTGAGTGAGTGAGTGAGTGAGTGAGTGAGTGAGTGAGTGAGTGAGTGAGTGAGTGAGTGAGTGAGTGAGTGAGTGAGTGAGTGAGTGAGTGAGTGAGTGAGTGAGTGAGTGAGTGAGTAGTGAGTGAGTGAGTGAGTGAGTGAGTGAGTGAGTGAGTGAGTGAGTGAGTGAGTGAGTGAGTGAGTGAGTGAGTGAGTGAGTGAGTGAGTGAGTGAGTGAGTGAGTGAGTGAGTGAGTGAGTGAGTGAGTGAGTGAGTGAGTGAGTGAGTGAGTGAGTGAGTGAGTGAGTGAGTGAGTGAGTGAGTGAGTGAGTGAGTGAGTGAGTGAGTGAGTGAGTGAGTGAGTGAGTGAGTGAGTGAGTGAGTGAGTGAGTGAGTGAGTGAGTGAGTGAGTGAGTGAGTGAGTGAGTGAGTGAGTGAGTGAGTGAGTGAGTGAGTGAGTGAGTGAGTGAGTGAGTGAGTGAGTGCGCTCACGGCGGTTAACTGACTGATGTGCTTTAAATAACAATTGCTGTGATATATACATTGTTATTAAACAGACTGATACGTTCAACAGCGGAAATAATATATATTGTTGTTGTTGTTGCTGGTGCTGATGTTGCTGCTGCTGCTGCTGCTGCTGCTGCTGCTGTTGTTGTTGCTGTTGTTGCTGTTATTGATGATGATCATGATGATGATGATGATGTTGTTTTATTGTTGTTGTTGGGATCTAGTTAAATTGTGAGCAGCTGCGGTTACACACCATGATACACAGTTGGCCGCCGTGTCCGCCTGTATCACGAGATACGTGATCACGTAGTGCATGTATATACATAATGACAAACAAACACTCGATACATACTTCACATCCTCATGCCCTTATATACATTATAACAAATACACACACTCAGGAAGCATTAAAACTGTAAGTAATATTTACTTTAATGTATTAATCTAGGTCTGCCTCTAAGTCCCCATGGTTATATAGATATTGTGCATGCCACTTAATCGATATATTGTGAGTCCGAACCCCATCAGAGCCACGGTGGGCATAGGCAATGTACATACATCCACATTGCATCTTCTCATATCTCCATCAGGACGATGGATTCTCTCAGGAATGAGGTCTCGAGTAAGGTCAGGAATGAGGTCTCGAGAGAGGTAGGAATGAGGTCTCGAGAGAGGTAAGGAATGAGGTCTCGAGAGAGGTAAGAACTTGTTTCGCAAGGAAGCTGAAATAAATGTGTATCTGCTAAAGATAACCCCCTCCCTCCCCCTCCACCCCCTCCCTCGATGGGTGTGCAAAATCAATGTATAACCCCCCTCCCTCGATGGGTGTGCAAAATCAAGTTATAACCACCCCCCCCTCCCTCGATGGGTGTGCAACATCAAGTTATAACCCCCCTCCCTCGCTGGGTGTGCAACATCAAGTTATACCCCCCTCCCTCGCTTGGTGTGCAACATCAAGTTATAACACCCCCTCCATCGATGGGTGTGCAACATCAAGTTATAACCCCCCTCCCTAGCTGGGTGTGCAACATCAAGTTATAACCCCCCTCCCTAGCTGGGTGTGCAACATCAAGTTATAACCCCCCTCCCTAGCTGAGTGTGCAACATCAAGTTATAACCCCCCCTCCCTAGCTGGGTGTGCAACATCAAGTTATAACCCCCCTCCCTCGCTGGGTGTGCAAAATCAAGTTATAACCCCCCTCCACCCTCGATGGTTGTTGTTTCTTATTATTGACAGGTTGGCAAACTATATTAGTCTTTAATTACTTAGTAGTGAGTTTATTAATCTAATGTAACCCTGGTTCGATACCTGAACCGGGAAGTATGTGAGATGGTACGGTGGTCGCCAGATCGGACAGATGGGCTTTCTCCGGGTACTCCTTCCACACGAATGACCACATTTACTCTTTCACCCGAACCAACAAGAGTGATTAACCCTTTCAACCCCACAGGCCTCTAAATAGGCTTATGAAAAGTGTAGATCCAGATGAGCCGGCTCGTAACGAGCCGTCTCATCAGGATCTGCACTTTTTTGCCAGTAATAATTATTACTATTTTTAGATAAAATTACCCATTTTGATAAATGAACTGGTCCAAAGGTAATTTTCTTATTAATTTATTGGTCTGAAATTATCATGGACCAGTACATGTCAGTTACTTGGGGTTGAAAGGGTTAATATAATTTGCTAAAACCTGTATCGCAATCGTTGTAAAATAAGTTGTGGCGGTATAGCCTGACCTTGGAGCGACAGAGACGACCCGATGTCTAACTGCCAGATCCATGTATATGCTGCTGCAAGATTACTAACAGTGAGGAGGGTGGCCCTAAGAAGAGCCGTTCAGAAAGAAGAGACAATCAGGGATTGTCACCCGGAAGAGGAGGCAAATGCCTCCTCCAGTTGTCGTTTCATCATCGAATACTTCAAGACCATCACACTACAAGACAACACTCTACAACTCTACAGACACTTTACGAATAATCGATGCAGGAATATAATCATCTTAGAATGCTCGCCCAGATGGTTCGCCGGCGGCGAGGATAAATAAACTTAACTACTACTACTGCTGCTACTACTGCTGCTCTGCTACCACTACTACTACCGCTACCACTACTACTACCGCTACTACCGCTACCACTACTACTACCGCTACTACTACTACCACTACTACTACCACTACCACTACTACTACCACTACTACCGCTACCACTACTACTACTACCACTACTACTACTACTACTACCACTACTACTACCACTACCACTACCACGAACCCAATCGATTGCAGGTTCATATGCCATATTGCAAATCTTTATAACATGAATATAACTTTAATTAAAACACAGCTGTATTGTAGTACCACTATACTATATTGGATATCACATATTATATAATGTACATGCGCATGGAGATGCGCATGGAGATAGTTGGATCCTACAATAGTTAATGTTACTGATGGATATGATAGATGATGAAGTGGCTGCCATTTTGAAACATTTCACTCTGTGGACTTTATTTGTTAGCGTTTATATAACTTGTGACAAATAATGATTGTTGTGTATATATTTAGCAGTCTATATAATTAATGGTCCACTGACGGATCTGTAGTCCAGTGGTAACACGCTGGAATAGTAATCCATGGATCGCAGGTTCGATCCCCCGTCTGATCTTAATACAATTAAGTCTTTCAGATGGGACGTTAAACCGAGGTCTCGTGTCGGTGCTTTACACCGTGCATGTAAAAGAACCAGAGGAGAATCTGGATTGCGCCTTCTTCTGTATCATTGCACTATCCTCCAAAATCTAAAATGACTAATCT
Organism: Archivesica marissinica; assembly: GCA_014843695.1. Lineage (NCBI taxonomy): Eukaryota > Metazoa > Mollusca > Bivalvia > Venerida > Vesicomyidae > Archivesica > Archivesica marissinica. The sequence continues at coordinate 31,896,129 of CM026386.1, read as the reverse complement.
CTTCAGGAGGCGTCGCTCATATGGGTAACCGGTTGCGACGATAAATAAACGTAAAACACACATTAATGGTCCACTGACGGATCTGTAGTCCAGTGGTAACACGCTGGACTGGTAATCCAGGGATCGCAGGTTCGATCCCCCGTCTGACCCTAATAAAATTAACAGTCTTTCAGATGGGACGTTAAACTGAGATCTCGTGTCGGTGCTGTACACCGTGCACTTAAAAGAACCAGAGGAGACTTTGGAATGGGTCTCTGTCTGTATCATTGCACTATCCTCCAAAAATCTCAAATTATTAATCTCTTAGGAGACGTCGTTTCAATATGCAACCGGTAGCGACGATAAATAAACGTAAACACACACTCCGCCTCGATGGTCGAGTGGTTAAGATCGCTGACTTGTATACCACTGTAACGTATTATCCGGTTTATAAGAAACAGTTGTCAGTATCTAACGGAGGTTGGTGCACCCAAGTACTGGTTAACCGCTGGAGCCTGTCCAGGAAAGGTGTTGTTAGATAAACTGCCCGCCGGCGATATAGCCCAAACTGGTGCTGATGCAGGCGTAAAACCCGAAATATAACACTTGACCTAATTTGTACTCTCCGCTCATGACTAGTCAACCTGGAATTATGGCCCTTGAATTGTCCAAAAATGGGCAGGGTGGGTCAGAAAATGGGCAGGGTGGGTCAGAAAATGGGCAGGGTGGGTCAGAAAATGGGCAGGGTGGGTCAGAAAATGAGCAGGATGTATTTTATAACCCAAAATGGTGCTGATGCAGGCGTAAAACCCGAAATATAGCATTACTAACGGAGGTTGGTGCACTAAGTACTAAATAATTAAAATGACTAATCGCTTCAGGAGGCGTCGCTCATATGGGCATCCGGTAGCGACGATAAATAAACGTAATACACATACACACGTATTTTGTTTGCCTTATAGGAAGCTTGAACTCGCGTTTCTGTATATTCCACCAATTCTAGCCGTAGGTGCGACCTCTCGGTTTTAGTATATTAACCTTTAGCATGCTGTGAGCGAACCATATATGGATATATCCGTTTATTGATCCATCAGTAGTATAGGGTGGCACTATGGGGCATGCTCTCTGGCACTATGAGCCATAGTGCCAGAGAGTATGCCCCATAGTGCCACCCTATACTACTTCCATCCGAAATCTTTTTTAAAACACTGGATCGAATCTACTATCCATATATAGTCAAACCTGTCAATAAAGGCCACCCTTGGGAAAGTCAAAATGTGGCCTTTGTTGGCAGGTGGCCTCTTAATAGAGGGTTACAATGCATTGGAAATGACTCGACGGGAGAGAAAAATGGTGGTCTTTAGAGACAGGTTTCTCATATGCGGCCTTTATTCAGAGGTGGCCTTTAGCACAGGTTTGATATATGCAAATATTAGAAGTATTACCATTAACTATTTCAGCGCCGATTAAATTCAGACCATGTGCAAACAACATAGATCCAGATCAGCCGCGGCGTAACGCCGCGTCTGATCAGGATCTATGTTGTTTGCCATTCGGACAGGTGCTTCAGCTCCACTGTCTGAAGAGCAATCAGCATATAGCTTGATCAGACGGCATGTTCTGTTCTGTCCGATCGGGTTCTCTACTTTTTTACAAAGTCGCTTTTATGCGACATTGGCGGTGAAAGAGTTAAACATCCTTTAAATTAAATATATACTTATTTCCTCAAATATTGTATTTTTTCTATATTCAGCTGCCCAAAATGGGTGAAGGTACAGGATCTGGCAATGGCCCGAAGTTCCTCTGGGGTGTACTCTGGTTCCTGGCTATATGGTTCATTGCGTGGCCGGTAGCCTTCTTCCTGGCCTGGTTCTACATAATTCTGCTTCCGTTCAGTGTGTGCATAGATCCTCTGAAGGGTGTGTGTCAGTTTCTACATAGATGTGTTCAACTGCCATTAACGTGTGCTGAAAACATGGTGTCCATGACACCAATGTGTTAATATCCCAGTGTTCGTGCTGAAAACATGTGTTAAAATCCCATTGTTCGTGCTAAAAACATGTGTTAAAATCCCATTGTTCGTGCTGAAAACATGCGTTAAAATCCCATTGTTCGTGCTGAATATATGTGTTAAAATCCCATTGTTCGTGCTGAATATATGTGTTAAAATCCCATTGTTCATGCTAAAAATATGTGTTAAAATCCCATTGTTCATGCTGAAAACATGTGTTAAAATCCCATTGTTCGTGCTGAAAACATGTGTTAAAATCCCATTGTTCGTGCTGAAAACATGTGTTAAAATCCCATTGTTCGTGCTGAATATATGTGTTAAAATCCCATTGTTCGTGCTAAAAATATGTGTTAAAATCACATTGTTCGTGCTGAAAACATGTGTTAAAATCCCATTGTTCGTGCTGAAAACATGTGTTAAAATCCCATTGTTCGTGCTGAAAACATGTGTTAAAATCCCATTGTTCGTGCTGAAAACATGATGTTCATGAAACCAATGCGTTAAAATCCCAGTGTTTTGCTGAAAACATGTGTTAAAATCCCATTGTTCGTGCTGAAATATGTGTTAAAATCCCATTGTTCGTGCTGAAATATGTGTTAAAATCCCATTGTTCGTGCTAAAATATGTGTTAAAATCCCATTGTTCGTGCTGAAACATGTGTTAAAATCCCATTGTTCGTGCTGAAAACATGTGTTAAAATCCCATTGTTCGTGCTGAAAAATGATGTTCATGAAACCAATGCGTTAAAATCCCATTGTTCGTGCTGAAAACATGTGTTAAAATCCCATTGTTCGTGCTGAATATATGTGTTAAAATCCCATTGTTCGTGCTGAAAATATGTGTTAAAATCCCATTGTTCGTGCTGAATATATGTGTTAAAATCCCATTGTTCGTGCTAAACATATGTGAAAACATTGAAAAATGTGTTAAAATCCCATTGTTCGTGCTGAATATATGTGTTAAAATCCCATTGTTCGTGCTGAATATATGTGTTAAAATCCCATTGTTCGTGCTGAATATATGTGTTAAAATCCCATTGTTCGTGCTGAATATATGTGTTAAAATCCCATTGTTCATGCTAAAAATATGTGTTAAAATCCCATTGTTCGTGCTGAATATATGTGTTAAAATCCCATTGTTCGTGCTAAAAATATGTGTTAAAATCACATTGTTCGTGCTGAAAACATGTGTTAAAATCCCATTGTTCGTGCTGAAAACATGTGTTAAAATCCCATTGTTCGTGCTGAAAACATGATGTTCATGAAACCAATGCGTTAAAATCCCAGTGTTTTTGCTGAAAACATGTGTTAAAATCCCATTGTTCGTGCTGAATATATGTGTTAAAATCCCATTGTTCGTGCTGAATATATGTGTTAAAATCCCATTGTTCGTGCTAAAAATATGTGTTAAAATCCCATTGTTCGTGCTGAAAACATGTGTTAAAATCCCATTGTTCGTGCTGAAAACATGTGTTAAAATCCCATTGTTCGTGCTGAAAACATGATGTTCATGAAACCAATGCGTTAAAATCCCAGTGTTCGTGCTGAAAACATGTGTTAAAATCCCATTGTTCGTGCTAAAAACATGTGTTAAAATCCCATTGTTCGTGCTGAAAACATGTGTTAAAATCCCATTGTTCGTGCTGAATATATGTGTTAAAATCCCATTGTTCGTGCTGAATATATGTGTTAAAATCCCATTGTTCGTGCTAAAAATATGTGTTAAAATCCCATTGTTCGTGCTGAAAACATGTGTTAAAATCCCATTGTTCGTGCTGAATATATGTGTTAAAATCCCATTGTTCGTGCTGAATATATGTGTTAAAATCCCATTGTTCGTGCTGAATATATGTGTTAAAATCCCATTGTTCGTGCTGAATATATGTGTTAAAATCCCATTGTTCATGCTGAAAACATGATGTTCATGAAACCAATGCGTTATGGTTATATTAACATGTGCTGAAAACATGATGTCCATGAAACCAATGTGTTAAAATCCCATTGTTCGTGCTGAATATATGTGTTAAAATCCCATTGTTCATGCTGAAAACATGATGTTCATGAAACCAATGCGTTATGGTTATATTAACATGTGCTGAAAACATGATGTCCATGAAACCAATGTGTTAAAATCCCATTGTTCGTGCTGAATATATGTGTTAAAATCCCATTGTTCATGCTGAAAACATGATGTTCATGAAACCAATGCGTTATGGTTATATTAACATGTGCTGAAAACATGATGTCCATGAAACCAATGTGTTAAAATCCCATTGTTCGTGCTGAATATATGTGTTAAAATCCCATTGTTCATGCTGAAAACATGATGTTCATGAAACCAATGCGTTATAACCCCGTACTTCCTGCTGAAAAACATGGTGTATATTTAATGTGTTAAATTATCATAATTCGTGGTCCGTAAAAACCAATATGTAAAATATATACCTCGCGCGGAAAACATGATGTTCACGAACGCAGTGCGTTAAAGTCCCAACTACGAATTCAGTGCATTAAAGTCCCATTTCGTTTACTTAAATGTACTGCTCACCTGAGATATTCTAGACAGCCCTTGGTAATCAGGGGCGTAGCTAGGTCTAATATAATGTATACGCACACAATCTAGGGTGTTTGGGAGGCATGTTGCTCGGGGGAGAATAGTTTCCCCTAGAAAAAAAACGCATGTGATATAATCTGGAACCATTACCAGCAAAAATATAAACTGACTTAGTCTATGAAATACTGATACGTTATGGGGTCTGTCCTAAACTGTTGTCTTTTAATTACTTCGACAAAGCTGGCCAACTTATTCCTAATGGTAGATATAAGACATTCTACACCGGAAGTGTACTTACAATCAACCCTTAAGCAGCCAGCCAAGGAAATCACAGAAAGTGGCTGCTTAGTGCAGGTGGCTGCTTAATAGAGGTCCGATTAGCGCAGTGGTTAGCACGCTCGCTTCTGTGTATGTGAGATGGTACGGTGGTCGCCAGATCGGACAGGTAGGTTTTCTCCGGTTTCCTCCCACACGAATGACCACCTCGCTTTCATCCGCACCAACGAGAATGATTAATATTAGTTGTTAAAACTTGCTTCGCAATCGTTGTAAAATAAATCAAGTTTAAACCTTTGGCGAAATGAGCATAAATTATAACAAAATTATTAATGTGAAATATTGGTCTTATATTTCCTGGAATGATTTGAATGAAGTGTCACAAGCCCTGCTTTCTAGGAATAATAGGAAAAATATTACACTGTTGTTATCTGCTCAATTCGCTTTAGTGGAAGTCATGATAGCGCAGTGGTAGTGCGTTCGCTTCAGGTGCAAAATGACCGGAATTCGAGCCCTGCTGGAGCCGTAACGATTGTGCCCTTAGGCAAGGCATTTAATTTCCACGTTGCCTCTTCTCTCTCCCTCGTGGCGATGGATTCCATCAGGAATGAGATCTGGAGAGTGATTAATATAAGTTGTAAGAACTTGTTTCGCAATCGAGCTAAAATAAGTTGTGTAAAATTAGCCTACAGCATGCTAAAGGTTAATGTATATCTTCGTATAAGGTTTAGACTTTTTAATAGAAGTCAAATATCACAATAAAATAATATATTGGGAATCTAGAAACTGGCTGCTTAATACAGATTGGCTGCTTAATGGAGGTGACCACGATCACAGGTTTGACTGTACACCCGTTAGGCGCTTGCTTTTTGTGCATTTTCCGGACAAATTAATTTATCCACTTCCGACTACAATGCACAATGTATACATACGCAATTGCGTATTTTGCGCATGGGCAGATACGCGCTTGCTAACGAGCCGTGATTAGTGTGTTATTCATTGTATTTCTATATTTCAATAATAAATTATTAGAATTTTACAGACGGATCTGTAGTGCAGTGGTAACACGTTGGACTGGTAATACATGGATCGCAGGTTCGATCCCCCGTCTGAGCCTAATAAAATTAACAGTCTTTCAGTTGAGACTTTAAACCGAGGTCTCGTGTCTGTGCTTTACACCATGCACGTAAAAGAACCAGAGGAGACTCTGGAATGGGTCTCTGTCTGTATCATTGCACTATCCTCCAACAATCTAAATTGACTAATCTATTCAGGAGGCGTCGCTCATATGGGCAACCGGTAGCAACGATAAATAAACATAAAAACACACTCCTGTTTTAAGGAAACCCCTTTGAAGATCTGATATGTGTTCTATTGTATATATATATTGTTTGGTTGAGGGGGAAATAAAAACTTGACTTGGCTTGTCAAAGGAATTATTCTCTGTGTTTCCTCATTTTAAATAAGACCAATAAAGACACGAGGAGACTGTACTGATAAGTTCATAGATTAGAAAGACTATAGATGTACTCATATTAATTTCTTTGCTATTTATTATATGTCACGGAAAAACGAACGCGGCTATGGAACTCGTGATAGCGCCATGGTAGTGTGTTCACTAGAGAGTTCAAGTAAATTGTGGATTCCTAGTTAAAACGGCCCCCAATTGGTCAAAACGGCCCCCGAGCAGTATTCTATGGTCAAAACGGCCCCTGGTCATAAAACAGGTAATAATGGAAAACAGTAGTCTAAAGTAGGTGAAAGGCCCATGAGTACGAGACCCACTCGAGCCGTTACGATTGTGCACTTAGACAAGGCATTCAAATTCCACGTTGCCTCTTCTCTCTTTCGTGGCGATGGATTCCATCAGGAATAAAGTATCGAGAGTGAATAATATAAGTGGTAAGAACTTGTTTCGCAATCGAGCTCGATTAAATTTGTATAAACTACGCAACGGAGATTGCCGAATGAGAACGAAATGACTATTCTATAACCAGAACAATTAATGCATTGATGCAAAAACATTACTTTTTTTTGTTTTGTTTGAGCTTATTTACCCTCGCATCCGGCGAACCGGAACCATATGGGCGAGCGTAAAACATTACGTTAACGTTTCAACTATTTATTGTCAAGTGTCCACCATACGTGAAACTGCAGCAAGCTTCCATCATCAGCGAGCCTGTGACCCTGATGACAGCGGTGCAATGCGAGTTGCTATGTACCACTGTCCGATTAGTGCAGTGGTTAGCACGCTCGCTTCTCACCAATTCAACCCGGATTCGACACTCGAACCGGGAAGTATGTGTGATGCTACGGTGTCGCCAGATCGGATAGGTGGTTTTCTCCGGGTACTCCAGTTCCTCTCACACGAATGTCCACTATCATCCACGCAAACGAGAGTAATTAATATAAATTGCTACAGCTTGTTTCGTAAACGTTATAAAATAAATAAAGTTTATACTTTAGACCACTCTGGTCGCTGACTTGTATACCACTGTAACCTATCATCACTGATGGTCACGGGTTCGAGCCCCGCTCAGGCCTTGTCTCATTTATATGAAATATTTGGCAGTTTCTTACGGAGGTTGGTGCACCTAAGTACTGGTTAACCGCTGGAGCCTGCCCAGGAAAGGTGTTGTTAAGTAAACTGCCCGCCGGCGATATAGCCCAAAATGGTGCTGATGCAGGCGTAAAACCCGAAATATAACAAATAACTTTAGACCACGGAGCCTCTTGTGTCAATTAGTGGTCTTTTGTAGTTTTAAAAAATGGCTTTCTGGTAAGTTTGGTTGACAATTGCAGTGAGGTCAGATTCGTTTAAAGTTTAAACTTTATTTATTTTACAACGATTGCGAAGCAAGTTCTAACAGCTTATCACTCTCGTTGGCGCGGATGAAAGTGTATATGTGGTCATTCGTGTGGAGGAAACCGGAGAACCCGGAGAAAACCCACCTGTCCGATCTGGCTACCACCGTACCATCTCACATACTTCCCGGTCCGAGGATAGAACCGGGGTTGCATTGGTGAGAAGCGAGCGCGCTAACCACTGCGATACTCGGAAAGCCTATTCGTTTATTCAGATAGATAATGTCCCAGTACAAATGCCACATTGTGCAGGTGTTGATAATTATATAATCGGGCGCATATAAGCTTGTGTGTATTTTACATTTATCATCCACAGTACATCATCCACAGTACAACATCCACAGTACAACATCCACAGTACATCATCCACAGTACAACATCCACAGTACAACATCCACAGTACATCATCCACAGTACATCATCCACAGTACAACATCCACAGTACAACATCCACAGTACATCATCCACAGTACAACATCCACAGTACAACATCCACAGTACATCATCCACAGTACATCATCCACAGTACAACATCCACAGTACAACATCACAGTACATCATCCACAGTACAACATCCACAGTACAACATCCACAGTACATCATCCACAGTACATCATCCACAGTACAACATCCACAGTACAACATCCACAGTACATCATCCACAGTACAACATCCACAGTACAACATCCACAGTACATCATCCACAGTACATCATCCACAGTACAACATCCACAGTACAACATCCACAGTACATCATCCACAGTACAACATCCACAGTACAACATCCACAGTACATCATCCACAGTACATCATCCACAGTACATCATCCACAGTACATTATCCATGGTACATCACCCACAGTACAACATCCACAGTACAACATCCACAGTACAACATCCACAGTACATCATCCACGGTACAACATCCACGGTACAACATCCACAGTACATCATCCACAGTACATCATCCACGGTACATCATCCACAGTACATCATCCACAGTACAACATCCACAGTACATTATCCACGGTACATCACCCACAGTACAATATCCACAGTACATCATCCACAGTACATCATCCACAGTACATCATCCACAGTACATCATCCACAGTACAACATCCACAGTACATCATCCACAGTACATCATCCACAGTACATCATCCACAGTACATCATCCACAGTACAACATCCACAGTACATTATCCATGGTACATCACCCACAGTACAATATCCACAGTACATCATCCACAGTACATTATCCACAGTACATCATCCACAGTACATCATCCACAGTACATCATCCACAGTACATCATCCACAGTACAACATCCACAGTACATCATCCACAGTACATCATCCACAGTACAACATCCACAGTACATTATCCATGGTACATCACCCACAGTACAATATCCACAGTACATCATCCACAGTACATCATCCACAGTACAACATCCACAGTACATTATCCATGGTACATCATCCACAGTACAACATCCACAGTACATCATCCACAGTACATTATCCATGGTACATCATCCACAGTACAACATCCACAGTACATCATCCACAGTACAATATCCACAGTACATCACCCACAGTACAACATCCACAGTACAACATCCACAGTACAACATCCACAGTACATCATCCACAGTACATCATCCACAGTACAACATCCACAGTACATCATCCACAGTACATCATCCACAGTACAACATCCACAGTACATTATCCATGGTACATCACCCACAGTACAATATCCACAGTACATCATCCACAGTACATCATCCACAGTACAACATCCACAGTACATCATCCACAGTACATCATCCACAGTACAACATCCACAGTACAACATCCACAGTACATTATCCATGGTACATCACCCACAGTACAACATCCACAGTACATTATCCATGGTACATCACCCACAGTACAACATCCACAGTACATCATCCACAGTACATTATCCATGGTACAACATCCACAGTACATCATCCACAGTACATCATCCACAGTACAGCATCCACAGTACAACATCCACAGTACATTATCCATGGTACATCACCCACAGTACAACATCCACAGTACATTATCCATGGTACATCACCCACAGTACAACATCCACAGTACATCATCCACAGTACATTATCCATGGTACAACATCCACAGTACATCATCCACAGTACATCATCCACAGTACAGCATCCACAGTACAACATCCACAGTACAACATCCACAGTACAACATCCACGGTACATCATCCACAGTACAGCATCCACAGTACAACATCCACAGTACATCATCCACAGTACAACATCCACGGTACATCATCCACAGTACAACATCCACGGTACATCATCCACAGTACAACATCCACAGTACATCATCCACAGTACAACATCCACAGTACATTATCCATGGTACATCATCCACAGTACAACATCCACAGTACAACATCCACAGTACATCATCCATGGTACATCATCCACAGTACATCACCCACAGTACAACATCCACAGTACATTATCCATGGTACATCACCCACAGTACAACATCCACAGTACATCATCCACAGTACATTATCCATGGTACAACATCCACAGTACATCATCCACAGTACATCATCCACAGTACAGCATCCACAGTACAACATCCACAGTACATTATCCATGGTACATCACCCACAGTACAACATCCACAGTACATTATCCATGGTACATCACCCACAGTACAACATCCACAGTACATCATCCACAGTACATTATCCATGGTACAACATCCACAGTACATCATCCACAGTACATCATCCACAGTACAGCATCCACAGTACAACATCCACAGTACAACATCCACAGTACAACATCCACGGTACATCATCCACAGTACAGCATCCACAGTACAACATCCACGGTACATCATCCACAGTACAACATCCACGGTACATCATCCACAGTACAACATCCACGGTACATCATCCACAGTACAACATCCATGGTACATCATCCACAGTACATCATCCACAGTACAACATCCATGGTACAACATCCACAGTACAACATCCACAGTACATCATCCACAGTACAACATCCACAGTACAACATCCATGGTACATCATCCACGGTACATCATCCACAGTACAACATCCATGGTACAACATCCACAGTACAACATCCACAGTACAACATCCACGGTACAGCATCCACAGTACAACATCCACAGTACAACATCCACAGTACATCATCCACAGTACAACATCCACAGTACATCATCCACAGTACATTATCCACGGTACATCATCCACAGTACAACATCCATGGTACATCACCCACAGTACAACATCCACAGTACATTATCCATGGTACATCACCCACAGTACAACATCCACAGTACAACATCCACAGTACATTATCCATGGTACATCACCCACAGTACAACATCCACAGTACAGCATCCACAGTACAACATCCACGGTACAACATCCACAGTACAGCATCCACAGTACAACACCCACAGTACAATATCCACAGTACATCATCCACAGTACAACATCCACAGTACATCATCCACGGTACAACATCCACAGTACAGCATCCACAGTACAACATCCACAGTACAACATCCATGGTACATCACCCACAGTACAGCATCCACAGTACATTATCCATGGTACATCACCCACAGTAAATCACATTGCTTAGTACTGGTTAACAACTAAGTTTGCCCAGGAAAACATGTATACGCAAGGGGTTTGACATTAATGGAACATACATACTTTTGAGCCTTATTACATCTCAAGGCAATCAGTAGTGTGCATCCATACACCAGTAGTGTGCATCCATACATCAGTAGTGTGCATCCATACATCAGTTGTGTGCATCCATACATCAGTTGTGTGCATCCATACATCAGTAGTGTGCATCCATACATCAGTAGTGTGCATCCATACATCAGTAGTGTGCATCCATACATCAGTAGTGTGCATCCATACATCAGTAGTGTACATCCATACATCAGTAGTGTGCATCCATACACCGTAGTGTGCATCCATACATCAGTAGTGTGCATCCATACACCGTAGTGTGCATCCATACATCAGTAGTGTGCATCCATACACCGTAGTGTGCATCCATACACCAGTAGTGTGCATCCATACACCAGTAGTGTGCATCCATACATCAGTTGTGTGCATCCATACATCAGTAGTGTGCATCCATACATCAGTAGTGTGCATCCATACATCAGTAGTGTGCATCCATACATCAGTAGTGTGCATCCATACATCAGTAGTGTGCATCCATACATCAGTAGTGTGCATCCATACACCGTAGTGTGCATCCATACATCAGTAGTGTGCATCCATACATCAGTAGTGTGCATCCATACATCAGTAGTGTGTGCATCCATACACGTAGTGTGCATCCATACATCAGTAGTGTGCATCCATACATCAGTAGTGTGCATCCATACATCAGTAGTGTGCATCCATACATCGGTAGTGTGCATCCATACATCAGTAGTGTGCATCCATACATCAGTAGTGTGCATCCATACATCAGTAGTGTGCATCCATACATCAGTAGTGTGCATCCATACACCGTAGTGTGCATCCATACATCAGTAGTGTGCATCCATACACCGTAGTGTGCATCCATACATCAGTAGTGTGCATCCATACACCGTAGTGTGCATCCATACATCAGTAGTGTGCATCCATACATCAGTAGTGTGCATCCATACATCAGTAGTGTGCATCCATACACCGTAGTGTGCATCCATACATCAGTAGTGTGCATCCATACATCAGTAGTGTGCATCCATACATCAGTAGTGTGCATCCATACATCAGTAGTGTGCATCCATACATCAGTAGTGTGCATCCATATACCGTAGTAAATATTCGCCAGTAATCAAACAATTCCACACGCAAATAATTGACAAAACACTTTTAATAACTATATCCCACTAGTGCCTATTTAGCATTTCATATATTTAAACAGTCGATTTTCAACAACTAAGCATGCACACAAAATAGATATGTGTGAAAAGCAAACTGCCAGGCAGTAAGCAATCAGAATACTTCAAAGTTGTAGTACACGTGTGTACATATAAGAAAATATGTGATATATACCGAGTCAAAAAAGAAACGATACCTGGTGTTTATGTGTCTATAATTTCAACATTTATTAAGAAAATTCTTTGAAAATTCATAAGATGATAGTCCAACATGTTTGAAAGAGGAGCACATAAGCATAATGAGCCTCCGAAACTGTCTGCTGCGTGATGACGTAATTCGTCGGACAGGGGTCTAATGGAGTTTTCACACAGACGTTAATACCGAGTATGGGCACCATTTGCGTCTCTCACTGCAATGCACCGCCGTCGCATCGAACGGAAGAGTGTCTGAATCTCTTGCTGGTCAATATTTATCCACTCCTGACGCAAAACATCCCTCAGTTGGTTTAACGTTACCGGCTGACGTCGTCTGACGCGGCGGTCTAACGTATCCCACAAATGTTCTGGTGACAAAGCAGGCCACGGCAGGGTTTCAATATTGTTCTGCTCCAATAATGTGGTGGAAATCCGAGCAGTACGACACCTGGCGTTGTCCTGTTGGAACAGTGTGACGTTTCTGTTGGCGTTAAAGAACGGCACAACAACTGGCGCAAGGATCTCATCACAGTACCGCTGGGCGTTTAGGTTCCCGTCCACCACTAACAGTTCAGTGCGACTGCCGAAGGTGATACCGCCCCACGCCATAACGCTTCCGCCCCCGAACAGATCGACCTGACGTACACATGCGTCGGCGTAACGTTCACCGCGTCTGCGATATACCCGCTCTCTGCCATCCGCTCGACGCAAACAGAACCGCGATTCATCGCTAAACATCACCGAATTCCACTGTAACCGAGTCCAGCGAGCACGTTCCGTCGTCCATTCCCGCCGTACGTCACGGTGACGTCGTGTCAGGATGGGTCCAACGTATGGCCGATAGGCAAGAATGCCACGTTCACCGAGCCGGTTCCTGACTGTTTGTGCACTGATGCGATTGTTGGTCATCCCAGGAGTAACGGCAGCTGTGTCTGAAGCGTCGTCACACGTGGTCGACCAGATCTTGGACGGTCGTCCACCGATCCATGCGTTCGATAACGTCGAAGTAGACATGTTATCGTGATCCGCGTAACCCCGAGTCGATTTGCGACGTCACGCTGACGTAAACCGCCGTCAATCATGACAATGGCACGCATTCTCTGATTGCTGTTTAGCCTAGGCATTTTGTTAGAGGTAAAAATGGGTATGTAAGGTGTTTTTCCTCGATGATAATGCAATACCAGTACAATAAACCGGTTTTCCGATTTGTACATGTGCAGGAAAATGTCTTTGTTGAGGAGCACGTGCAAATCGGAAATCCGGCGTTCCAGGATTATCGGGTGTTTATTTACCTGTGTTTATGGTTGGCTGACGTTGCAATAAGATACCCGGTACTGATACGTAATAATATGTTAAACCTGTCTATGGTTTTATCCGTTTTACGTCATTTTTAGTTTGGTATCGTTTCTTTTTTGACTCAGTATATGTATTACACTGAATACAAGCCAAATTATGTGATAAATAGTCAAAAACATTGGACCGGGAAGTATGTGAGATGGTACGATAGTCGCCTGATCGGACAGGTGGGTTTTATCCGGGTACTCCGGTTTCCTCCCACACGAATGACGATATATACCCTTTCATCCGCGCCAACGAGAGTAATATAAATAAAGCTTAAAAAACTATATTTCTAAGCCCCTGTTTCCATTTATATATCGAACCCCTTGCTGGGACCTATCCATGCTTTCCTGAGCATAGCTGGCCTATGGGACCGGTTGGTGGTGGGGAGCTGATTAATAGCAGGGATCACACACATATCTACTTCGTCCACTTGACGTGTGTTTAACTTGTCATGGGTAAGGTTTCACTGTTGCACCTGGCGTGTGTTTAACTTGTCATGGGTAAGGTATGACTGGTTCACCTGACGTGTGTTTAACTTGTCATGGGTAACTTATCACTGTTCCACCTGACGTGTGTTTAACTTGTCATGGGTAAGGTATCACTGTTCCACCTGACGTGTGTTTAACTTGTCAGGGGTAAGGTATCACTGTTCCACCTGAAGTGTGTTTAACTTGTCATGGGTAAGGTATCACTGTTCCACCTGACGCGTGTTTAACTTGTCATGGGTAAGGTTTCACTGTTGCACCTGGCGTGTGTTTAACTTGTCATGGGTAAGGTATCACTGTTCCACCTGACGTGTGTTTAACTTGTCATGGGTAATGTATGACTGTTCCACCTGACGTGTGTTTAACTTTTCATGGGTAAGGTATGACTGTTCCACCTGATGTGTGTTTAACTTGTCATGGGTAATGTATGACTGTTCCACCTGACGTGTGTTTAACTGTCACGTGTAATGTATGACTGTTCCACCTGACGTGTGTTTAACTGTCACGTGTAATGTATGACTGTTCCACCTGACGTGTGTTTAACTTGTCATGGGTAAGGTATGACTGGTTCACCTGACGTGTGTTTAACTTGTCATGGGTAAGGTATAACTGCACTGTTCCACATGACGTGTGTTTAACTTGTCATGGGTAAGGTATCACTGTTCCACCTGACGTGTGTTTAACTTGTCATGGGTAAGGTATCACTGTTCCACCTGACGTGTGTTTAACTTGTCATGGGTAAGGTATAACTGCACTGTTCCACCTGACGTGTGTTTAACTTGTCATGGGTAAGGCATCACTGTTCCACCTGACGTGTGTTTAACTTGTCATGGGTAAGGCATCACTGTTCCACCTGACCTGTGTTTAACTTGTCATGGGTAAGGCATCACTGTTCCACCTGACCTGTGTTTAACTTGTCATGGGTAAGGCATCACTGTTCCACCTGACCTGTGTTTAACTTGTCATGGATAAGGTATAACTGTTCCACATGACGTTTGTTTACCTTGTCATGTGTAAGGTATGACTGTTCCACATGACGTGTGTTTAACTTGTCATGGGTAAGGCATCACTGTTCCACCTGACATGTGTTTAACTTGTCATGGATAAGGTATAACTGTTCCACATGACGTGTGTTTACCTTGTCATGTGTAAGGTATAACTGTTCCACATGATGTGTGTTTAACTTGTCATGGGTAAGGCATCACTGTTCCACCTGACATGTGTTTAACTTGTCATGTGTAAGGTATCACTGTTCCACCTGACGTGTGTTTAACTTGTCATGGGTAAGGTAGCACTGTTCCACCTGACGTGTGTTTAACTGTCACGTGTAACGGTGTAATGTATGACTAGTTCACCTGACGTGTGTTTAACTTGTCATGGGTAATGTATGACTAGTTCACCTGACGTGTGTTTAACTTGTCATGCGTAAGGTATGACTGTTCCACCTGACATGTGTTTAACTTGTCATGGGTAATGTATGACTGGTTCACCTGACGTGTGTTTAACTTGTCATGGTTATGGTATCACTGTTCCACGTGACATGTGTTTAACTTGTCATGGGTAAGGTATGACTGGTCTTATTAGCACAATGGTTAGCATGCTCGCTTCTCACCAATGCAACCCGCGTTCGATCCTCAGACCGGGAAGTATGCGAAATGGTACGGTGGTTGCCAGATAGGACAGGTGGACTTTCTCCGGGTACTCCGGTTTCCACCCACACGAATGACCACAAATCTGCGCAAACGAGAGCGATCAATATAAGTTGTTGATTATTACATAATGGTTGTAAAATAAATAAATTATACTTTTTTTATGACTGGCCAACCTCAAGTGTGTTCAAGCGAGTTCATACAAATAAAATTATAGCTCGATTCCGAAACAAGTTCTTACAATATTAGTCAAGTTGCTCTCGAGACCTCATTCCTGATGAATTCCATCACCATGACGGAGAGCGAAGGCAATGTGGAATAGGGCACAATCGTATGGATACAGTTAGATAGAGACGTTGGACAAAAGGCGATTCTTCCAAATGGAACAAATAAGCAAATATATACAATATTATGTAATAACTTTATTAGCAACCAGTACTAGGTTTCTGGGTGATATAAATTCATCAAATATTGGTACAATGTACGCATGGAATCCGTGCTCTTCCAGCCAGCATTTTCTGTCGAGATAAATCAGCGATTCTATCACTGGCTGTAACAAGAACTGTAAGGCCTGAAATAGACATATACATCCATCAAACCTGTCTTAAGCAGCCGGCCAAGGTAATCACAGAAAGTGGCTGCTTAGCACAGGTGGCTGCTTAATGCAGGTCACATGTATAATAAGAAAACTTATTGGGATTCTAGAAAGTGGCTGCTTAGCACAGGTGGCTGCTTAATAGAGGTCACATGTATAATAAGAAAACTTATTGGGATTCTAGAAAGTGGCTGCTTAGCACAGGTGGCTGCTTGATAGAGGTCACATGTATAATAAGAAAACTTATTGGGATTCTGGAAAGTGGCTGCTTAGCACAGGTGGCTGCTTAATAGAGGTCACATGTATAAGAAAACTTATTGGGATTCTAGAAAGTGGCTGCTTAGCACAGGTGGCTGCTTAATAGAGGTCACATGTATAAGAAAACGTATTGGGATTCTAGAAAGTGGCTGCTTAGCACAGGTGGCTGCTTAATAGAGGTCACATGTATAATAAGAAAACTTATTGGGATTCTAGAAAGTGGCTGCTTAGCACAGGTGGCTGCTTAATAGAGGTCACATGTATAAGAAAACGTATTGGGATTCTAGAAATTGGCTGCTTAATGCAGGTTGGATGCTTAATAGAGGTGACCTCTAACACAGGTTTGACTGTACTGCACTTTACTATCATACTTGATGCACATTTTCATCCTAGGTCAGAATTGTTGGGAGAAGGGAGAAACAGCATAACTGCGCCCTTAAAGCGACATTACATCTCAAAAAGCAAATAAAATGAATTTTTTCACGTATAAATGCATTGCTACTACAAATTCTTCCGAATACATTCCAACACTAACATTGAATCAATAAACAGTAATTTTGTGGATTGAAAATGATTTCATATAACGGTCATCAATGCTCCTGAATTGACGTTTGTTTGTCATCGGAGTCAATACTAAATGCGAGATGTCGTTTAGAGATAATTTAACTAAGAATAATCTACAAATAAATAGGCACAAATGTGAGAATTAACGGTAAATCTGGCACCCTGGAACAGTAGTACCACGGAGGCACCCTGAAACAGTAGTACCACGGAGGCACCCTGAAACAGTAGTACCACGGAGGCACCCTGGAACAGTAGTACCACGGAGGCACCCTGAAACAGTAGTACCACGGAGGCACCCTGGAACAGTAGTACCACGGAGGCACCCTGAAACAGTAGTACCACGGAGGCACCCTGGAACAGTAGTACCACGGAGGCACCCTGAAACAGTAGTACCACGGAGGCACCCTGGAACAGTAGTACCACGGAGGCACCCTGAAACAGTAGTACCACGGAGGCACCCTGGAACAGTAGCGCCACGGAGGCACCCTGGAACAGTAGCGCACGGAGGCACCCTGAAACAGTAGTACCATGGAGGCACCCTGAACAGTAGCACCACGGAGGCACCCTGGAACAGTAGCACCATGAGGCACCCTGGAACAGTAGCGCCACGGAGGCACCCTGGAACAGTAGCACCACGGAGGCACCCTGGAACAGTAGCACCACGGAGGCACCCTGGAACAGTAGCGCCACGGAGGCACCCTGGAACAGTAGCACCATGGAGGCACCTGGAACAGTAGCGCCACCCTGGAACAGTAGCGCCACGGAGGCACCCTGGAACAGTAGCACCACGGAGGCACCCTGGAACAGTAGCGCCACGGAGGCACCCTGGAACAGTAGCACCACGGAGGCACCCTGGAACAGTAGCACCATGGAGGCACCCTGGAACAGTAGCGCCACGGAGGCACCCTGGAACAGTAGCACCATGGAGGCACCCTGGAACAGTAGCGCCACGGAGGCACCCTGGAACAGTAGCACCACGGAGGCACCCTGGAACAGTAGCGCCACGGAGGCACCCTGGAACAGTAGCGCCACGGAGGAACCCTGGAACAGTAGCACCACGGAGGCACCCTGGAACAGTAGCACCACGGAGGCACCCTGGAACAGTAGCACCACAGAGGCACCCTGGAACAGTAGCACCATGGACACCCTGAACAGTAGCACACGGAGGCACCCTGGAACAGTAGCACCATGGAGGCACCCTGGAACAGTAGCACCACGGAGGCACCCTGGAACAGTAGCGCCACGGAGGCACCCTGGAACAGTAGCACCATGGAGGCACCCTGGAACAGTAGCACCATGGAGACACCCTGGAACAGTAGCACCATGGAGGCACCCTGGAACAGTAGTGCCACGGAGGCACCCTGGAACAGTAGCACCACGGAGGCACCCTGGAAGAGTAGTGCCACAGAGGCACCCTGGAACAGTAGCACCACGGAGGCACCCTGGAACAGTAGCGCCACGGAGGCACCCTGGAACAGTAGCACCATGGAGACACCCTGGAACAGTAGCACCATGGAGGCACCCTGGAACAGTAGCACCACGGAGGCACCCTGGAACAGTAGCACCATGGAGGCACTGTTTTATTATAAAGTTGACCTCTATTAAGCAGCCACCTGTGCTAAGCAGCAACTTTCTTGTTGCTTAAGACAGTGTGTGTGCTTGGATATTGCCTAAAATGGTTTATCAAAATAATCCTATAAAATGAAATTGGGTTTTGAACCAAAAACCAACCGCCTCCGTGGTCGAGTGGTTAAGGTCGCTTGTGGTCGACTTGTATACCACTGTAACCTATCATCTCTGATGGTCACGGGTTCGAGCCCCGCTCAGACCGTGTCTCATTTATATGAAAAAGTTGGCAGTTTCGTACGGAGGTTGGTGCACCAAGTACTGGTTAACCGCTGGAGCCTGCCCAGGAAAGGTGTCGTTAGGTAAACTGCCTGTCGCTCAAATGGGAAACCGGTAGCGACGTTAAATAAACTTAAATAAATTTTTAAAAACCCGAAACCACTTGTCCAGACTCCGCCTGTGCTCTAACTCACCGTGATTGGTTCAATGAGACAGAAATACTGTTGGTACGCTGCATATTTCTGTTCCATTTTTCTTTGGAAAACGTGTCTTCCTTCTTCCGGTGTGGCTGGGGAAAAAAGAGATGGAAACAATACAGCTGTAGCCAATGGCAACCATTAAACTATAAATCAAGCAAATTGTAGGCACCTTTTAATTAGTGGTGGGTATTGCCACACTGTGTCAGGGTTCATTCTAGGTCAGGGGTTCATTCTAGGTCAGGGTTCATTCTAGGTCAGGGTTCATTCTAGGTCAGCATTTTTGGGAGAAGTGAGAAAGAGCGTGATCGCTTCCTTAAATGGTGTTATTTAATATACTTCTGCGAAATAGGGTTCAAATGCACAGTATGGCCATTAAATATAACATTTGAATAGAAGGAGTGCTTTATAATGGGCCAGTGTATCTTACTAGACAACATTTTGTTTGAAAATCTTTTTAAGGGCTTAGTCAAGGTACCTAGGGCGACAATTTCGCCCACATCGCTCTCTAGAATGATCCCTGCTGTGTCTTTTAAGTTTATTTATCGTCGCTACCTATTGTCCATATGAGCGATGACTCCTGAAGAGATTAGTTATTTTAGATTTTTGGAGGATAGTGCAATGATACAGACAGAGACCCATTCCAGAGTCTCCTTTGGTTCTTTTACGTGCAGTGCACGGTGTACAGCACCGACACGAGACCTCGGTTTAAAGTCCCATCTGAAATATATTTATTAGGGTCAGATGGGGGATCGAACCTGCGATCCCTGGATTACTAGTACAGTGTGTTACTGTATCACCACTGTACTACAGATCCACACATTTTGATATTGGCTGGGATGGCGAAAATAAGAAGAAAACAAGTGACTTCAATGGTACTGGTAAAATTACAGGTAACTTGACTAATAACGACATATCAGGGATCATTCTAGAGGGCGAGGTGGGCGACTAGGGACCCTGACTTCTCCCTAAAAAATAAAATTGGTTTTTACAATTTTCAAACTAAATTTTGTCTAGTAAGATACACTGGCCCATTATAAAGCACTCCTTCTATTCAAATGTTGTATTTAATGGTTGTACTGTGCATTTTAACCCTATTTTGCAGAAGTATATTAAAGAACACCATTTAAGGAAGCAATCACGCGCTTTCTCACTTCTCCCAAAAATTCTGACCTAGAATGAACCCTGCATATTTTAGTATTGTCACGAATTTAACAGCTGAACCGTTTTTAATTTTGTTTAAACATGCCGAGTGTAATTATTTTGCATGAAAACAGTGACTAGACGCTACCTAGACGTCCTGTACCGTAAACTAGAATTTAAAGCTCCACCGACACACAACCACGTTGATATTATCAGAAGCTCAATGGTCTCGGTGTTAAAAATATATTTCGTAGGAAAGAAGTAACCATATAAGCAAGTTGCTTTCTCCTCAATCCTACATGTATGTACATAGGAAAGAGGTAACCATATAAGCAAGTTGCTTTCTCCTCAATCCTACATGTATGTACATAGGAAAGAGGTAACCATATAAGCAAGTTGCTTTCTCCTCAATCCTACATGTATGTACATAGGAAAGAGGTAACCATATAAGCAAGTTGCTTTCTCCTCAATCCTACATGTATGTACATAGGAAAGAGGTAACCATATAAGCAAGTTGCTTTCTCCTCAATCCTACATGTATGTACATAGGAAAGAGGTAACCATATAAGCAAGTTGCTTTCTCCTCAATCCTACATGTATGTACATAGGAAAGAGGTAACCATATAAGCAAGTTGCTTTCTCCTCAATCCTACATGTATGTACATAGGAAAGAGGTAACCATATAAGCAAGTTGCTTTCTCCTCAATCCTACATGTATGTACATAGGAAAGAGGTAACCATATAAGCAAGTTGCTTTCTCCTCAATCCTACATGTATGTACATAGGAAAGAGGTAACCATATAAGCAAGTTGCTTTCTCCTCAATCCTACATGTATGTACATAGGAAAGAGGTAACCATATAAGCAAGTTGCTTTCTCCTCAATCCTACATGTATGTACGTAGGAAAGAGGTAACCATATAAGCAAGTTGCTTTCTCCTCAATCCTACATGTATGTACATAGGAAAGAGGTAACCATATAAGCAAGTTGCTTTCTCCTCAATCCTACATGTATGTACATAGGAAAGAGGTAACCATATAAGCAAGTTGCTTTCTCCTCAATCCTACATGTATGTACATAGGAAAGAGGTAACCATATAAGCAAGTTGCTTTCTCCTCAATCCTACATGTATGTACATAGGAAAGAGGTAACCATACAAGCAAGTTGCTTTCTCCTCAATCCTACATGTATGTACATAGGAAAGAGGTAACCATACAAGCAGGTTGCTTTCTCCTCAATCCTACATGTATGTACATAGGAAAGAGGTAACAATACAAGCAGGTTGCTTTCTCCTCAATCCTACATGTATGTACATAGGAAAGAGGTAACCATACAAGCAGGTTGCTCTCTCCTCAATCCTACATGTATGTACATAGGAAAGAGGTAACCATACAAGCAGGTTGCTCTCTCCTCAATCCTACATGTATGTACATAGGAAAGAGGTAACCATACAAGCAAGGTTGCTTTCTCCTCAATCCTACATGTATGTACATAGGAAAGAGGTAACCATAAGCAGTTGCTTTCTCCTCAATCCTACATGTATGTACATAGGAAAGAGGTAACCATACAAGCAGGTTGCTTTCTCCTAAATCCTACATGTATGTACATAGGAAAGAGGTAACCATACAAGCAGGTTGCTTTCTCCTCAATCCTACATGTATGTACATAGGAAAGAGGTAACCATACAAGCAGGTTGCGTTCTCCTCAATCCTACATGTATGTACATAGGAAAGAGGTAACCATACAAGCAGGTTGCGTTCTCCTCAATCCTACATGTATGTACATAGGAAAGAGGTAACCATACAAGCAGGTTGCTTTCTCCTCAATCCTACATGTATGTACATAGGAAAGAGGTAACCATATAAGCAGGTTGCGTTCTCCTAAATCCTACATGTATGTACATAGGAAAGAGGTAACCATACAAGCAAGTTGCGTTCTCCTAAATCCTACATGTATGTACATAGGAAAGAGGTAACCATACAAGCAGGTTGCTTTCTCCTCAATCCTACATGTATGTAC
>CM026386.1:31824675-31872194 GCA_014843695.1 Archivesica marissinica | reverse complement strand
CATAGGAAAGAGGTAACCATATAAGCAAGTTGCTTTCTCCTCAATCCTACATGTATGTACATAGGAAAGAGGTAACCATATAAGCAAGTTGCTTTCTCCTCAATCCTACATGTATGTACATAGGAAAGAGGTAACCATATAAGCAAGTTGCTTTCTCCTCAATCCTACATGTATGTACATAGGAAAGAGGTAACCATATAAGCAAGTTGCTTTCTCCTCAATCCTACATGTATGTACATAGGAAAGAGGTAACCATATAAGCAAGTTGCTCTTCTCCTCAATCCTACATGTATGTACATAGGAAAGAGGTAACCATATAAGCAAGTTGCTTTCTCCTAAATCCTACATGTATGTACATAGGAAAGAGGTAACCATATAAGCAAGTTGCTTTCTCCTCAATCCTACATGTATTTTCTTATTGTGATCATTATACTATGTATATTCATTGAATAAAATATTGTTTAAACTAAAAATATATTTATATGACTGACCAGGCAACATATATCAACGCATGTTCCCAGGTTACGGTTTTCATGCAAATGACAGGTTATTATTTTAGTAGTCCGCCTCCGTGTTCGAGTGGTTAAGGTCGCTGACTTGTATACCACTTTAACCTATCATCACTGATGGGCACGGGTTCGGGCCCCGCTCAGGCCGTGTCTCATTTATATGAAAAAGTTGGCAGTTTCTTACGGAGGTTAGTGCACCCAAGTACTGGTTAACCGCTGGAGCCTGCCCAGGAAAGGTGTTGTTAAGTAAACTGCCCGCCGGCGATATAGCTCGAAATGGTGCTGATGCAGGCGTAAAACCCGAAATGTAACATAAAATATATTATTTTAGTGTACTACTGGTATACCATATTATCTAGTTTCACTGACACCACCAATGAGACAAATATTTCCAGCAAATAATAAAATGAATATGTTCAATAAGGACTTGTTTTATCTATCTATATTCCTGGTTCAATACACATATTTTAATCATATTTCAGGGTTCATTCTAGGACAGAATTTTTGGGAGAAGTGAGAAAGCGCGTGATCGTTTCCTTAAAGGGTGTTCTTTGATATACTTCTGCAAAATAGGGTTAAAATGCACAGTACAACCATTAAATACAACATTTGAATAGAGCGACAATTTCGCCCACATCGCCCTCTAGAATGATCCCTGATATTTTATTGCAACCTTTGCCATAATGACAAAGAATACAATTTACAAATCACAATAACATTACTGTCACATGAATGCCAATAGAGTTGTATTTATCACATGGCCATATTCTATTTGTCTATATCTTTATCTATCGGAGGTTTAGTTTATACAAATTTAGCTTGATTGCGAAACAAGTTCTTATAACTTATATTAATCACTCTCGAGACCTCATTCCTGATGGAATCCATTGCCACGAGGGAGAGAGAAGAGGCAATGTGGAAATTAAATGCCTTGCCTAAGGGTACAATCATAATGGCTCCACCGGGGCTCGAACTCAAGACCTTTCACACCTGAAGCGAACGCGCATCCACTGCGCTATCACGACTTTCGGAGGTTTCACGTTATTGGGTTACGTGATCTTGGCGGCGAAGCGATAAGGCGACTGATTTTGTAGGTATGCAATTAAAAACGTACGGTAAATTCAGTATTTGAAAATAATATCGCGATATGATATTGCCGAGAATTATACCGCAATAACTGGTATACCGCAGTATATACCCCACCCATATTTATCATAACACATAGGTATTAGTTATAAAGTTTAAACTTTATTTATTTTACAACGATTGCGAAGCAAGTTCTAACAACTTATATTAATCACTCTTGTTGGCGCGGATGAAAGCGTAAATGTGGTCATTCGTGTGGGAGGAAATCGGAATACACAGAGAAAACCCACCTGTACGATCTGGAGACCATCGTACCATCTCACATACTTCCCAGTCCGAAGATCGAACCCGGGTTGCATTGGTGAGAAGCGAGCGAGCTAACCACTGAGCTAATCGGACAGCCTATGTCTTAACACAGGTAAACAAAACTCCCCCATCCAAAATGATCAGGCGGAAAAACACATCATTCCATAGTTTGTTAGCATGACAATACAGCCCCTGTATAAACCCTCCTTACTGTGATGATTAAAACACCCCTCGTGCAGGGACAAAGCACACCCATTCCAGGAATATCTCAACCCATATAAATAACAAACCCATTCCAGGAATATCTCAACCCATGTAAATAACAAACCCATTCCAGGAATATCTCAACCATGTAAATAACAAACCCATTCCAGGAATATCTCAACCCATGTAAATAACAAACCCATTCCAGGAATATCTCAACCATGTAAATAACAAACCCATTCCAGGAATATCTCAACCATGTAAATAACAAACCCATTCCAGGAATATCTCAACCATGTAAATAACAAACCCATTCCAGGAATATCTCAACCATGTAAATAACAAACCCATTCCAGGAATATCAACCCATGTAAATAACAAACCCATTCCAGGAATATCTCAACCCATGTAAATAACAAACCCATTCCAGGAATATCAACCCATGTAAATAACAAACCCATTCCAGGAATATCAACCCATGTAAATAACAAACCCATTCCAGGAATATCAACTCATGTAAATAACAAACCCATTCCAGGAACATCTCAACCCATGTAAATAACATACCCATTCCAGGAATATCTATGTGTTTGAAAACAGCATCAATGTACTTGGTAAATGAGTCGTAATCTGTTTTATGTGCAAGTTTTCTGACACACTTCTTCAACTGGAATATCCTATCATCTGTAAACAAGGAACCCTTATCTGGTCTGTTCTTATCATCTGTAATCAAGGAAGCATTTATCTGGACTGTCCTATCATCTGTAAACAGGGAAGCATTTATCTGGACTGTTCTATCATCTGTAAACAAGGAAGCATTTATCTGGACTGTCCTATCATCTGTAAACAGGGAAGCATTTGTCTGGACTGTTCTATCATCTGTAAACAGGGAAGCATTTATCTGGACTGTTCTATCATCTGTAAACAAGGAAGCATTTATCTGGAATGTTCTATCATCTATGTTTACTAATGAAGGACACATACCTTGCTCCAGACATGTCTCCAGTATTCCTCTGTAAGCAACATTCTGCACGTGAAATTCGTGGTCTTTCTGTGTTTGTCTATGCCATCTTGCTCTATAGAGAAGAACAACAATAAAGACTGTAAATCTGTTGCATAGGTCAATATTTTGTCCTTGGTAAGAGACTCTCGGATAAATGTCTAACAGTGGAACTAGTGTTGCCTAGTGTAGTATGTGTGGTTTCCCAGGGAAGTTCTAGTCGCAACGAATGTTGGAACATGGCCTGGCTGTGATGTCATAGTTACGTAACGTGGTCCAATAAACATGGTACTAAGTAATATGGTATCATTGTCCAAGTAACGTAGGGGCTTCCTTGGACGAGTAGTTAAGATTTCTATTCTCTTGCCCCACACATTAGGTGTTGATTTCTTTCAAGTGAGACAGCTACCC
Organism: Archivesica marissinica; assembly: GCA_014843695.1. Lineage (NCBI taxonomy): Eukaryota > Metazoa > Mollusca > Bivalvia > Venerida > Vesicomyidae > Archivesica > Archivesica marissinica. Next base: position 31,868,678 of record CM026386.1, on the reverse strand, counting down.
AGCTAGTTTGCGGAAGGTCGATGGTTCTACCTGGGAGCCCATCCATTCCTGAAATATTGCTCGGAATGGTATCCCAGGTCTCCGTCAATAATAGCTGGAGAGCCACCTCATGAGCTAACCTGTTGGTGTGACTTTAACACAAACAAACCATGTAACGGTGTATCATTATTCCATATTCGTTTATACAAATTTAATTTAGCTTAATTGCGAAACAAGCCTTTTCAACTTATATTAATCACTCTTGAGACCTCATTCCTGATGGAATCCATCACCACTAGGGAGAGAGAAGAGGCAACGTAGAATTTAAATGCCTTGCCTAAGGGCACAATCAGAACGGCTCCAGTGGGGCTCAAACTCCGGACCTTTTGCACCTGAAGCGAACGCTCATCCACTGCGCTATCACGACTTCCACAAATCACTCTTGAGACCTCATTCCTGATGGAATCCATCGCCACTAGGGGGAGAAGAGGCAATGTGGAATTTAAATGCCTTGCCTAAGAAGGGTACAATTGTAGCAGCTCCGGCGGGGCTCAAACTCCTGGCATTTCGCACATGAAGCGAACGCGCTATCACAACTTCCACCATATCATGACTATTCCATTTCATATCTTAGTTGTTATCGTACTTGGGTTAGGATTAAATAACAGAACACCACCAATAGTCTCAATTACAGTTCATTGGGTTATGAACAGTGATCACATGGGCTCAATCAGCCAATCAGAATCGCAATATTGCAAGAAGTTGTAATTATATTAAGTATTATACAATGTTATACCGGTAAGGAAAGGATATACTTGGTTTCCTGTGCTACGAAACAGCATATAATATTATACAAGGCAGCATATAATATTACCGGTATACCAGGCAGCATATAATATTACCGGTATACCAGGCAGCATATAATATTACCTGTATACCAGGCAGCATATAATATTACCTGTATACCAGGCAGCATATAATATTACCTGTATACCAGGCAGCATATAATATTACCTGTATACCAGGCAGCATATAATATTACCGGTATACCAGGCAGCATATAATATTACCGGTATACCAGGCAGCATATAATATTACCAGTATACCAGGCAGCATATAATAGTACTGGTATACCAGGCAACATATAATATTACCTGTATACCAGGCAGCATATAATATTATTCCAGGCAGCATATAATATTATACCAGGCAGCATATAATATTACCAGTATACCAGGCAGCATATAATATTACTAGTATACCAGGCAGCATATAATATTACTAGTATACCAGGCACCATATAATATTACCGGTATACCAGGCAGCATATAATATTACTAGTATACCAGGCAGCATATAATATTACCGGTATACCAGGCACCATATAATATTACTAGTATACCAGGCAGCATATAATATTACTAGTATACCAGGCAGCATATAATATTACCTGTATACCAGGCAGCATATAATATTACCAGTATACCAGGCAGCATATAATATTACTAGTATACCAGGCAGCATATAATATTACTAGTATACCAGGCAGCATATAATATTACCAGTATACCAGGCAGCATATAATATTACCAGTATACCAGGCAGCATATAATATTACCAGTATACCAGGCAGCATATAATATTACTAGTATACCAGGCAGCATATAATATTACCTGTATACCAGGCAGCATATAATATTACCAGTATACCAGGCAGCATATAATATTACCTGTATACCAGGCAGCATATAATATTACCAGTATACCAGGCAGCATATAATATTATACCAGGCAGCATATAATATTACCGGTATACCAGGCACCATATAATATTACCGGTATACCAGGCAGCATATAATATTACCAGTATACCAGGCAGCATATAATATTACCAGTATACCAGGCAGCATATAATATTACCGGTATACCAGGCAGCATATAATATTACTAGTATACCAGGCAGCATATAATATTACCGGTATACCAGGTAGCATACAATATTACCGGTATACCAGGCCACAAAGTGATCAAATAAAGGAACTATATATATATATTTGAATCTTACTGGAGTACAAGACGTTAGATACTATCAAACCTAGGAACCAGACCTCAACATTATAAATGTTTTCTCAAATCTCAAGTTCAAGTGATTTTGATTGGTTCATTCCTGAGATTTACACCCAGCTGAACCAATCAGAAGTTTCAGACTGAGTTTGTGATTGGATAGAAGTTTGATAATCTCCAGGCCTGCCTGCCGTCACAACGTATCAACTAAATGTATAATTATGCACTACAGGTACCTGGTTTCCTGTGCTGCCAATCTTAAACAGTAAGCCGAGAAGCTGAAACGTGGATAAGCCGACTGAACTTTCCCAAGGGAACCAATTAATCTTCGGCTCATTGGGAAGTTTTCATGCTGATCAAGTTGGTCTGCAAACAAATACAACTATATTAGGAAGTTCTAGAAATTGATTGATTTTTGGGGAATAAAATGTACATGTTGTTTGTTATTTTAAAGTTTAATGTCGCATCAACAGCTTCGGTCATATAGCGACTCTCCGTTGGCTGTACGATTAGCGCAGTGGTTTGCGCGCTCACTTCTCACCAATGCAACCCAGGTTCGATCCTCGGACAAATTATGGAAGGATGTGTTTTTCCGCCTGATCATTTTGGATGGGGGAGTTTTGTTTACCTGTGTTAAGACATAGGCTGTCCGATTAGCGCAGTGGTTAGCGCGCTCACTTCTCACCAATGCAACCAGGGTTCGATCCTCGGACTGGGAAGTATGTGAGATGGTACGGTGGTCGTCAGATCGGCCATGTGGTATTTCTCCGGGTACTCCGGTTTCCTCCCACACGAATGACCACATATACGTTTTTCATCCGCGCCAACGAGAGTGATTAATATAAGTTGTTAGAACTTGCTTCGCAATCGTAAAATAAATCAAGTTTATACTTTAACCCTTTCAACACCACAGACCTCTCAATTCGTGACGAGCCGTCTCATCAGGATCTGCACTTTTTGCAAGTAATATTACTCTTTTTAAACAAAAATTACCACTTTTGATAAATGAACTGGTCCAAATGTAATTTTCTTATTCATTTATTGGTCTGAAAATATCATGCACCAGTCCATGTCAGTTTCTTGGTGTTGAATGGGTTAATAGCGATTCTCCAGGTTCCGAGTAATATTTCATGTGTTCGCAGGCACCGGGGTAGAACCATAGACCTTCCACAAGCCAGCTTACTCACGCAAAATAATTTGAGACCCTCGGTGGGATTAGAACCTGCAGCGATGACGGCCAAGCGAGTTGAAGTCGACGACCGTAACCACTCGGCCATGGAGGCGAAATCATGCGCGAATAATAGGTGAATTTCAGTAGTCGACCAATCACCTAAACCGAAGTACTAGTAGTTAATACATAGTGTACCTACCATTAAACTGCATCCTATGGTAGCAACAACTAACACAGCACAGTGATGTTATACAGTCTAGTTCAACAAAATATCTCAACATGGTAGGAGTCAAGTCTCCACAACAGTGCAGGCCAACCATACACAGCTTTGGAACATGTTCTCCCGAGTCATTACCCTCATTTTGTACAATTTCATTAATAGCTTTCTGATCATTACTCATAGATTTCTGATCATTTATAACAGCTTTCTGATCACTTTTCACAGATTTCTGATCACTTTTCACAGATTTCTGATCATTTATAACAGATTTCTGATCGTTTATAACAGCTTTCTGATCATTTATAACAGATTTCTGATCACTTTTCACAGCTTTCTGATCACTTTTCACAGATTTCTGATCACTTTTCACAGATTTCTGATCATTTATAACAGCTTTCTGATCATTTTTCACAGATTTCTGATCATTTATAACAGCTTTCTGATCATTTTTAACAGCTTTCTGATCATTTATAACAGCTTTCTGATCATTTTTAACAGCTTTCTGATCATTTTTAACAGCTTTCTGATCATTTTTAACAGCTTTCTGATCATTTATAACAGATTTCTGATCATTTTTCACAGATTTCTGATCATTTATAACAGCTTTCTGATCATTTTTAACAGCTTTCTGATCATTTATAACAGCTTTCTGATCATTTATAACAGCTTTCTGATCATTTATAACAGCTTTCTGATCATTTATAACAGCTTTCTGATCATTTACACTATCAATAATATCTTCCTTCATTTCTGGTGAGACTTGTTGACATGCATCAGTATTGTCCATATCTTGTGCAGTAGTAGAAGCAGTCATTTGTTTCATTATAGAACCAGTCTCGTGATCTTCTAATTTACAGGAACCAGTCTCGTGATCTTCTAATTTGTTGGACCCTGTTTGATGGTAATACTTGTTTGCACAAGTTTGAAATGTACAGGAACCAGTCTTGTGGCTGTTTGCTTCTGCAGAATCAGTTTCGTGGATTTTTGCTTTTCTCAACACAGTCTGCTGACAATGGTTTCCTTCTAGAAATATCTTAGTACCAGTCTCGTGAGTTTCTGCTTTACTAGACACAGTCTGCTGATAGCTGTTTCCTTCTAGAAATATCTTAGTACCAGTCTCGTGATCTTCTGCTTTTCTAGACACAGTCTGCTGACAACTGTTTCCTTCTAGAAGTATCTTAGTACCAGTCTCGTGATCTTCTGCTTTTCTAGACACAGTCTGCTGACAACTGTTTCCTTCTAGAAATATCTTAGTACCAGTCTCGTGAGTTTCTGCTTTTCTAGACACAGTCTGCTGACAACTGTTTCCTTCTATAAATATCTTAGTACCAGTCTCGTGATCTTCTGCTTTACTAGACACATTCTGATGACAACATATGTTTCCATCTTTTTTGTGCATAGAGAACCAGTCTTGGACAAGGAACAGGAACTCTTGATGCGACTCTTGGTGCAGTTCACAGGTCACATTATGCAGCAGATGACAATTTTCTGAAATTCAAATAAAATTCAGGTCAATTTAGGAGATTGTCTCCGCATGGTCTCCGCATTTCCAAATTTCACATTTGAACTTGGAGAAAAGATTTTGTCATATGGATTATAATAATAGGGAACATTTGCCCGAATCAAGTGGTCTGAAATTAAAATGAAAATTAACATTAACATTTGCATAGACAGACAATGCATCAGCTGAATCTCATATTTCTCAGGCCGTTAGCTAGATGGCGTCTTGGGACCCATCGTCTTCCAGAGTTTCCTTATTCCACACCATTCTGACGGATATATACGCATTGCTTAGTACTGGTTAACCGCTTAGGTCGGCTAAGTTGGTCAAATGTATAATAAAACAGCATATTTTCATTATTCCACACCATTCTGACAAATATAGCTGTCCCAGAGCACAAGGCACCTCACACGCATTGCTTAGTACTGGTTAAACACTTAGGTCGACTAAGCCGGTCATATGTATAATAAAACAACATATTTTCATTATTCCACACCATTCTGACAAATATAGCTGTCCCAGAGCACAAGGTGCCTCACATGCATTGCTTAGTACTGGTTAACCGCTTAGGTCAGCTAACCCTGCTCTAGGTCTCCTCAAGCAAGGCACCTCACACGCATTGCTTAGTACTGGTTAACCGCTTAGGTCAGCTAACCCTGCTCTAGGTCTCCTCAAGCAAGGCACCTCACACGCATTGCTTAGTACTGGTTAACCGCTTAGGTCAGCTAACCCTGCTCTAGGTCTCCTCAAGGGGTTTGACATATAAATGGAAATAGGAACTTAGAGAAAGGTTTTTTGTCATTGCCTGATGCACTAAACATCCCCTTCATACTGTCCGATTAGCGCTTTGGTTAACGCGCTTGCTTCTCACCAATGCAACCCAGGTTCGATCCTCGGACCGGGAAGTATGTGAGATGGTACGGTGGTCGCCAGATCGGACAGGTGGGTTTTCTCCGGGTACTCTGGTTTCCTCCCACATGAATGACCACATTTACGCTTAAATCCGCGCCAACGAGAGTGATTAATATAAGTTGTTAAAACTTGCTTCGCAATCGTTGTAAAATAAATAAAGTTTATACATCCCCTTCATATACCTTAAAGCGACACTACATCGGTGAAAACGCAAATGTCTGTAGGATGTAAGTTGCCATTATATGTTATTATTTCCCCCCAATTATTTGCCTCAAAAACTGAGTATTTCAACAAATAAACAAACGTCGTATACGCGGTTTGTTGACATAACAAAATAATGTAAATAGAGTCGACATTCATGCGTAATACAACATAGCGTGTATCCTGTACATATTTACCGTGATATCTAAAATGTGTGCCTATGTATATCTATGTGTAGATTAATCTTAGTTAAATTATCTCTAATCGTGTTTAATATTGACTCCAATGGCAAACAAACGCCAATTCAGGAGTGCGGATGACCGTTATATGAAATCCTAATTTCAGTTTTGAAAGTCTGTAGATCACAAAAACACTGTTTATTGATTCAATGCTAGTGTTCGAATGTATTCAGATGAATGTGTAGTAGCAATGCATTTATATGTGATATAATACATTTTATTTGTTTTTTGCAATGTAATGTCGCTTTAAAACAAAATAGAAAAAAAAGAAGGAAAAAAATATCTTCCTATTTTGAAGGTTTAGTTGAAGGTGCTATAACCAATATATAATTTTAAACATCTTTAATATAGTTGAACATTATTGAAAAATATATAATCTTTTAAAGTGAAATTACATCGCAAAAAGCAAATAAAAGGCAGTTTTTCATGTATATATGCATTGTTACTACAAATTCTTCCGAATACATTAGAACACTAACATTGAATCAATAAACAGTGTTTTTGTGGATTGAAAGTATGATTTCATATAACGGTCATCCATGCTCCTGAATTGACATTTGTTTGTCATCGGGGTCAATACTAAACGCGAGATAATGTCGTTTAAAGATAATTTAAGTAAGAATAGTCTACAAATAAATAGGCACAAATGTGAGATATTACGGTAAATCTGTACCATAACTCGTGTTATTCAGGACACACCATATTACGCATGGATGTTTACATTATTTTGCTATGTCAACAAACAGCGTATACGACGTTTGTTTATTAGTTGAAATACTCAGTTTTTGAGGCAAATATTGGGGGAAAATACATTCTGTAGAAATTTGTGTTTTCACCGATGTAGTGTCACTTTAATGAATAATTTGTCAATCACTGACAACTATGTTTTGGGACAACACCATGTGCTTAATACTTGACTTAAAGACAAAAGGAATACCACATTCTTTCGTTATTGGCCTATTGTAACTACATGTTACACTACTGTGAAAGTCGTAATAGCGCAGTGGTAATGCGCTCGCTTCAGGTGCAAAAGGCCCGGAGTTCGAGCCTCCACTGGAGGAATTGTACCCTTAGGCAAGGCATTTAAATTCCACATTGCCTCTTCTCTCCATCATGGCGATGGATTCCATCAAGAATGAGGTCTCGAGAGTGATTTAATATAAGTTGTAAGAACTTGTATCGCAATCGAGCTAAAATAAATTTGTAAAAATAACTGTGAAATTCGTAATAGCGCAGTGGTAATGCGTTCGCTTCAGGTGTGAAAGACCCGGAGTTCGGGCCACCGCTGGAAGGATTGTACCCTTAGGCAAGGCATTTAAATTCCACATTGCCTCTTCTCTCCATCATGGCGATGGATTCCATCAAGAATGAGGTCTCGAGAGTGATTTAATATAAGTTGTAAGAACTTGTTTCGCAATCGAGCTAAAATACATTTGTAAAAATAACATGTAGATAAATATTACATAAGAATACAGTCAAACCTGAGGTCTGTGGTGTTGAAAGGGTTAAGCAGCCAGCCAAGGGCATTACAGAAAGTGGCTGCTTAGCAAAGGTGGTTGCTTAATAGAGGTCAATGTATAACAAAACATATTTTGAATCTGGAAACCGAACAGTGAAATAAGTCATGGAATTTCATTGAAAACACAATTCTAATAGATGTGCACAACATATTTACAGAGTTTTAATTTATACAAATTTATTTTAGCTCGATTGCGAAACAACTTATATTAATCACTCTCGCGACCTCATTCCTGATGGAATCCATCGCCACGAGCGAGAGAGAAGAGGCAATGTGGAATTTAAATGCCTTGCCTAAGGACACAATCGTAACGGCTCCAGCGGGGCTCGAACTCCGGACATTTCGCACCTGAAGCAAACGTGCATCCACTGCGCTATCACGACTTCCACTAACAGAGTTTTCAGCTAAAAATAAGAAAAACACATTAATAAATTGCCGTCGGCTACATTTATTTGTGAACTATTTATAGCCTTAATTATACCCAGCATGCATAGAGTAAATGTGATAAACGTAAAGTCTTATTACCAGTTTTGTTAAGCCTTCTGTCAGCCCCTGTGGTATGCCCCTGCTTTCCTTCTAGACCCAGCACACTATGACCATAGTTATAATGTAACACCTGACCTAGGTAACCCTGGAAACATAAGAGGTATAATATAATGCATGACCTAGGTAACCATGCAAACATAAGAGGTATAATATAATGCCTGACCTAGGTAACCATGCAAACATAAGAGGTATAATATAATGCATGACCTAGGTAACCATGGAAACATAAGAGGTACAATGTAATGTATGACCTAGGTAACCATGGAAACATAAGAGGTATAATGTAATGGATGACCTAGGTAACCATGCAAACATAAGAGGTACAATGTAATGCCTGACCTAGGTAACCATGCAAACATAAGAGGTATAATGTAATGCATGACCTAGGTAACCATGCAAACACAAGAGGTATAATGTAATGAAATAACTGTATAAATGGCATTACACCTAATTAAATGCCACAACTGTATAAATGTTTAGGTACATGCTCCCCTAATACTAGTATTTCTATGGTTACAACGTGTGTACAGCAACACATTTATTTTCAGAAAAGGGAGCTGCTATAGGGATGTAGGTTTTGTTGCTATATTACCAAACACGAGAAACAACAAATTAATTCTAGGTCAAACATCTACATGAACTAATGTAGATTAGGAATATTTTAATTCAGATTAGTTAGGGTTCCCGCTGTCGGTCGCCAATGGCGCCATTTGCGACAAAATAAATCTACAGCTGCCGAATTTTGTGAATTGGCGAAACTATTAGGCGCAACTCCTTTATTCCCCGCAACATGTTTTGTCAAATAAATGCCTTCAAATAGTTATCTGTGAACTATATGGCACTTAATTTTTCAAATAGGCTCCAGGTTTTAGCAATTGGTGATAGAAATGGCACAGACAAAAGTTTAATTTATCCTACCATCATGAAAAATAACGTGCAAACATGGCCTGTTTAATAAACTTTACTTTATTAGACACTGACAGTGCTTAACAAACCTTTATGGAAGTCGTGATAGCGCAGTGGATGCACATTCGCTTCAGGTGCGAAAGGTCCGGAGTTCGAGCCCTGCTGGAGCCTTTATGATTGTGCCCTTAGGCAAGGCATTTAAATTCCACGTTGCCTCTTCTCTCTCCCTCGTGGCGATGGATTCCATCAGGAATGAGGTCTCGAGAGTGATTAATATAAGGTGAAATAACTTGTTTTGCAATCGAGCTAAAATAAATTTGTATAAACTAAATTATACAATTCAGGTCATGATTATTCAGTATTATGATAGAAATTTTAGCCTATTTTTTTGGCGTTACTCGCCTACCACTATACCACTACCTACTATACATCACAGGTTGATATGCTGTGCTATAACATTTTCTGCTTTGATAAGGCTCATGCCCATTTTTAACCAACTCCTGAGACAATAACACATGCACATTCGGTGCTAGTTTGTTTACTTCCTGTAGCGTCTCAGTGTGTCAAATTTGACAGATAACAGATGTTTGTAGTTTCGTGGTAATATTTCTATCATTTTTGTGTATCTAATTCATAATAATATAAATAATTCATATCAAAGTAATATAAATAATTCATATCAAAGTAATATAAATAATTCATATCAAAGTAATATAGAGTTTATTGCGTGTAAACTAAATGTTCAAAGTAATAAAGACTTTAGTTTATACAAATTTATTTTAGCTCGATTGCCAAACAAGTTCTTTCAACTTATATTAATCACTCTCGAGACCTCATTCCTGGAAAATTGTAATGGGATAAGTGGGGCCCACAGAGGGCGAAGTCAGTGTCCATATGGCGACTATTTCGCCCACATTGTCCTCTAAAATGATCCCTGTATATGTGATACAAAAAACTAAATAAAGATATTAGTACGTTCATACCAATCCAGATCCAACATCTACTATAGCATTATTTCCCGCTATTTTTGTCACATGATCAATAAGGGCAGTCATGTGACACACTTCATGAAGTTTCTTCTTCGACATCCCTTTTCGAATATCTGGATCCACCTCACTAGTATCAAGGGGGGCAATTCGGTTAATACTTGGCTTTATTTCAGTTATCTCCCCTTCATCTACTTCTTCACTACATTCTTTAAGAGTTACTTGCCCTTGGCATAGATCCTGACAGTTTATTTCCGGGGAAGTAATCTGATCTGATAATGTGTCCAAACGCAAATCACACTCTTGACTTTCGTCTTTTTGTTCCAGAGAATTACCTGAACCGGAAACATTGTCTTTTTGGAATAAATAATCAGGGGAAGTAACTCTGTCAGTAGACTTTTTACAATTAGATGGAGTTTGCTCCCTTGGCAATGTGTATTTCACACAGTTTTGGATAAAGTTGTTCAAGGATTCTGGCCATTCAGTCTGCAAAGTAAAAGGGAAAGACCACTTAATATATTATTCAAATCCACTACCGACATCGACGGCTTTTCTTTTTTGTTTAAAGCGACACTACATCGTTGAAAACGCAAATATCTGCAGAATGCAATTTATATTATATGGTATAATGTTTTTCCAAATATTTGCCTCAAAAACGGAGTATTTCAACAAATACACAAAAACACTGTTTATTGATTTAATGTTAGTTAGTGTTTGAATGTATTCAGAAGAATGTGTAGTATCAATGCATTTATACGTTGCTTTTTGCGATGTAATGTCGCTTTAACTGTAATTTGAATAAATATAGTGTAAGTCCATGTTGGAATGCTTTAGACAAAGTTTCATCAAATTCAGAGAGGCTGTTATTTAGAAGATTTACAATAATTTACTACAGGTAATGTGACTGTGACATACTGTGTAGGCCGATTGACTAAATTGTGTGTTTTACGTTTATTTATCGTCGTTACTGATTGCCCATATGAGCACGTTAACGATAGAGGCAGTAACGAAATATACAATTGTCAGTAATCTTGGGATAATTGGCAGTAATCTGGGAATTAGGGTTAGGGCTAAATTTGATCTTCAATTGAAGAGTATTCTACTGTTCAGCTTTAGTTTACTGCCAACTGTTTTGTGGAATTACTGCCTCTATCCCTAACCATATGAAGAGATTAGCCATTTTAGATATTGGATGATAGCTACAGACAGAGACCCATTCCAGAGTCTCCTCTGGTTCTTTTACGTGCACTCTGCAAAGCACCGACACGAGACCTCGGTTTAATGTCCCATCTGAAAGACTAAATTGATTGTTTATTCATGGTTTTACGCCGGCATCAGCATCATTTTGGGCTATATCGCCAGTAGGCAAATTACCTAACAACACATTTCCTGGGCAGACTTCAGCGGTTAACCACTACTTGGTGCACCAACCTGAGTAAGAAACTGCCAACTTTTTCATATAAATGAGACACAGTCTTAGCGGGGTTCGAACCCGTAACCATCAGAGACCGTAACCACACGACAACGGAGGCGGAAAAAATCATTTTAAAAAGTTCCCCCTCCAGTCTGCATGTAAAAGTGTTGCTTAAAGTAAATAATGTTTGGTTTGATTTGATGTAATGTTTACAACTGGAATAGGGATGTCTGTCGAACATTTTACAAAATTGAAGCAAAATCTAAGGCTAAATGGTGTGCAAGTGTCTAGTTCAGTCTGTACAAATTGATCTTACCGCGATACCGAAACAAGTTCCTACAATTTATATTAATCACTCTCGAGACCGCATTCCTGATGGAATCCATCGCCACGAGGGATGGAGAGAAGAGACAATGTGGAATGTAACCCATTCAACCCCAAGTAACTGACATGAACTGGTCGATGATATTCTTAGACCAATAAATTAATAAGAAAATTACATTTGGACGAGTTCATTTATCAAATTGGGTAATTTTGTCTAAAAATAGTAATATTACTTGCAATAGACGGCTCATCAGGATCTACACTTGTTGTAAACCTATTTAGGTTATGTAGCGTTGAAAGGGTTAAATGTCTTGCCTAAGAGCACAATCGTAACAGCTACAGCTGGGCGAGAAATCGGGGCCTTTCGCACGTGAAGCGAATGCGGTAACACTGCGCTATCACGACTTCCACAATCGGGGCCTTTCGCACGTGAAGCATACAGTACCGCAAACTACTATCACGACTGCCACCAAACGTCTATATATATATCATACCTGAGTTTTACCAAAGGGCAATCCTGCCAGCTCCTCACCAGATAGATCCATCAATGTGTCTGTCCACTGTGAAAATATACAACACATACATTTACAATACGTGACCGGATGGTTAAGATCTTCGACTTCAAATCACCGTTTTAGGTTCGAATCCTACTCGGGATGTTGAATTATATCGAGTGATGAAGCCTTCCAGTTCGCTTGCAGTAGGTTGTGTCAAATCACGTGCCCCTCACTGTTGTAGGTTCGAATCCCACTTGGGGTGCTGAATTATATCAAGTGAGGAAGCCTTCCAGTTCGCTTGCAGTAGGTTGGTGTGACCTGGCAAGATGGCGAGGGTGGCTGGAACAAGAACCTCCAGTCGTTGCAGGATGCCACTTAATATATTTTTAACTTTATATGTTATCTATATATAATAATTATGTAAATATCGGTATAATATTTTTAATAATTAATCTCTCCATAATGGCCATCTTAATACACTGTGTTGACCTTCAACCAATCCGGTTGCAGTACTACAATGTGGACAACATTAAAACACTCTTCGACTCTATCAGAGTAGAGTCCATCATATCATTTATCAAGGCAATAGGAATTTATAATAAGCTGTGATATCAATTGTTAATCATGCCTTTGTAGTAATCATTCATTCATATATTACCTGTAATTAATCTTACGTCTTTATAACTTCTTAGTATTAATTTTTACGTAATGCATATACTTATATAGAATTTTATTTCATACACTCGACAATAAACATAACTTTAATGCGCGCTACATGACCTTAGATGTCGATGCGCCGTAAAACACCATTCATTCATTCATTCAGGTTGGTGTGCTACCCAGGTGCCCGTCAGTGCCTGAAAAATGCTCAGAGGGGATTCCGGGGTCTTCCTCCACCAAGAACAGCCGTTGCGCCGCAATATGACCTACGCTGTTGGTGCGACTTAGTTTATACATATTTATTTTAGCTCGATTGCGAAACAAGTCCTTACAACGTAATCACTCTCGAGACATCATTCTTGATGCAATCCATCGCCACGAGGGAGAGAGAAGAGGCAACGTGGAATTTAAATACCTTGCCTAAGGGCACAATCATAACGGCTCCAGCAGGACTCGAACTCCAGGCATTTCGCACCTCAAGCGAACGCACTACCACGACTTTAAATCCCCAAAACAAACTATATTTCATTTAACAATTAAATGTTCTATTTCTCTGTTCATCGAGGTATGAATGTCAGTTATTGACGCCTAATTTGTTGATCAAAATGGGAGGTTATAATTTACAACTAATATTTTACCAATAACTAGTTTCGATTTCATCAACATTTCCATATCGTACAGAATCTACAAAATGTACCAAGCTGTACATGTTCCTTTTGAGTTAGAATGAACCACAGGCATCCGGCGCATACCCTGGACCCCCCACCCGGGTTACTACATCCCAGGACCATATTGCAACCCAAAATACATTGTAGCATCAATCAAATATCATTGCTAGTCAAAAACAGACATTTGTGAGAATTATGAGACATAGTGTGGGGGGGGGGGGTATGCGTGGAATGAACTATATTTTTGCCCCTGAGCCGAAAAATATATAACTTTTCTCCAATCTCAATTACCAGTAACAGAACTAGTTAACTTTTCTCAAACTGAGTCTCAAACGTGAGATTAGTTCATAATAAGGTCAGAATAAACCAATCAAATCAATAGAGTTTGAGATCAGAGAAATGTTCTATAGCCTACAGCCATGGTTACATTTGGTGATCGAGAATAATTCAATGCTTACCTCTTCAGGTATATCTTTCCAGACTGCATCTTGAAAGAATCGAGTCAATTTAAAGTCAAATATCCATCTATGTTCAGCTAGAAATGTCGTCACTTCATCGAACTCACTGAAACTGTATGAAGTCATCGTTTCCAACTCTGACATCGTTCTATCTATCGTCACTGTGACCGGCCCTCTTTCGATACTGTTCCGAGTGTCATGGACAGGTGTTCATGCCCTACAAGTATTGAGTGGAAATATTAAAATATAGGGAAAGTTCCTTGTAGATAGTTAGTGTGGAAGATAATAATATCTGTGACCGGCCCTCTTTCGATACTGTTCCGAGTGTCATGGACAGGTGTTCATGCCCTACAAGTATTGAGTGGAAATATTCAAATATAGGGAAAGTTCCTTGTAGATAGCGAGTGTGGAAGATAATAATAATATATAATCTGGATGCAGGACCCCAGAAGGCTTGTGGTGAAATCAACTACTTGTGATCATTTGGTGACCTTTGTAACTGGGATACAATGTAGAACTATACAAGTTGTATGTTTGTATGATCCATTTATGTTGAACCACTTGCGGGACCTAGACATGATTTCCTGGTCAGGCTTAGCCGACGTGAGTGGCTATCCAGTACTAAGCAATGTGTGTGAGGTGCCTTGCTCAATGACACTACCCACGTGGCCTGACCGAGTATCAAACCAGGACAGTTCTATTCCAAATCTGAACCACTGAAATAGCAGAAAGTGATATGCAAAAATGAGCTTTAACGATAAGACCTCGAAATAACAGAAAGAATTTTTTTTATGTAGAGGTCTTATTTATAGGACAACCTTAGACAAGGAATTTAAATTCCACATGCCTCTTCTCATGCAACGGACAGACGGATATATAGTCCAGTGCTAACACGCTGGACTGGTAATCCAGGGATCGCAGGTTCGAACCCCCGTCTAACCCTAATAAAATTAACAGTCTTTCAGATGGGACGTTAAACCGAGGTCTCGTGTCTGTACTTTACACTGTGTACGTAAAAGAACCAGAGGATACTCTGGAATGGGTCTCTGTCTGTATCATTGCACTATCCTCCAAAAATCTAAAATGACTAATCTCTTCGGGAGGCGTCGCTCATATGGGCAACCGGTAGGCGGGTAGCGACGATAAATAAACGTAAAACACACTCACGCAACGGAATGCTATTGAACTATGCTTCTTCAGCTCTGTCAGCGAAATTTGTCTACAGCTATATATATGTATAAATATTTTAAATACGGATGTAAATGGACAAATATGCTGAGCATAGGAATACGCCGAACATATAACTGTATAAGAACCATACATGCAATGGATGAATTCTAACCTTAACTCAAACAGTTAGAATTCCACAAAACAGGTGTACACAAACAAGTAAACTAAATCTGAAATACTCTTCAATTGAAGATCAAATTTAGCCCTAATTCCCAGATTTCATTACACTTACAGCCCGTAAAATCTTTATCTCAACCAGACGATCAGAATATAATATCAACCACGCATAAAGAACGTCTTCATCACTTGCTCCTAACAAGGTTAGGGTCAAAACGCGTGGTTGATGTGGGTTGGGTTGAGTGGGTGGTTGAGAAAAAAGGCTTACCCTTACAGCCTCCATCATTAACGAACTCGAACCTGCACTCTCAATCCCCATGCGATATCTCTACTAAACAGCTAAATACTACTTAATTTCTTCCGGTGCATGGTACCTCATAGCATAGTCTAAATATTTAGACTTGGAAAATGTGACATTTTACTATCCAAAGTCTAAACAGCTAAACGCTAAATCTCAATTACGCGTAGCATATTTTATATTCTAAAAGTCTATAAATTAAAATTGTTAACAAGATGAACACACATACCGTTGTTTGAACTACGCACAGTCTATAACGTCTATTGACACCATATTATACATGAAATCAACGTTTAAATTTCATGGCAGAGTTTCGCCATTCCAAATCGGCCATTTTGAATATTTGATTATTGGGAAAAATTGAAATAGACGAAAATGTTTACAAGATTTATCTCCATGCCATTACGGTGAACCAAATAAGATTTCGTTAAATATCAATTGTTCATACGGATGAAATGTACTAAATAATAAACCATTTGGATTTCTTTTGTGAAGACTGCGCAGAAAAAATAGGAGAATTTCACCTGTCGACTTCAAACAGCTAAACTTGTTTATGACATGCACAACGGTAATATATTTTAACGTTCTTCAAGTCATTCCTTAAGGGCCGATCCCAAAAAGTAGTTGTGAATGGCTGCACTTCTGATACACTGCCTGTCTTCTCTGGGGTCGCGCAAGGCTCTGTCTTAGGACCTTGCCTCTTTCTAGCCTACATTAATGACCTCCCCAACTCCACCAAGAGTAAAGCTAGACTGTTTGCAGATGACACCATAGTGTATCTCACAGTAAAATCCTCCTCTGATGCACAAATCCTCCAAAGTGACCTCAATGCTCTTACAGTTTAATCATTGTAAATATCATCATCTCAAAATTCACCAGCGACGACACATAATCCTCAATATTGAGGGAGTGCCGAAATCACCAAGAAGACAAGAAGAAGAACAGTGGGAACGGGACTAGTCCATGGAGTTCAATCCAGACAAGTGTGAGGTGCTGAGAATAACTCGCAAAAGAAAACCACTTATTTTCCCTTACACACTCCATAACATGGAACTAAAATCAAACGATTCCGCCAAATATCTAGGTGTTACAATTAGTAAAGATTTAAACTGTTTTACCCACATAAACAACATCTCCTCCAAAGCTACTAATTGGGATCGCAGGTTCGATCCCCCGTCTGACCCTAATAAAATTAACACTCTTTCAGATGGGACGTTAAACCGAGGTCTCGTGTCGGTGCTTTACACCGTGCACGTAAAAGAACTAGAGGAGACTCTGGAATGGGTCTCTGTCTGTATCACTACACTATCCTCCAAAATCTAAAATGACTAATCTCTTCAGGAGGCGTCGCTCATATGGGCAGCCGGTAGCTAGATACATAAACGTAAAACACACAAGCTACTAATTCTCTCAGATTCATCAAAAGGAATGTAAAGACCAGTAACAAGAAGGTTAAAGAAAAAGCTTATGACACCTATGTACGTCCCCAGCTCGAGTATTGTTCAACTGTATTGCACCCCTGGCAAAAGTATCTCGCCTATAAACCAGAAAGAGTGCAAAGATCAGCCGCACGCTATGTCTGCAATGACTATAACTATACAAGCAATGTAACAAAAATGATTAACTCCCTGAACTGGCAAACACTTGAAACTTGAATATCGACGCATACAATCATCAGTAATATACCTATATAAAATCAAAATAACTTGGTATGCGCCGACCACAACCACCTAACACACACAAGGAACCTGAACTACTTAATTCCTCAGTCCCGAACCCAATACCATAATAATTATAAACTCAGATTTTACGAGTTAAAGCAGCATTACATCGTATGAAATAAAATATATTTGAAAAAATCATTTTTTACTGCTACAATGCTGCTACACATTCTAACATTAT
This sequence comes from Archivesica marissinica, assembly GCA_014843695.1. Taxonomy (NCBI): domain Eukaryota; kingdom Metazoa; phylum Mollusca; class Bivalvia; order Venerida; family Vesicomyidae; genus Archivesica; species Archivesica marissinica. Next base: position 31,850,866 of record CM026386.1, on the reverse strand, counting down.
ACTTTGTATGCTTATGTTCATTTGGTAAACAGTGTTGTTTGCAATAAAACAAACTCGAAACCGAACGTAGGACTTTCCGAGTCGATCGGTCACGCACTTGTTTACAACCGGAACGCATCGTCCGCACTTGTTTACATTCGGAATGCATCTTCCCCATTTGTCCCACGTTGTATTTTTAATTAAATTACTTGATATGTTGATTCATGCCTCTGTTAGCTAAGTCTTTTAGGGACATTTCTACATCCCCGCGAGGGGTTCGACATTAAATAAGATAGATAGATAGTCTTTCATGTTCAAAATATATACGTTGTTTTCTACATCCTCTGTTGTTTCACGCATGCGCGCTGTGCGTGTTTACATTTCGTGTGTTGATAAACAAATTCGCGTATACGACGGTTTAAATTTATTGGAATTTTATCGTTTCTGAGCGACTATTTCAATTTTTGTAAACACACACACATTAGTATTTATATTTTACCCAAAACAATCTTTATTACGATGTAATGCTGCTTTAATAACCCTGCGAAAACAACATACACCGGAAGTAAGCACAGATATATAATTATGTCAGAGTTACATGGGGCGTATCCTATTAATCGACGGCCTATGATTGTTCTTAATGTCCATCATTGTTTGTGACAGTCTGTTTTATTTAAAGCATTATGGGCAACCCGTTTGCTCTCGGATATATGCATCATTTATTCTTCCCATCGTACACCAAATTCTATTTTTAATTTAGTCTAAAAATAGCATATATTCAAATAATTGTAGTGAATGGCAATTGGGTTCTTTAAGAGCCACAGTCTGACGCGGAAGATGGAGACACCGTCTGGACCGGAAGTGAAGCATTCTGGGAACCAGTGCGAAGCAAGCATGCCACATACGCTCAGACAACACTGCAAATCAGGCATATTTATCCTGGCGACTACTTCATAATGTAATCTAAAATTATTAAAGTTATCGTCATGTGTTTTTAAACATCGGTTTCATGAATGTCAGTGGAATAGGTGGCATAGCCATCATGTGTATATAATGTATCTAAAATATCTCGATTTATTAATTTCTAAACCGGAAATCGAGTGTATTTTTCATTTGCAAATATATTGGAATTATTCAACAGTAAACACGCTCGGATGCGATTCTGAAAATATAGCATATATAAAACACACGTTGGATTGTGCAATAATGAGGTCCGTAGCGTATGTTGAACAAAAAATTGAACAACAATACTGATCAATTATACATGGGCGTCTGTGGCTTCGGCCGCAATGTTCACATGCCTGTCATTGACCTTTTTGTTCGTTATTAATAGCTAATTTCATATTAAATTAAAACAGATCAGAACGGATAACTATAGCGTATCGCCTATATAGGTCATCTAGTTTATAATATTTTATATATAATATATATAATTATTTTATATAGGTCATCTCCTATTGCAAGCACAGGGATTCGGCACGCTTGGGGGTACTAGTATATATATATTTAAGTACACAGGGATTCGGCACGTTTGGGGGTACTAGTATATATATTTAAGTACACGGGGATTCGGCACGTTTGGGGGTACTAGTATATATATTTAAGTACAGGGATTCGGCACGTTTGGGGATACTAGTATATATATTTAAGTACAGGGATTCGGCACGTTTGGGGATACTAGTATATATATTTAAGTACAGGGATTCGGCACGTTTGGGGGTACTAGTATATATATTTAAGTAAGTACTTAAATATATATACTAGTACCCCCAAACGTGCCGAATCCCTGTGATTGCAAGTAGTTATGCTTTGGCAGTGTTGTAATATTTTCTAAACTATTAATTTCAAGAATATACTTGAAAACTAGATACTATTAATTTTACCAGATCTACGATAATATGTTTCCCTCTCGCAGTTACACATTATATGCAATAGTAAACAATTACTGTGCGTAAATCGCTGTTTGCAGATTTTAATAAAATTGCTGTCAAAAGCGTGTGACAAACGTGTTTTCCTGAAACACCCATTTCTAGTGTTACCTAACTGTGTGCATGTTACCTAACTGTGTGCATGTTACCTAACTGTATGCGTGTTACCTAACTGTGTGCGTGTTACCTAACTGTGTGCATGTTACCTAACTGTATGCATGTTACCTAAATGTGTGCATGTTACCTAACTGTGTGCATACTACCTAAATGTGTGCGTGTTACCTAACTGTGTACATGTTACCTAACTGTGTGCATGTTACCTAGCTGTGTGCTTGCTACCTAACTGTGTGCATGTTACCTAACTGTGTGCATACTACCTAAATGTGTGCATGTTACCTAACTGTGTGCATACTACCTAAATGTGTGCGTGTTACCTAACTGTGTGCATGTTACCTAACTGTGTGCATACTACCTAAGGTGCGTTACCTAACTTGGCTACACCTAATGTTGCGTGTTACCTAACCAACCAAACAACCAAAAAACCAACACCAACCCCAACCCACCACACCAACCACCAACACCACCATGTGTGCGTGTTACCTAACTGTGTGCATACTACCTAACTGTGTGCATGTTACCTAACTGTGTGCATACTACCTAAATGTGTGCGTGTTACCTAACTGTGTGCATGTTACCTAACTGTGTGCATTACCTAACTGGGTGTTACCTAACTGTGTGCATCTACCTAACTGTGTGCATGTTACCTAACTGTGTGCATACTACCTAAATGTGTGCATGTTACCTAACTGTGTGCATACTACCTAAAAACACCACCCTGTGCGTGTTACCTAACTGTGTGCGTGTTACCTAACTGTGTGCGTGTTACCTAACTGTGTGCATGTTACCTAACTGTTTACATGCTACCTAACTGTGTGCATGTTACCTAACTGTATGCATGTTACCTAAATATGTGCATGTTACCTAACTGTGTGTGTTACCTAACTGTGTGCATGTTACCTAACAGTGTGCATGTTACCTAACTGTGTGCGTGCTACCTAACTGTGTGCATGTTACCTAACTGTATGCATGTTACCTAAATATGTGCATGTTACCTAACTGTGTGTGTTACCTAACTGTGTGCATGTTACCTAACAGTGTGCGTGCTACCTAACTGTGTGCGTGCTACCTAACTGTGTGCATGTTACCTAACTGTATGCATGTTACCTAAATGTGTGCATGTTACCTAACTGTGTGTGTTACCTAACTGTGTGCATGTTACCTAACTGTGTGCATGTTACCTAATTGTGTGGTTAACTCGCTGGACTTTCAGATGGGACTTTAACCGAGGTCTCGTGTCGGTGCTTTACACCGTACACGTAAAAGAACCAGAGGAGACCCTGAAATGGGTCTCTGTCTGTATCATTGTACTTTCCTCCAAACATCTAAAATGGTCAATCTCTTCAGGGGGCGTCGCTCATATGGGCAACCGGTAGCGACGATAAATAAATGTAAAACAACAAAAATGAAAATCAACCGTATAATCAATAAACATAGGCTTACTGGCAAACAAAACGTAATTTCCTTCAATTTGATGATTGTTGTTGCTGTGGTAATGTGATAAAAATGATTTGACACTTGTGGTGATTTCATACATGTGGCGTCCGTGGTCCAGTGGTAGAGCGTCGGATTTGGAATCGAACGGTCCCGGGTTCGATACTCGGTCAGGCCACGTATGTAGTGTCATTGAGCAAGGCACCTCGCACACACTGTTTAGTACTCATGTAAGATCCTATATATGTATATGGAGAGCATCAGGAGTTACCATTGGCGTACCGGTAATCGGCCGTCTAACGCTTTTCGGCGAATGTCTTCTAGTCCGTCTCTTCTACGGCAAGTGGAATAATATTACTAAGTAAAATGATCATTTCTGCATTTAATTGTCTAAACTGAGAATGCATAACAAATGTTCAAAATAAAATACACGTTCACTCGTTTGTGATTTCAACCACAGGGATTCGGCACGTTTGGGGGTACTAGTATATATATTTAAGTACAGGGATTCTACTCTGTGGGATGTCAGATTTCGCATCGATCAGTAAAATGGCCATATCTGAAACAATTGTGTACAAAGCTGTCCAAATATAACGCCTATCCCGAGTCTTTATATTGTTCTTCAAATAAAACACAACTTTAAGCTGCATGCATGTATACTTTGCAAACAATTGCCACATACATTGGCCATAGCAGGTCACATTTCCATACTAGGACACGGGTTCTGTCAGCAACAACAAAAAATCTTCGACGGGAGAGTTTTAACTGTGAATAACATTATCAATACAATGTGTTTCCACTAACCTGTATGTTTATTCGGCAAAAATGTACGTCAAAAAGAGATTTCGTAGCATTTTCAATTTGTTTTGAAACATTCTAAAGCGGCGCAATTCGCGTTGAAACCAGCGTTGAAACGAGCGTTCTGATTGGATTATTAGAATGTAACAAGATGTTTTTTTATATATGAAGAACAATTATAATCCAATCAGAACGCTCGTTTCAACTATCACGTGACCTTCTTGAGCAGACGATGACATTTCTCATTTTGCAAAATCAAACACATAATTATTTCTCTTATATTTTACCTCTGTTTACGGGATTTTTAGGCTACACATAAATGGGATTAATGAAAACATCAACATTTGCATACTTTCAAATAAAATGTATCTGTTTTACGCGCAGTTTGTTCTTTGATAACTAATATGTACCATAAGTACCAAAGCACCTGTTTTGCTAACAATGACGTCATTCACATTCCAGATGTAAACAAAAATCACGTGAATAAACAAAGGCCGAAAACAGGTGACGGCCGATATCAGGGATGTTGACGATATGTATGTTACGAAATGTAACAGTAATGTTATTGTGATATGTAATTGTAAAATGGTATTCTCAGTGTGCAGACGTTGCAATAAAATATACTGAATCCAAAACGAAACTGTGTACTTTCCTTAGAGGTAAAAGTCGTTATGTTATTTTAGAAAGCAAATACATTCTACATCCGCTATGTCAAAGTCTGTTTTGTCGAATTCTCCGGTTATCTCGAAGTCGGATCAAAGTCCCGTTTCAGACACTATCATTGTACATATAACTGGTCTCATTTATATCGAATTTCGTTAAATCAAACTTCGGTTATGTCGAAATTTTATGTTCGGTTTGGCGGAATTCGACATAACGGATGTAGACTGTGTGAAAATTTGGTATTCCGTAAAGAATATGAATAAGAGTAATTAACGTTACTGTGTTCGGAATACCAAAATTGCCTATATTATTTTTCTAAAAGAACATAAAGAATGTTACCTCTAATGCAAGTGCACAGTTTTATTTGGATATCAGTGTAGTATTAGATTAGTATTTTCTATATGAAGTTTGCATATAAATGCTGTGCTGTGTCTACAACTTGAATACAGACGGATATGTAGTCCAGTGGTAACACGCTGGACTGGTAATCCAGGGATCGCAGGTTCGATCCCCCGTCTGACCCTAATAAAATTAACAGTCTTTCAGATGGGACGTTAAACCGAGGTCTCGTGTCGGTGCTTTACACCGTGCACGTAAAAGATCCAGAGGAGGGAGATTCTCGAATTGGTCTCTGTCTATCATGCACTATCCTCCAAAAATCTAAAATAACTAATCTCTTCAGGAGGCGTCGCTCATATGGGCAACCGGTAGCGACGATAAATAAACGTAAAACACACACGTGTTACATTGACTGACCATAGTTTTATAGTTCATAGCAAAATGCAGTGAGTGATATGGATTATATCTCACTGAGAAGTGAGAAAATGTCAAATATTTTCACTAGCGCGTAGCAAAATGCAGTGAGTGATATGGATTATATCTCACTGAGAAGTGAGAAAATGTCAAATATTTTCACTAGCGCGTAGCAAATGCAGTGAGTGATATGGAATATATTTTAAGTTTGATTTGTTATCTATGGAACATATTAGACATTTCCATTATTAATTATTCCAAAAAGCTTTACGAAACGATGTTAATTGACCGCGTTGAACAGAGAACCGAAACCAGGGTTCTCTGTGTGTACGGCCTAAGCGAGAAGGGGGGCACACAATCACCGGCACCTGCACCTGACCCGACACCTGACCCGACACCTGACCCGGCACCTGACCCGACACCTGACAGAGACTTGATTGTTTTATTTGTATACAGCTATTATTGGTGGAGTAAGATGCCGGGATCCCTCCGAACAATATTGCAGACACGGACGGGCACCCGGACAGAACCACCGACCTAACACAAGCCAGCGGGATTACTTCCTCACATGAAATAATTCGACATCACAGTGGGAATCGAACCCACAATGGTCAGGGGCAAATGATTGGAAGCCAACGACCGTAACCACTCGGCAACGGAGACCCCCTGACAGAGATATACTGAGAGAGAAATCAAATTTAACTGTTGTTGTCTCGGCCACGATTGATTAACACCTTAAGTACCCTTATCAGCCTCTACATTTCTGACAGAGAAATGACAATACCACACAAATGACAAAGCTTGCGTGGCAAAGACTCATTAACGAGAATACAATTTAAGCCGTTTTAATCTAATGAAATATTCATGTATTATTTCAGCTCGGAATAGAATTCTTGGTGCTTGTCAGCTTACGCCAGAACTGATACAGGGTAACAGATCTATTTCGGGTTCTTAAAACTATTAATTTATTTTTTTCATTTGTTTTTGGATGCCTTTTATTTACCGTGTACCGGCTGTAAAAAATGTTGTCATAACTTGTAGCCCAACCCCTTATAATAAATCCTAATATAATTTTTATATTGTTTTCTACGTATTTCATTGTGTGTATAAATGTAATATAATGTTTGGAAAAAAATGCAATAAAATATTAATTAATTTTTTTTTTTACCGTCGCTTCGTTAATCGGAAATAGATGAGTCATTTTAGTTACTTTGGGATAGTGGGGACACATAGTTATTTCTGGTTCTTAAAAACTATTTTAAATTTGTTTATGTGTACGTTTATCGTCACCCTCTGGTTAATGGGTGCGACGCCTCCAGATGTAGATAGGTCATTTTATTGTTTGAGAATAGTGCAAGACACACAGCTAGGAGATTAGCCTGGTCAGTCAAATAAATATATTTTAACACCGAGACTATTAATTGGGCCGTATTTAGTTTCTGATCATATCAACACACTGGTACCCAGGCTAACAGGAGATGCTCCAAGTCCAGAAGATGATAGAGTATATTAAATAGATGTCGATGATAGAGTATATTAAACATATGTCGATGATAGTATATTAAACAGATGTCGATGATAGAGTATATTAAACAGATGTCGATGATATAGTATATTACACAGATGTCGATGATAGAGTATATTAAACAGATGTTGATGATAGAGTATATTAAACAGATGTCGATGATAGAGTATATTAAACAGATGTCGATGATAGAGTATATTAAACAGATGTCGATGATAGGGTATATTACACAGATGTCGATGATAGAGTATATTAAACAGATGTCGATGATAGAGTATATTACACAGATGTCGATGATAGAGTATATTTTAAACAGATGTCGATGATAGTGTATATTAAACAGATGTCGATGATAGTGTATATTAAACAGATGTCGATGATAGAGTATATTAAACAGATGTCGATGATAGTGTATATTAAACATATGTCGATGATAGTGTATATTAAACAGATGTCGATGATAGAGTATATTAAACAGATGTCGATGATAGAGTATATTAAACAGATGTCGATGATAGAGTATATTACACAGATGTCGATGATAGAGTATATTAAACATATGTCGATGATAGAGTATATTAAACAGATGTCGATGATAGAGTTTATTAAACAGATGTTGATGATAGAGTATATTAAACAGATGTCGATGATAGAGTATATTAAACAGATGTCGATGATAGAGTATATTAAACAGATGTCGATGATAGAGTATATTAAACAGATGTCGATGATAGAGTATATTAAACAGATGTCGATGCTAGAGTATATTAAACATATGTCGATGATAGAGTATATTAAACAGATGTCGATGATAGAGTATATTAAACAGATGTCGATGATATAGTATATTTTAAACAGATGTCGATGATAGTGTATATTAAACAGATGTCGATGATAGTGTATATTAAACAGATGTCGATGATAGAGTATATTAAACAGATGTCGATGATAGAGTATATTACACAGATGTCGATGATAGAGTATATTAAACAGATGTCGATGATAGAGTATATTAAACAGATGTCGATGATAGAGTATATTAAACAGATGTCGATGATAGAGTTTATTAAACAGATGTTGATGATAGAGTATATTAAACAGATGTCGATGATAGAGTATATTAAACAGATGTCGATGATAGAGTATATTAAACAGATGTCGATGATAGAGTATATTAAACAGATGTCGATGATAGAGTATATTAAACAGATGTCGATGCTAGAGTATATTAAACATATGTCGATGATAGAGTATATTAAACAGATGTCGATGATAGAGTATATTAAACAGATGTCGATGATAGAGTATATTAAACAGATGTCGATGATAGAGTATATTAAACATATGTCGATGATAGAGTATATTAAACAGATGTCGATAATAGAGTATATTAAACAGATGTCGATGATAGAGTATATTAAACAGATGTCGATGATAGAGTATATTAAACAGATGTCGATAATAGAGTATATTAAACAGATGTCGATGATAGGGTATATTACACAGATGTCGATGATAGAGTATATTAAACAGATGTCGATGATAGAGTATATTAAACAGATGTCGATGATAGAGTATATTAAACAGATGTCGATGATAGAGTATATTAAACAGATGTCGATGATAGGGTATATTACACAGATGTCGATGATAGGGTATATTACACAGATGTCGACGATAGAGTATATTAAACAGATGTCGATGATAGAGTATATTAAACAGATGTCGATGATAGAGTATATTAAACAGATGTCGATGATAGAGTATATTAAACAGATGTCGTTGATAGAGTATATTAAACATATGTCGATGATAGAGTATATTAAACAGATGTCGATAATAGAGTATATTAAACAGATGTCGATGATAGAGTATATTAAACAGATGTCGATAATAGAGTATATTAAACAGATGTCGATGATAGAGTATATTAAACAGATGTCGATGATAGAGAATAGGATGTGAATCAGGAACTTGTTCGTGATGGAAAGATTGGTTTGATAATACAGATATACATGTCAGAACCCAACTTGTATGGACCATGCGTAGAACAGTCGGAGGCAGTTTGAAGAATTGCAAATCGCATAAGACGGAGCCTTTTGATGTACAGTACATATTGAATTTGGATAGTTTTATCTGCAAAATGTATCATGGATCATGCAGATTATAACTGTTCCAGACTTTCTAGTATATGAGGGTGTACGTTGTAACACAGCCCTGGGTTCCAATCTGTCGATATTTCACTTTTTAACTTCTGGTAAAATGACAATTCCAGAAGCCTCCCTGGTCCTTTTACATGTCTGGTGTCTAGCACCGCTACCGATGAGACCTCGGTTTATAGTCCCACTGTATATAGTCTGGGTTCCAATCTGTCGATATTTCACTTTTTAACTTCTGGTAAAATGACAATTCCAGAAGCCTCCCTGGTCCTTTTACATGTCTGGTGTCTAGCACCGCTACCGATGAGACCTCGGTTTATAGTCCCACTGTATATAGTCTGGGTTCCAATCTGTCGATATTTCACTTTTTTACTTCTGGCAAAATGACAGCCTGGGTAAACTTGATTTCCGAGCGTAGCGCCACCTACATACAACCGTGTTGATATGATCAGAAGCGCAATGCAACTCAATTAATGGTATCGGTGTTAAAATATATATTTATATGACTGACACATTATATCAAGACCGCCTCCGTGGTCGAGTGGTTAAGGTCGCTGACTTGTATACCACTGTAACCTATCATCACTGATGGTCTGCCTCCGTGGTCGAGTGGTTAAGGTCGCTGACTTGTATACCACTGTAACCTATCATCACTGATGGTCCGCCTCCGTGGTCGAGTGGTTAAGGTCGCTGACTTGTATACCACTGTAACCTATCATCACTGATGGTCCGCCTTCGTGGTCGAGTGGTTAAGGTCGCTGACTTGTATACCACTGTAACCTATCATCACTGATGGTCCGCCTTCGTGGTCGAGTGGTTAAGGTCGCTGACTTGTATACCACTGTAACCTATCATCACTGATGGTCCGCCTCCGTGGTCGAGTGGTTAAGGTCGCTGACTTGTATACCACTGTAACCTATCATCACTGATGGTCCGCCTCCGTGGTCGAGTGGTTACGGTCGCTGACTTGTATACCACTGTAACCTATCATCACTGATGGTCCGCCTCCGTGGTCGAGTGGTTAAGGTCGCTGACTTGTATACCACTGTAACCTATCATCACTGATGGTCCACCTTCGTGGTCGAGTGGTTAAGGTCGCTGACTTGTATACCACTGTAACCTATCATCACTGATGGTCCGCCTCCGTGGTCGAGTGGTTAAGGTCGCTGACTTGTATACCACTGTAACCTATCATCACTGATGGTCCGCCTTCGTGGTCGAGTGGTTAAGGTCGCTGACTTGTATACCACTGTAACCTATCATTTCTGATGGTCCGCCTCCGTGGTCGATTGGTTAAGGTCGCTGACTTGTATACCACTGTAACCTATCATCACTGATGGTCCGCCACCGTGGTCGAGTGGTTAAGGTCGCTGACTTGTATACCACTGTAACCTATCATCACTGATGGTCCGCCTCCATGGTCGAGTGGTTAAGGTCGCTGACTTGTATACCACTGTAGCCTATCATCCATGATGGTCACGGCCTCCGCCAAGGCACATGGGCGATTGATTTCTCTAAGGAGTTTATGTAGACATCTAAGTTGTTTATGAAGACAACTGGGAACGAATCTTCGTTCTTCGCAGGGTGACAAGTCCCGTATCCTCTTTCGAAGGGATCCCTTGTAGGGCCACATCCTCCACGATTTGTCAGCTCACAACAGCAATAATGGTTCCGGTTTCTTCGCTGGGGTCCTCACGCCATTAAGAAGTCTGCGTCCCACCGTCTTCATTGAAGGAGATCGCTCCCCTTGAAGGAGCCGGCTTAAAAAAATCCAGCTATCCGTCGCCTCCAGCACTAAGTGGTGCTGTCTCGCCAAGTAGGTAAGTTAGTCGAATGGTACTCTGTGTGTATATATGTACAGAGTCACGCGATTCCGATGGCGCGTCTTCCGTCAGCGAAGTCCTTGAACCATATTCCTGTTGTGAACTGTGCCTAGGTCACGACGTGCACGTAGTGAAGGAAAGACCTGGTCCAAACTATGTATTGCAATGAATTGTATTTGTGTGTCAGCATTGTTTGTCCAATGAGAAACATTAGTCAGTTACTGCCCCTGAATACTCCTAATAGTAGAGTGGTCCTCTTAATTGGTTTCCTCTGTTTTTATCGCTGTTTCCTTTGCACCACATGTTTTCCATTCTTATCCGTATTCGCGTCTTATACTTATGAAATTATTAAATCTCGACAGATATCCTTTAGCATGTCGAGTGGATACCTTACTGTAAATATTGGTTCAATTAATTAACACGATTTTGATAAAATTACATTTATCCTAACGCAACATCTGTTTAAACGACAACAGTAAAAACAAAGGATTCCAACTAAAATGACCAATATACATTTCGGGATAAATCTGACTTTATCCATCAAGGGAGGTAATAGAACAACCAGTAATGTCTCTCATTAATTGTATGTGTGTGTCTGCATTGTTTGTCCAATAGAAATGGCTAGAACGTTAGTAGCGTATCCAGAATTCCAATACGTAGGTTGCCTCATCCACAGTTACCACAGTGATACTAACATAGCGTGTATTTTCATTTCTAGTTAAAAATTCTATTGGATCGTTTTCTTATTTAAGAATAAAGTTTGCTATGGTTTTCTAAGAGAAAAAAACTAATTGTGGTGTAAAACGGGTATACACATGTATCATAGAAGGTGCTTAATATTTAACAACAACAAAATAGGACGTATTATGAATACGATATAATAACTTTCGAATACGTGTTCAAATAACATTATGAGCTCGTGAACACAAAATGTGTTGTTATTCGCGGTACCAAGTCAACGGCACACTACACCAATAAACAACGCTCAGTTTAAGGGAAAAACCTGTGCTTACATTTCGCGCTAATTTTGTAAGATTATCACCAAGTGATTCGATCACTTTTACAGAGTTCTGTCGTAGCAAGGTACATAGTACTGTCATAGCAAGGTACAGAGTACTGTCGTAGCAAGGTACAGTGTACAGAGTACTGTCATAGCAAGGTACATAGTACTGTCATAGCAAGGTACAGCGTACTGTAATAGCAAGGTTCAGAATACTGGCATAGCAAGGTACATAGTACTGTCATAACAAGGTACAGAGTACTGTCATAACAAGGTAGATAGTACTGTCATAACAAGGTGCATAGTACTGTAATAGCAAGGTACAGAATACTTTTGTAGCAAGGTACAGAGTACTGTCATAGCAAAGTAGAGAGTACTGTCATATCAAGATACAGAGTACTGACGTATCAAGGCAATAAATAATATCTAATACGCATATCGAATACATTTTCATAGTTGTGTGAGGAATACAGTTTTAATCGTCGTTAAGAATTTTGAATAACGACCCAACAATCATGGATTTTGAACAATACCGGAAACACGGTAAGTGAAACTAGCTTCTTCTATCGTTGGTCCCGTTTACACATTTTTTTAATTTTTAAAATTTATTTTACAACGATTGCAAATCAAGTTCTAACAACTAATATTAATCACTCTCGTTTGCGCGGATGAAAGCGTAAATGTGGTCATTCGTGTGGGGGGAAACCGGAGTACCCGGAGATAACCCACCTGTCCGATCTGGCGACCACCGTACCATCTCATATACTTCCCGGTCCGAGGATCGAACCCGGGTTGCATTGATGAGAAGCGAGCGTGCGTTAATCGGACATGGCAGCTGTTTTTATAAAATGTCCCTTTAGAACTAAATCATTAAGATTTGAGGGGTACATGACGGGGTCACGCCTCAATGGATGAGTGACCTCTCACTTGCATGCGTCTACTTTCTACCCCTACTCCCAATGTCCCTTCTATTTTTGGTTGTGTGTACGGCAGGCCTGTAGCTACGCCGAGGCACACCGAGGAAGCTGCCTCGGTTAAAATTTCAAAAGCAAAAAAAAATAATTAAAAATTAAATAAATAAAGCGCAAACAAACTTTGCTGTATAAAATGTTGACTTCTAGAGAGCTGAACGGTCAATACATAATTCGTCTAAACTCATTAAATCAGAAAACGCAGGAAATCGCTTCCCACTTTTAAGGGGGGGAACATGCCCACGACCCTCCCCCCATAGATTGCTTTCGGGAAGGGCTGTAACTAATGTTGCTAGAACTTGTGGCCTGACCCGTATACCTTTATTTAATTTGCCATGTTTGTATGCACATGTATATAAAACGAATCTAGCAATACAATATGATTACACTAATATAGCCTCGGTTGAAATTTGCCTCTGGCTACGTCACTGTACGGGGAGAGCCTGGGTGGGCCGAACCTCTGGCCTGTACCATATATGGATAACATGCACGAGATACTTGTGGAAGTTGTGATAGCGTAGTAGTTGCACGTTCGCTTCAGGTGCGAAATGTCTGGAGTTCGAGCCCCGCTGTAGCCGTTACGACTGTGCCCTTGGGCAAGGCATTTAAATTCCACGAATTTCCAAGAACTTGTTTCGCAATCGAGCTAGAAATACATTTGTATACACTACAAGAACAAGACAGACGGATCTGTAGTCCAGTGGTAACACGCTGGACTGGTAATCCAGGGATCGCAGGTTCGATCCCCCGTCTGACCCTAACACAATTAACAGTCTTTCAGATGGTACGTTAAACCGAGGTCTCGTGTCGGTGCTTTACACCGTGCACGTAAAAGAACCAGAGGATATTTTGGAATTGGTCTCTGTCTGTATCATGCACTATCCTCCAAAATCTAAAATAACTAATCTCTTCAGGAGGCGTCGCTCATATGGGCAACCGGTAGCGACGATAAATAAATGTAAAACACAAGAACAAGAAATTAAAGCGTAAAAATCAATGGTTTTGTTGTTTCGTCAACAAATGTCTTGGTAAACTGCACTTGTCGCATGAATTAAACATGAAGTGACATAAATATATACATATTGGATAGATTTGAGGCTCATATCTTTCTTAAAACACACAGTGCTATAGTTTATACAAATATTTTAGCTCAATTGCGAAACAAATTACTACAACTTTAATCAATTTTACAATTCAATTCAATATATTTATTGCATTAAATATGACAACATACTTATTGCAAAGAATACATATATAAACAATCACTCTCGAGACCTCATTCCTGATGGAATCCATCACCATGAGGGAGAGAGAAGAGGCAACGTGGAATTTAAATGCCTTGCCTAAGGGCACAATCGTAACGACTCCATCTTGGCTCGAACTCCGGACCTTACACATTAACAGTATTAATTTCGTACAGTTGAACTGTATTCATCAGTTGAGCTGTATTCATCAGTTGAACTGTATTCATCAGTTAAGCTGTATTCATCAGTTGCGCTATATTCATCAGTTGATCTGTATTCATCAGTTGATCTGTATTCATCAGTTGATCTGTATTCATCAGTAGAGCTGTATTCATCAGTTAAGCTGTATTCATCAGTTGAACTGTATTCATCAGTTGATCTGTATTCATCAGTTGAGCTGTATTCATCAGTAGAGCTGTATTCATCAGTTGAACTGTATTCATCAGTTGATCTGTATTCATCAGTAGAGCTGTATTCATCAGTTGAACTGTATTCATCAGTTGAACTGTATTCATCAGTTGAGCTGTATTCATCAGTAGAGCTGTATTCATCAGTTGAACTGTATTCATCAGTTGAGCTGTATTCATCAGTAGAGCTGTATTCATCAGTTGAACTGTATTCATCAGTTGATCTGTATTCATCAGTAGAGCTGTATTCATCAGTAGAGCTGTATTCATCAGTTGAACTGTATTCATCAGTTGATCTGTATTCATCAGTTGAGCTGTATTCATCAGTAAAGCTGTATTCATCAGTTGATCTGTATTCATCAGTTGAGCTGTATTCATCAGTAAAGCTGTATTCATCAGTTGATCTGTATTCATCAGTTGAGCTGTATTCATCAGTTGAGCTGTATTCATCAGTTGCGCTATATTCATCAGTTGAACTGTATTCATCAGTTGAGCTGTATTCATCAGTTGAGCTGTATTCATCAGTTGAGCTGTATTCATCAGTTGAACTGTATTCATCAGTTGAACTGTATTCATCAGTTGATCTGTATTCATCAGTTGAACTGTATTCATCAGTTGAGCTGTGTTCATCAGTTGAACTGTATTCATCAGTTGAACTGTATTCATCAGTTGAACTGTATTCATCAGTTGAGCTGTATTCATCAGTTGAACTGTATTCATCAGTTGAACTGTATTCATCAGTTGAACTGTATTCATCAGTTGAGCTGTATTCATCAGTTGAACTGTATTCATCAGTTGAACTGTATTCATCAGTTGATCTGTATTCATCAGTTGATCTGTATTCATCAGTTGATCTGTATTATCGACATCTGTTTAATATACACTATCATCGACATCTGTTTAATATACTCTATCATCGACATCTGTTTAATATACTCTAGCATCGACATCTGTGTAATATACTCTATCATCAACATCTGTTTAATATACTCTATCATCGACATCTGTTTAATATACTCTATCATCGACATCTGTTTAATATACTCTAGCATCGACATCTGTGTAATATACTCTATCATCGACATCTGTTTAATATACTATATCATTGACATCTGTGTAATATACTCTATCATCGACATCTGTTTAATATACTATATCATCGACATCTGTTTAATATACTCTATCATCAACATCTGTTTAATATACTCTATCATCGACATCTGTTTAATATACTCTATCATCGACATCTGTTTAATATACTATATCATCGACATCTGTTTAATATACTCTATCATCGACATCTGTTTAATATATTCTAATATCGACATCTGTTTAATATACTCTATCATCGACATCTGTTTAATATACTTTATCATCGACATCTGTTTAATATACTCTATCATCGACATCTGTTTAATATACTCTATCATCGACATCTGTTTAATATACTCTATCATCGACATCTGTTTAATATACTCTATCATCGACATCTGTTTAATATACTCTATCATCGACATCTGTTTAATATACTATATCATCGACATCTGTTTAATATACTCTATCATCGACATCTGTTTAATATACTCTATCATCGACATCTGTTTAATATACTCTATTATCGACATCTGTTTAATATACTCTATCATCGACATCTGTTTAATATACTATATCATCGACATCTGTTTAATATACTCTTATCATCGACATATGTTTAATATACTCTATCATCGACATCTGTTTAATATACTCTATCATCGACATCTGTTTAATATACTCTATTATCGACATCTGTTTAATATACTCTATCATCGACATCTGTGTAATATACTCTATCATCGACATCTGTTTAATATACTCTATCATCGACATCTGTTTAATATACTCTATCATCGACATCTGTTTAATATACTCTATCATCGACATCTGTTTAATATACTCTATCATCGACATCTGTTTAATATACTCTATTATCGACATCTGTTTAATATACTCTATCATCGACATCTGTTTAATATACTCTATCATCGACATCTGTTTAATATACTCTATCATCGACATCTGTTTAATATACTCTATCATCGACATCTGTTTAATATACTCTATCATCGACATCTGTTTAATATACTCTATCATCGACATCTGTTTAATATACTCTATCATCGACATCTGTTTAATATACTCTACATCGACACTGTTTAATATACTCTATCATCGACATCTGTTTAATATACTCTATCATCGACATCTGTTTAATATACACTATCATCGACATCTGTTTAATATACTCTATCATCGACATCTGTTTAATATACTCTATCATCGACATCTGTTTAATATACTCTATTATCGACATCTGTTTAATATACTCTATCATCGACATCTGTTAATATACTCTATTATCGACATCTGTTTAATATACTCTATCATCGACATCTGTTTAATATACTCTATCATCGACATCTGTTTATTATACTCTATCATCGACATCTGTTTAATATACTCTATCATCGACATCTGTTTAATATACTCTATCATCGACATCTGTTTAATATACTCTATCATCGACATATGTTTAATATACTCTATTATCGACATCTGCTTAATATACTCTATCATCGACATCTGTTTAATATACTCTATCATCGACATCTGTTTAATATACTCTATCATCGACATATACACGACATGTTTAATATACTCTATCATCGACATCTGTTTAATATACTCTATCATCGACATCTGTTTAATATACTCTATCATCGACATCTGTTTAATATACTCTATCATCGACATCTGTTTAATATACTCTATCATCGACATCTGTTTAATATACTCTATCATCGACATCTGTTTAATATACTCTATCATCGACATCTGTTTAATATACTCTATCATCGACATCTGTTTAATATACTCTATCATCGACATCTGTTTAATATACTCTATCATCGACATCTGTTTAATATACTCTATCATCGACATCTGTTTAATATACTCTATCATCGACATCTGTTTAAATACTCTATCATCGACATCTGTTTAATATACTCTATCATCGACATCTGTTTAATATACTCTATCATCGACATCTGTTTAATATACTCTATCATCGACATCTGTTTAATATACTATATCATCGACATCTGTTTAATATACTATATCATCGACATCTGTTTAATATACACTTATCATCGACATATGTTTAATATACTCTATCATCGACATCTGTTTAATATACTCTATTATCGACATCTGTTTAATATACTCTATCATCGACATCTGTTTAATATACTCTATCATCGACATCTGTTTAATATACTCTATCATCAACATCTGCTTAATATATACTCTATCATCGGCATCTGTTTAATATATTCTATTATCGACATCTGTTTAATATACTCTATCATCAACATCTGCTTAATATATACTCTATCATCGGCATCTGTTTAATATATTCTATCATCGACATCTGTTTAATATACTCTATCATCGACATCTGTTTAATATACTCTATCATCGGCAGCTGTTTAATATACTATATCATCGACATCTGTTTAATATACTCTATCATCGACATATGTTTAATATACTCTATTATCGACATCTGTTTAATATCTTCTATTATCGACATCTGTTTAATATACTCTATCATCGACAGCTGTTTATTATACTCTATCATCGAAAACTGTTTAATATACTATATCACCGACAGCTGTTTAATATACTATATCATCGACATCTGTTTAATATACACTTATCATCGACATATGTTTAATATACTCTATTATCGACATCTGCTTAATATACTCTATCATTGACATCTGTTTAATATACTCTATTATCGACATCTGTTTAATATACTCTATCATCGACATATGTGTAATATATACTCTATTATCGACATCTGCTTAATATACACTATCATCGACATCTGTTTAATATACACTAACATCGACATCTGTTTAACATACTCTATCATCGACATCTGTTTAATATACTCTATCATCGACATCTGTTTAATATACTCTACGATCGACATCTGTTTAATATACTCTATCATCGACATCTGTTTAATATACTCTAATATCGACATCTGTTTAATATACTCTATCATCGACATCTGTTTAATATACTCTAATATCGACATCTGTTTAATATACTCTATCATCGACATCTGTTTAATATACTCTATCATTGGCATCTGCTTAATATACTCTATCATCGACATCTGTTTAATATACTCTATTATCGACATCTGTTTAATATATTCTATCACAGACATCTGTTTAATACACTCTATCATCGACATCTGTTTAATATACTCTATTATCGACATCTGTTTAATATACTCTATCATCGACATTTGTTTAATATATTCTATCATCGACATCTGTTTAATATACTCTATCATCGACATCTGTTTATTATACTATATCATCTACATCTGTTTAATATACTCTATCATCGACATCTGTTTAACATACTCTATTATCGACATCTGTTTAATATACTATATCATCGACATATTTGTAATATACACTACCATCGACATCTGTTTAATATACTCTATCATCGACATATGTTTAATATACTCTATCATCGACATCTGTTTAATATACTCTATCATCGACATCTGTTTAATATACTCTATCATCGACATCTGTTTAATATACTCTATCATCGACATCTGTTTAATATACTCTATCATCGACATCTGTTTAATATACTCTATCATCGACATCTGTTTAATATACTCTATCATCGACATCTGTTTAATATACTCTATCATCGACATCTGTTAATATACTCTATCATCGACATCTGTTTAATATACTCTATCATCGACATCTGTTTAATATACTCTATCATCGACATCTGTTTAATATACACTATCATCGACATCTGTTTAATATACTATATCATCGACATCTGTTAATATACTCTATCATCGACATCTGTTAAAACTATTAATATACTCTATCATCGACATCTGTTTAAATACTCTTATCGACATCTGTTTAATATACTATATCATCGACATATGTTTAATATACATACCATCGACATCTGTTAATATACTCTATCATCGACATCTGTTTAATATACTCTATCATCGACATCTGTTTAATATACTCTATCATCGACATCTGTTTAATATACTCTATCATCGCATCTGTTTAATATACTCTATTATCTATCGACATCTGTGTAATATACTATATCATCGGCATCTGTTTTAGTATACTCTTATCAGCGACATCTGTTTAATATACTCTATCATCGACATCTGCTTAATATACACTATCATCGACAGCTGTTTAATATACTCTATCATCGACATCTGTTTAATATACTCTATCATCGACATCTGTTTAATATACTCTATTATCGACATCAGTTTAATATACTCTATCATCGACATCTGTTTAATATACTCTATCATCGACATCTGTGTAATATACTATATCATCGGCATCTGTTTTAGTATACTCTTATCAGCGACATCTGTTTAATATACTCTATCATCGACATCTGCTTAATATACACTATCATCGACAGCTGTTTAATATACTCTATCATCGACATCTGTTTAATATACTCTATCATCGACATCTGTTTAATATACTCTATTATCGACATCAGTTTAATATACTCTATCATCGACATCTGTTTAATATACTCTATCATCGACATCTGTGTAATATACTATATCATCGGCATCTGTTTTAGTATACTCTTATCAGCGACATCTGTTTAATATACTCTATCATCGACATCTGCTTAATATACACTATCATCGACAGCTGTTTAATATACTCTATCATCGACAGCTGTTTAATATACTCTATCATTGACATCTGATTAATATAATCTATCATCGACATCTGTTTAAAATACACTATCATCGACATCTGTGTAATATACTCTATCATCGACATCTGTTTAATATACTCTATCATCGACATCTATTTAATATACACTATAATCGACATCTGTTTAATATACACTATCATCGACATCTGTTAAATATACTCTATTATCGACATCTGTTTAATATACTCTATCATCGACATCTGTTTAATATACTCTATCATCGACATCTGTTTAAAATACTCTATCATCGACATCTGTTTAATATACTCTATTATCGACATCTGTTTAATATACTCTATCATCGGCATCTGTTTAATATACTATATTATCGACATCGACATCTGTTTAATATACTCTATCATCGACATCTGTTTAATATACTCTATTATAGACATCTGTTTAATATATTCTATTATCGACATCTGTTTAATATACTCTATCATCGACATCTGTTTAATATACTCTATCATCGACATCTGTGTAATATACTATATCATCGACATCTGTTTAATATACTCTTATCATCGACATAATTATGTTTAATATACTCTAGTATCGACATCTGCTTAATATACTCTATCATTGACATATGTTTAATATAATCTATTATCGACATCTGTTTAATATACTCTATCATCGACATCTGTGTAATATATACTCTATCATCGACATCTGTTTAACATACTCTATCATCGACATCTGTTTAATATACTCTATCATTGACATCTGTTTAATATACTCTATCATTGGCATCTGCTTAATATACTCTATCATCGACATCTGTTTAATATACTCTATTATCGACATCTGTTTAATATACTCTATCACAGACATCTGTTTAATACACTCTATCATCGACATCTGTTTAATATACTATATTATCGACATCTGTTTAATATACTCTATCATCAACATTTGTTTAATATATTCTATCATCGACATCTGTTTAATATACACTATCATCGACATCTGTTTAATATACTATATCATCTACATCTGTTTAATATACTCTATCATCGACACCTGTTTAACATACTCTATTATCGACATCTGTTTAATATACTCTATTATCGACATCTTTTTAGTATACTCTATCATCGACATCTGTTTAATATACTCTATTATCGACATCTATTAAATATACTCTATCATCGACATCTGTTTAACATACTCTATCATCGACATCTGTTTAATATACTCTATCATCGGCATCTGTTAATGTACTCTATCATCGACATCTATTTAATATACTCTATTATCGACATCTGTTTAATATACTCTATAACAGACATCTGTTTAATACACTCTATCATCGACATCTGTTTAATATACTATATTATCGACATCTGTTTAATATACTCTATCATCGACATCTGTTTAATATATTCTATCATCGACATCTGTTTAATATACACTATCATCGACATCTGTTTAATATACTATATCATCGACATCTGTTTAATATACTCTATCATCGACATCTGTATAACATACTCTATTATCGACATCTGTTTAATATACTATATCATCGACATATGTTTAATATACACTACCATCGACATCTGTTTAATATACTATATCATCGACATCTGTTTAATATACTATATCATCGACATCTGTTTAATATACTCTATCATCGACATCTGTTTAATATACTCTATCATCGACATTTGTTTAATATACTCTATCATCGGCATCTGTTTAATATACTCTATTATCGACATTTGTTTAATATATTATATTATCGACATCTGTTTAATATACTCTATCATCGACATATGTTTAATATACTATATCATCGACAGCTGTTTAATATACTCTATCATCGACAGCTGTTTAATATTCTCTAT
The DNA here is from genome assembly GCA_014843695.1 of Archivesica marissinica. Classification (NCBI taxonomy): domain Eukaryota; kingdom Metazoa; phylum Mollusca; class Bivalvia; order Venerida; family Vesicomyidae; genus Archivesica; species Archivesica marissinica. Next base: position 31,828,338 of record CM026386.1, on the reverse strand, counting down.
TATCGAATCGACATCTGTTTAATATACTCTATTATCGACATCTGTTTAATATAGTCTATTATCGACATCTGTTTAATATACTCTATCATCGACATCTGTTTAATATACTCTATCATCGACAGCTGTTTAATATACTCTATCATCGACAGCTGTTTAATATTCTCTATTATCGATATCGAAATCTGTTTAATATACTCTATTGTCGACATCTGTTTAATATATTCTATTATCGACATCTGTTTAATATACTCTATCATCGGCATCTGTTTAATATACTCTATAATCGATATCGACATCTGTTTAATATACTCTAATATCGACATCTGTTTAATATACTCTATTATCGACATCTGTTTAATATACTCTATCATCGACATCTATTTAATATACTCTATCATCGACAGCTGTTTAATATACTCTATCATCGACATCTGTGTAACATACTCTATCATCGACATCTGTGTAATATACTCTATTATCGACATCTGTGTAATATACTCTATCATCGACATCTGTGTAATATACTCTATTATCGACATCTGTGTAATATATTCTATCATCGACATCTGTGTAATATACTCTATCATCGACATCTGTGTAATATACTCTATCATCGACATCTGTGTAATATACTCTATCATCGACATCTGTGTAATATACTCTATTATCGACATCTGTGTAATATACTCTATCATCGACATCTGTGTAATATACTCTATCATCGACATATGTGTAATATACTCTATCATCGACATCTGTGTAATATACTCTATCATCGACATCTGTGTAATATACTCTATTATCGACATCTGTGTAATATACTCTATCATCGACATCTGTGTAATATACTCTATCATCGACATCTGTGTAATATACTCTATCATCGACATCTGTGTAATATACTCTATCATCGACATTTGTTTAATATACTCTATCATCGGCATCTGTTTAATATACTCTATTATCGACATTTGTTTAATATATTATATTATCGACATCTGTTTAATATACTCTATCATCGACATATGTTTAATATACTCTATCATCGACAGCTGTTTAATATACTCTATTATCGACATCTGTTTAATATAGTCTATTATCGACATCTGTTTAATATACTCTATCATCGACATCTGTTTAATATACTCTATCATCGACAGCTGTTTAATATACTCTATCATCGACAGCTGTTTAATATTCTCTATTATCGATATCGAAATCTGTTTAATATACTCTTTTGTCGACATCTGTTTAATATATTCTATTATCGACATCTGTTTAATATACTCTATCATCGGCATCTGTTTAATATACTCTATAATCGATATCGACATCTGTTTAATATACTCTATTATCGACATCTCTTTAACATACTCTATCATCGACATCTGTTTAATATACTCTATCATTGACATCTGTTTAATATACTCTATCATTGGCATCTGCTTAATATACTCTATCATCGACATCTGTTTAATATACTCTATTATCGACATCTGTTTAATATACTCTATCACAGACATCTGTTTAATACACTCTATCATCGACATCTGTTTAATATACTCTATTATCGACATCTGTTTAATATACTCTATCATCAACATTTGTTTAATATATTCTATCATCGACATCTGTTTAATATACACTATCATCTACATCTGTTTAATATACTCTATCATCGACATCTGTTTAACATACTCTATTATCGACATCTGTTTAATATACTCTATTATCGACATCTTTTTAGTATACTCTATCATCGACATCTGTTTAATATACTCTATTATCGACATCTGTTTAATATACTCTATCATCGACATCTGTTTAATATACTCTATCATCGACATCTGTTTAATATACTCTATCATCGGCATCTGTTAATGTACTCTATCATCGACATCTATTTAATATACTCTATTATCGACATCTGTTTAATATACTCTATCACAGACATCTGTTTAATACACTCTATCATCGACATCTGTTTAATATACTATATTATCGACATCTGTTTAATATACTCTATCATCGACATCTGTTTAATATACACTATCATCGACATCTGTTTAATATACTATATCATCGACATCTGTTTAATATACTCTATCATCGACATCTGTTTAACATACTCTATTATCGACATCTGTTTAATATACTCTATTATCGACATCTTTTTAGTATACTCTATCATCGACATCTGTTTAATATACTCTATTATCGACATCTATTAAATATACTCTATCATCGACATCTGTTTAACATACTCTATCATCGACATCTGTTTAATATACTCTATCATCGGCATCTGTTAATGTACTCTATCATCGACATCTATTTAATATACTCTATTATCGACATCTGTTTAATATACTCTATCACAGACATCTGTTTAATACACTCTATCATCGACATCTGTTTAATATACTATATTATCGACATCTGTTTAATATACTCTATCATCGACATCTGTTTAATATACACTATCATCGACATCTGTTTAATATACTATATCATCGACATCTGTTTAATATACTCTATCATCGACATCTGTATAACATACTCTATTATCGACATCTGTTTAATATACTATATCATCGACATATGTTTAATATACACTACCATCGACATCTGTTTAATATACTATATCATCGACATCTGTTTAATATACTATATCATCGACATCTGTTTAATATACTCTATCATCGACATCTGTGTAATATACTCTATCATCGACATCTGTGTAATATACTATATTATTGACATCTGTGTAATATACTCTATCATCGACATCTGTGTAATATACTCTATCATCGACATCTGTGTAATATACTCTATCATCGACATCTGTGTAATATACTCTATCATCGACATATGTGTAATATACTCTATCATCGACATATGTGTAATATACTCTATCATCGACATCTGTGTAATATATTCTATCATCGACATATGTGTGATATACTCTATTATCACACCGACATCTGTTTAATATACTCTATCATCGACATCTGTTTAATATACTCTATCATCGACAGCTGTTTAATATTCTCTATTATCGATATCGACATCTGTTTAATATACTCTATCATCGACATATGTGTAATATACTCTATCATCGACATCTGTGTAATATACTCTATCATCGACATCTGTGTAATATACTCTATCATCGTCATCTGTGTAATATACTCTATTATCGACATCTGTGTAATATACTCTATCATCGACATCTGTGTAATATACTCTATCATCGACATCTGTGTAATATACTCTATCATCGACATCTGTGTAATATACTCTATCATCGACATATGTGTAATATACTCTATCATCGACATCTGTGTAATATACTCTATCATCGACATATGTTTAATATACTCTATTATCGACACCGACATCTGTTTAATATACTCTATCATCGACATCTGTTTAATATACTCTATCATCGACATCTGTTTAATATACTCTATTATCGACATCTGTTTAATATACTCTATCATCGACATCTGTTTAATATACTATCTATCATCGACATCTGTTTAATATACTCTATCATCGACATCTGTTTAATATACTCTATTATCGACATCTGTTTAATATACTCTATCATCGACATCTGTTTAATATACTCTATCATCGACATCTGTTTAATATACTCTA
>CM026386.1:31723157-31823675 GCA_014843695.1 Archivesica marissinica | reverse complement strand
TCCACTGTCATAGTGTGGTGGTCGTTGTTCACTTTCAGTGGGGATCGGTCCACTGTCATAGTGTGGTGGTCGATGTTCACTTTCAGTGGGGATCAGTCCACTGTTATAGTGTGGTGGTCGATGTTCACTCTCCATGGGGATCAGTCCACTGTTATAGTGTGGTGGTCGATGTTCACTCTGCATGGGGATCGGTCCACTGTCATAGTGTGGTGGTCGATGTTCACTTTCAGTGGGGATCGGTCCACTGTATGTGTGGTGGTCGATGTTCACTTTCAGTGGGGATCAGTCCACTGTTATAGTGTGGTGGTCGATGTTCACTCTCCATGGGGATCAGTCCACTGTCATAGTGTGGTGGTCGATGTTCACTCTCCATGGGGATCAGTCCACTGTCATAGTGTGGTGGTCGATGTTCACTCTCCATGGGGATCAGTCCACTGTCATAGTGTGGTGGTCGATGTTCACTCTCCATGGGGATCAGTCCACTGTCATAGTGTGGTGGTCGATGTTCACTCTCCATGGGGATCAGTCCACTGTCATAGTGTGGTGGTCGATGTTCACTTTCAGTGGGGATCGGTCCACTGTCATAGTGTGGTGGTCGATGTTCACTCTCCATGGGGATCGGTCCACTGTCATAGTGTGGTGGTCGATGTTCACTCTCCATGGGGATCGGTCCACTGCCATAGTGTGGTGGTCGATGTTCACTTTCTGTGGGGATCAGTCCACTGCCATAGTGTGGTGGTCGTTGTTCACTTTCAGTGGGGATCGGTCCACTGTCATAGTGTGGTGGTCGATGTTCACTTTCAGTGGGGATCGGTCCACTGTCATAGTGTGGTGGTCGATGTTCACTTTCAGTGGGGATCAGTCCACTGTCATAGTGTGGTGGTCGATGTTCACTTTCAGTGGGGATCGGTCCACTGTCATAGTGTGGTGGTCGATGTTCACTCTCCATGGGGATTGGTCCACTGTCATAGTGTGGTGGTCGATGTTCACTTTCTGTGGGGATCAGTCCACTGCCATAGTGTGGTGGTCGATGTTCACTTTCAGTGGGGATCGGTCCACTGTCATAGTGTGGTGGTCGATGTTCACTTTCAGTGGGGATCAGTCCACTGTTATAGTGTGGTGGTCGATGTTCACTCTCCATGGGGATCAGTCCACTGTCATAGTGTGGTGGTCGATGTTCACTCTCCATGGGGATCAGTCCACTGTCATAGTGTGGTGGTCGATGTTCACTTTCAGTGGGGATCGGTCCACTGTCATAGTGTGGTGGTCGATGTTCACTCTCCATGGGGATCAGTCCACTGTCATAGTGTGGTGGTCGATGTTCACTCTCCATGGGGATCGGTCCACTGTCATAGTGTGGTGGTCGATGTTCACTTTCAGTGGGGATCAGTCCACTGTTATAGTGTGGTGGTCGATGTTCACTTTCAGTGGGGATCAGTCCACTGTCATAGTGTGGTGGTCGATGTTCACTCTCCATGGGGATCAGTCCACTGTCATAGTGTGGTGGTCGATGTTCACTCTCCATGGGGATCAGTCCACTGTCATAGTGTGGTGGTCGATGTTCACTTTCAGTGGGGATCAGTCCACTGTTATAGTGTGGTGGTCGATGTTCACTTCCATGGGGATCAGTCCACTGTTATAGTGTGGTGGTCGATGTTCACTCTCCATGGGGATCGGTCCACTGTCATAGTGTGGTGGTCGATGTTCACTTTCAGTGGGGATCGGTCCACTGTTATGTGTGGTGGTCGATGTTCACTTTCAGTGGGGATCAGTCCACTGTTATAGTGTGGTGGTCGATGTTCACTCTCCATGGGGATCAGTCCACTGTCATAGTGTGGTGGTCGATGTTCACTCTCCATGGGGATCAGTCCACTGTTATAGTGTGGTGGTCGATGTTCACTCTCCATGGGGATCAGTCCACTGTCATAGTGTGGTGGTCGATGTTCACTCTCCATGGGGATCAGTCCACTGTCATAGTGTGGTGGTCGATGTTCACTCTCCATGGGGATCAGTCCACTGTCATAGTGTGGTGGTCGATGTTCACTTTCAGTGGGGATCGGTCCACTGTCATAGTGTGGTGGTCGATGTTCACTCTCCATGGGGATCGGTCCACTGTCATAGTGTGGTGGTCGATGTTCACTTTCAGTGGGGATCAGTCCACTGTCATAGTGTGGTGGTCGATGTTCACTCTCCATGGGGATCGGTCCACTGTCATAGTGTGGTGGTCGATGTTCACTTTCAGTGGGGATCGGTCCACTGTCATAGTGTGGTGGTCGATGTTCACTTCAGTGGGGATCAGTCCACTGTCATAGTGTGGTGGTCGATGTTCACTCTCCATGGGGATCGGTCCACTGTCATAGTGTGGTGGTCGATGTTCACTTTCAGTGGGGATCGGTCCACTGTCATAGTGTGGTGGTCGATGTTCACTCTCCATGGGGATCAGTCCACTGTCATAGTGTGGTGGTCGATGTTCACTTTCAGTGGGGATCGGTCCACTGTCATAGTGTGGTGGTCGATGTTCACTCTCCATGGGGATCAGTCCACTGTTATAGTGTGGTGGTCGATGTTCACTCTCCATGGGGATCGGTCCACTGTCATAGTGTGGTGGTCGATGTTCACTTTCAGTGGGGATCGGTCCACTGTCATAGTGTGGTGGTCGATGTTCACTCTCCATGGGGATCAGTCCACTGTCATAGTGTGGTGGTCGATGTTCACTTTCAGTGGGGATCAGTCCACTGTTATAGTGTGGTGGTCGATGTTCACTTTCCATGCGGATCAGTCCACTGTTATAGTGTGGTGGTCGATGTTCACTCTGCATGGGGATTGGTCCACTGTCATAGTGTGGTGGTCGATGTTCACTTTCAGTGGGGATCGGTCCACTGTTATGTGTGGTGGTCGATGTTCACTTTCAGTGGGGATCAGTCCACTGTTATAGTGTGGTGGTCGATGTTCACTCTCCATGGGGATCAGTCCACTGTCATAGTGTGGTGGTCGATGTTCACTCTCCATGGGGATCAGTCCACTGTTATAGTGTGGTGGTCGATGTTCACTCTCCATGGGGATCAGTCCACTGTCATAGTGTGGTGGTCGATGTTCACTCTCCATGGGGATCAGTCCACTGTCATAGTGTGGTGGTCGATGTTCACTCTCCATGGGGATCAGTCCACTGTCATAGTGTGGTGGTCGATGTTCACTTTCAGTGGGGATCGGTCCACTGTCATAGTGTGGTGGTCGATGTTCACTCTCCATGGGGATCGGTCCACTGTCATAGTGTGGTGGTCGATGTTCACTTTCCGTGGGGATCAGTCCACTGTCATAGTGTGGTGGTCGATGTTCACTTTCAGTGGGGATCAGTCCACTGTCATAGTGTGGTGGTCGATGTTCACTCTCCATGGGGATCAGTCCACTGTCATAGTGTGGTGGTCGATGTTCACTTTCAGTGGGGATCGGTCCACTGTCATAGTGTGGTGGTCGATGTTCACTCTCCATGGGGATCGGTCCACTGTCATAGTGTGGTGGTCGATGTTCACTTTCTGTGGGGATCAGTCCACTGTCATAGTGTGGTGGTCGTTGTTCACTTTCAGTGGGGATCGGTCCACTGTCATAGTGTGGTGGTCGATGTTCACTTTCAGTGGGGATCGGTCCACTGTCATAGTGTGGTGGTCGATGTTCACTTTCAGTGGGGATCAGTCCACTGTCATAGTGTGGTGGTCGATGTTCACTTTCAGTGGGGATCGGTCCACTGTCATAGTGTGGTGGTCGATGTTCACTCTCCATGGGGATCGGTCCACTGTCATAGTGTGGTGGTCGATGTTCACTCTCCATGGGGATCGGTCCACTGTCATAGTGTGGTGGTCGATGTTCACTCTCCATGGGGATCAGTCCACTGTCATAGTGTGGTGGTCGATGTTCACTTTCAGTGGGGATCGGTCCACTGTCATAGTGTGGTGGTCGATGTTCACTTTCAGTGGGGATCAGTCCACTGTCATAGTGTGGTGGTCGATGTTCACTCTCCATGGGGATCGGTCCACTGTCATAGTGTGGTGGTCGATGTTCACTTTCTGTGGGGATCAGTCCACTGTCATAGTGTGGTGGTCGATGTTCACTTTCAGTGGGGATCGGTCCACTGTTATGTGTGGTGGTCGATGTTCACTTTCAGTGGGGATCAGTCCACTGTTATAGTGTGGTGGTCGATGTTCACTCTCCATGGGGATCAGTCCACTGTCATAGTGTGGTGGTCGATGTTCACTCTCCATGGGGATCAGTCCACTGTCATAGTGTGGTGGTCGATGTTCACTTTCAGTGGGGATCAGTCCACTGTCATAGTGTGGTGGTCGATGTTCACTCTCCATGGGGATCAGTCCACTGTCATAGTGTGGTGGTCGATGTTCACTCTCCATGGGGATCAGTCCACTGTCATAGTGTGGTGGTCGATGTTCACTTTCAGTGGGGATCGGTCCACTGTCATAGTGTGGTGGTCGATGTTCACTCTCCATGGGGATCGGTCCACTGTCATAGTGTGGTGGTCGATGTTCACTTTCAGTGGGGATCGGTCCACTGCCATAGTGTGGTGGTCGATGTTCACTCTCCATGGGGATCAGTCCACTGTCATAGTGTGGTGGTCGATGTTCACTTTCAGTGGGGATCAGTCCACTGTCATAGTGTGGTGGTCGATGTTCACTTTCAGTGGGGATCAGTCCACTGTCATAGTGTGGTGGTCGATGTTCACTTTCAGTGGGGATCAGTCCACTGTCATAGTGTGGTGGTCGATGTTCACTCTCCATGGGGATCGGTCCACTAACACCAGAGTAGTTGCTCTTTAATAAACTAAAATCCACAAGTTTGTCCACCCTGCTTCCAGTTCAACGGGAAATATCAATTCATCGAATTTGCTTGTTCTCAAAAAAATGAATGTTTCCATGAAGATTGCATTGGTTCTATGGTAACAATAAACTCATTGGAATTATGAACACGATAACCTTCAAATGCTAGTTTATATTATAGCTTGTGTACTGGTATGTGTGTACAACAGAGGGGCAGCCCAGAGATCCTTGTGGCACTTTAATATTTTGATCAACTAAATAGATAACATAATATTATCTAGTTGCATCAAATAAAGTAATTCTGTGAAATTCAATTTAAATTACCTAGTCCCTATTAACGGATGATTGACCACTACTACGGAGTATGTAGGCATCTATATACCCTTGGTCAGGTCTCCTAGATAGAAACACATTCTCCACTATAGAATCCGAGCCAAGATAAATATGAAGAGTGAAGTTTACTATAAACAATGTTTTAGATTTACAGCGCAATATTTGTGTGATTTAAGTATGATCACTGTTTCAATGCCAGTGTTTTCAATAACCTTGAAGTTACAGAAACAATGTATAAATTACACACAATCCAATTCTGTCCTCCATCTTAATCAGTACGGCCAATGCTCTACCACTGGTCTATGGACATCACACGTTATACAGTGAACAGGACAACATTCTATATATACATGTACTAGTATCACATTGATTTCGCATCAATAGGAGTCGGGAACCAAAATGTAACCTGCTGCAAGAAAACCAATGTTTGATTCAAACATTTCAATGCCTTGTAGTAGATTGCGCTGAATCAGGTAACATGATTTGGATGGGAATGACATCTCCTAGTTCCTACAACAGTTCCCTTTACAAAGCAAATGGTTGCAGCCCTTCCATGTTGAAATGGGTTAAATGCTACTGGTTTGGGAGGGCACATTGACTCGGTCACACACTCCTGGTATGGTAGACCACATCGATTCTGGCCACACACTCCTGGTATGGTACACCACATCGATTCTGGTCACACATTCCTGGTATGATTCTGGTCACACACTTCTGGTATGGTACACCACATCGATTCTCGCCACACACTCCTGGTATGGTAGACCACATCCATTTTGGCCACACATTCCTGGTATGGTACACCACATCGATTCTGGTCACACTCCTGGTATGGTACACCACATCGATTCTGGCCACACTCCTGGTATGGTACACCACATAGATTCTCGTCACACACTCCTGGTATGGTAAACCACATCGATTCTCGTCACACACTCCTGGTATGGTAGACCACATCGATTCTCATCACACACTCCTGGTATGGTAGACCACATCGATTCTGGTCACACTCCTGGTATGGTAGACCACATCGATTCTCGTCACACATTCCTGGTATGGTAGACCACATCGATTCTGGTCACACTCCTGGTATGGTAGACCACATCGATTCTCATCACACACTCCTGGTATGGTAGACCACATCGATTCTCGTCACACACTCCTGGTATGGTAGACCACATCGATTCTCGTCACACACTCCTGGTATGGTAGACCACATCGATTCTCGTCACACTCCTGGTATGGTAGACCACATCATTCTCGTCACACACTCCTGGTATGGTAGACCACATTGATTCTGGTCACACACTCCTGGTATGGTAGACCACATCGCTTCTGGTCACACACTCCTGGTATGGTAGACCACATCGATTCTGGTCACACATTCCTGGTATGATTCTGGCCACACATTCCTGGTATGGTAGACCACATCGATTCTCGTCACACACTCCTGGTATGGTAGACCACATCGATTCTCGTCACACACTCCTGGTATGGTAGACCACATCGATTCTGGCCACACTCCTGGTATGGTAGACCACATCGATTCTCGTCACACACTCCTGGTATGGTAGACCACATCGATTCTCGTCACACACTCCTGGTATGGTAGACCACATCGATTCTCGTCACACACTCCTGGTATGGTAGACCACATCGATTCTGGCCACACATTCCTGGTATGGTAGACCACATCGATTCTGGCCACACATTCCTGGTATGGTAGACCACATCGATTCTGGTCACACACTCCTGGTATGGTAGACCACATCGATTCTGGTCACACATTCCTGGTATGGTAGACCACATCGATTCTGGTCACACACTCCTGGTATGGTAGACCACATCGATTCTCGTCACACACTCCTGGTATGGTAGACCACATCGATTCTGGCCACACACTCCTGGTATGGTAGACCACATCGATTCTGGTCACACACTCCTGGTATGGTAGACCACATCGATTCTGTCACACTCCTGGTATGGTAGACCACATCGATTCTCGCCACACACTCCTGGTATGGTAGACCACATCGATTCTGGTCACACACTCCTGGTATGATTCTGGTCACACTCCTGGTATGGTAGACCACATCGATTCTCGTCACACACTCCTGGTATGGTAGACCACATTGATTCTGGTCACACACTCCTGGTATGGTAGACCACATCGATTCTGGTCACACACTCCTGGTATGGTAGACCACATCGATTCTCGTCACACACTCCTGGTATGGTAGACCACATCGATTCTGGCCACACACTCCTGGTATGGTAGACCACATCGATTCTGGCCACACACTCCTGGTATGGTAGACCACATCGATTCTGGCCATACATTCGTTGTACGGGAAAGTACAATGGTTCAATCCTAGTCTGGGAAGGAACATTGCATCACTCCTTGGGGAGAGTAAATTGTATTGGTCGCAGAGATCCCTGGTATTTTTTATCAAGGCTGCAGGTTTGAACAAATGTAAGACGTACACGTATGCAACAAAACAATTTATTTTATTTTATTCGTCTAGCATTATCTTCTACTATTTATACAAACATAATTGCTACAGCAGTTGCAAGTGTCCGGTACCCTTCTTATGCACTCTAACCAGTAACATACCCATTTACAAAGACTATCAACTAGCGGTCTATTTTAGTGAAATGTTCAGACCAGTGGTCTTCTAAATAATTAATTATATAAACAACATAATCGACTGGTCACTCCAACAGTTTATAGTCACTTCTTAAAGTTCTTCAAATTCAATCAACAAATCTTATGTAATTGAGACTTAACAATAACTCGTAATTGTTTTTTTTGATATATTTGAACGATTTCTAACATATTTATGATAAGTGGGAACACTCGCAGATCCCAAGGAGGTTGGGTGTAAACCTAGCTCATTTCAATGTAGTGTGTACCCTCTACTGTATATACAGTACAGTATCTTGTAAAATCTTCAACATTCATCTTTGTTTATATACCATGTGTGTTGTATATCACTAAACAGCTTAGCGTTGGGTAGAGTTTATACAGAATTATGAAATAATTTATACTCGCATACACATAAACACAGAGTTAACACAGTTTGTATTATCGATCCACTTCTCCAAATACAACGTCAAGTGTGCCAATGATAGCCACTACATCAGCTAGCATGTGTTGATGTGTAATGTGATCCAAACCAGCCTGAAAACATACACACAACCATCATTGAAAACATACATACAACCATCATTGAAAACATACACCAACCATCATTGAAAACATACACCAACCATCATTAAGTGCTGCTGCCTTGCCTTACATAATATACCCAGGCTTTTCCTAGCTAATTCCAGTCTGGTCCGAGATGGATGACAGTCATTACTAACATCTATTTCTACATATCACCCAGATACGTAGTGATTATCATATGTTATACAGTGTATAGCTAAATCACTGCTGATTAGAAATCCAAGAAGACCATCGTGAAAATATTTTTTATACCTCGACGTAAGAATGTCGGGCGAGCAGCTCTGATGAAACTTGTTCAAATCGACATGAATGCTCACCAACAAGGGGCAGGCTGTACACAGTTTCTGTCATAATCAACATGAATGCGCACCAACAAGGGGCAGGCAGGCTGTACACAGTTTCTGTCATAATCAACATGAATGCGCACCAACAAGGGGCAGGCAGGCTGTACACAGTTTCTGTCATTAATCAACATGAATGCGCACCAACAAGGGGCAGGCAGGCTGTACACAGTTTCTGTCATAATCAACATGAATGCGCACCAACAAGGGGCAGGCAGGCTGTACACAGTTTCTGTCATAATCAACATGGGGCAGGCAGGCTGTACACAGTTTCTGTCATTAATCAACATGAATGCGCACCAACAAGGGGCAGGCAGGCTGTACACAGTTTCTGTCATAATCAACATGAATGCACACCAACAAGGGGCAGGCAGGCTGTACACAGTTTATGTCATAATCAACATGGGGCAGGCAGGCTGTACACAGTTTCTGTCATAATCAACATGAATGCGCACCAACAAGGGGCAGGCAGGGCTGTACACAGTTTCTGTCATAATCAACATGAATGCGCACCAACAAGGGGCAGGCAGGCTGTACACAGTTTCTGTCATAATCAACATGAATGCACACCAACAAGGGGCAGGCAGGCTGTACACAGTTTCTGTCATAATCAACATGGGGCAGGCAGGCTGTACACAGTTTCTGTCATTAATCGACATGAATGTGCACCAAAAAGGGGCAGGCTGTTCAAAGCTGCAAGCGTACATGAATATTGTTTCTTACCAAGTGGGCAAATCCTGGCGCCTTGATCTTACATCTGTATGGTTTGTTAGAACCATCTGATACGAGATACACTCCAAACTCTCCCTGTAAATCACAATATCTTGTATACATTAGTCTTAGTAGCATATTACCATCTCTGTGTGTTTTACGTTTATTTATCGTCGCTACCGGTTGCCCATATGAGCGAGGCCTCCTGAAGAGATTCATTTTGGAGGATAGTGTAATGATACAGACAGAGATCCATTCCAGAGTCTTATCTGGTTCTTTTACGTGCACGGTGTAAAGCACTGACACGAGACCACGGCTTAAAGTCCCATCTGAAACATTGTTTATTAGGGTCAGACTAGGGATCGAACCTGGAGTACCAGTCCATCGTGTTAACCACTGGACAATATATCCATCCATTACTTTCTGATTTAATTAATGATATTGTAAATGGATAAAGGCAATGTTTGCAGATAGAGAATTGGATATTAAGAACATGTCATATAGACTAGAATCCTAGTACCAATAAATACAATATGATTGAGACATTTTTAATAATCAACATTGAAGTGCTGTAGGAAATACCTTAGGTGCTTCTGTTGCTACATAGGTAGAACCTGGCGGAACGTTGTAGCCCTCGGAGAACAGTTTGAAATGGTGGATTAATGCTTCCATAGAATTCTGCAAGGTAACAGGTTATATATTCAGGAAGTTTAGGTAAATTAGTGCTTTTGTACAAGTATTATGACATACAATACTGTAGACAGACTATTCTTGCATGAAAAGGTGAATTAAACAAGATGACAAGTAGCCCTAGGTCAATCACAATTTGACTCCTCACAAACTATGCTGTCACACCTATTTGACTCATCACAAACTATGCTGTCACACCTATTTGACTCATCACAAACTAAGCTGTCACACCTATTTGACTCATCACAAACTATGCTGTCACACCTATTTGACTCATCACAAACTAAGCTGTCACACCTATTTGACTCATCACAAACTAAGCTGTCACACCTATTTGACTCATCACAAACTAAGCTGTCACACCTATTTGACTCATCACACACTAAGCTGTCACACCTATTTGACTCATCACAAACTAAGCTGTCACACCTATTTGACTCATCACAAACTAAGCTGTCACACCTATTTGACTCATCACAAACTAAGCTGTCACACCTATTTGACTCATCACAAACTAAGCTGTCACACCTATTTGACTCCTCACAAACTAAGCTGTCACACCTATTTGACTCCTCACAAACTAAGCTGTCACACCTATTTGACTCATCACCACTAAGCTGTCACACCTATTTGACTCATCACAAACTAAGCTGTCACACCTATTTGACTCATCACAAACTAAGCTGTCACACCTATTTGACTCATCACAAACTAAGCTGTCACACCTATTTGACTCCTCACAAACTAAGCTGTCACACCTATTTGACTCCTCACAAAGTAAGCTGTCACACATATTTGACTCATCACAAACTAAGCTGTCACACCTATTTGACTCATCACAAACTAAGCTGTCACACCTATTTGACTCCTCACAAACTAAGCTGTCATACCTATTTGACTCATCACAAACTAAGCTGTCACACATATTTGACTCATCACAAACTAAGATCATCACAAACTAAGCTGTCACACCTATTTGACTCATTACAAACTAAGCTGTCACACCTATTTGACATCACAAACTAAGCTGTCACACCTATTTGACTCATCACACACTAAGCTGTCACACCTATTTGACATCACAAACTAAGCTGTCACACCTATTTGACTCATCACAAACTATGCTGTCACACCTATTTGACTCATCACAAACTAAGCTGTCACACCTATTTGACTCATCACAAACTATGCTGTCACACCTATTTGACTCATCACAAACTAAGCTGTCACACCTATTTGACTCATCACAAACTAAGCTGTCACACCTATTTGACTCATCACAAACTAAGCTGTCACACCTATTTGACTCATCACACACTAAGCTGTCACACCTATTTGACTCATCACAAACTAAGCTGTCACACCTATTTGACTCATCACAAACTAAGCTGTCACACCTATTTGACTCCTCACAAACTAAGCTGTCACACCTATTTGACTCATCACAAACTAAGCTGTCACACCTATTTGACTCCTCACAAACTAAGCTGTCACACCTATTTGACTCCTCACAAACTAAGCTGTCACACCTATTTGACTCATCACAAACTAAGCTGTCACACCTATTTGACTCATCACACACTAAGCTGTCACACCTATTTGACTCATCACAAACTAAGCTGTCACACCTATATGACTCATCACAAACTAAGCTGTCACACCTATTTGACTCCTCACAAACTAAGCTGTCACACCTATTTGACTCCTCACAAAGTAAGCTGTCACACATATTTGACTCATCACAAACTAAGCTGTCACACCTATTTGACTCATCACAAACTAAGCTGTCACACCTATTTGACTCCTCACAAACTAAGCTGTCACACCTATTTGACTCATCACAAACTAAGCTGTCACACATATTTGACTCATCACAAACTAAGATCATCACAAACTAAGCTGTCACACCTATTTGACTCATCACAAACTAAGCTGTCACACCTATTTGACTCATCACAAACTAAGCTGTCACACCTATTTGACATCACAAACTAAGCTGTCACACCTATTTGACTCATCACACAATAAGCTGTCACACCTATTTGACATCACAAACTAAGCTGTCACACCTATTTGACTCATCACACACTAAGCTGTCACACCTATTTGACATCACAAACTAAGCTGTCACACCTATTTGACTCATCACACACTAAGCTGTCACACCTATTTGACTCATCACAAACTAAGCTATCACACTTATTTGATTCCCTCAGAGGTACCTCACATCTACCTATAGGGCTGTAGCTAGAGGGCAAATGGGAGAAATATTCCCTCAGAGATACCTCACATCTATAGGGCTGTAGCTAGAGGCCAAATGGGACAAATATTCCCTCAGAGATACCTCACATCTATAGGGCTAGAGGCCAAATGGGAGAAATATTCCCTCAGAGATACCTCACATCTACCTATAGGGCTGTGGCTATAGGGCACATGGGAGAAATATTCCCTCAGAGATACCTCACATCTATAGGGCTGTAGCTAGAAGCCAAATGGGAGAACTATTCCCTCAGAGATACCTCACATCTATAGGGCTGTAGCTAGAGGCCAAATGGGAGAAATATTCCCTCAGAGCTAC
This sequence comes from Archivesica marissinica, assembly GCA_014843695.1. Classification (NCBI taxonomy): domain Eukaryota; kingdom Metazoa; phylum Mollusca; class Bivalvia; order Venerida; family Vesicomyidae; genus Archivesica; species Archivesica marissinica. The sequence continues at coordinate 31,810,970 of CM026386.1, read as the reverse complement.
CTCACATCTATAGGGCTATAGCTAGAGGCCAAATGGGAGAAATATTCCCTCAGAGCTACCTCACATCTATAGGGCTGTAGCTAGAGGGCAAATGGGAGAAATATTCCCTCAGAGATACCTCACATCTATAGGGCTGTAGCTAGAGGCCAAATGGGAGAAATATTCCCTCAGAGATACCTCACATATATAGGGCTGTAGCTAGAGGCCAAATGGGAGAAATATTCCCTCAGAGCTACCTCACATCTACCTATAGGGCTATAGCTAGAGGCCAAATGGGAGAAATATTCCCTCAGAGATACCTCACATCTATAGGGCTGTAGCTAGAGGGCACATGGGAGAAATATTCCTTCAGAGATACCTCACATCTACCTATAGGGCTATAGCTAGAGGCCAAATGGGAGAAATATTCCCTCAGAGATACCTCACATCTATAGGGCTGTAGCTAGAGGGCACATGGGAGAAATATTCCCTCAGAGCTACCTCACATCTATAGGGCTGTAGCTAGAGGGCACATGGAAGAAATATTCCCTCAGAGCTACCTCACATCTATAGGGCTGTAGCTAGAGGGCACATGGGAGAAATATTCCCTCAGAGATACCTCACATCTATAGGGCTATAGCTAGAGGGCAAATGGGAGAAATATTCCCTCAGAGATACCTCACATCTATAGGGCTGTAGCTAGAGGGCAAATGGGAGAAATATTCCCTCAGAGATACCTCACATCTACCTATAGGGCTGCAGCTAGAGGCCAAATGGGAGAAATATTCCCTCAGAGCTACCTCACATCTACCTATAGGGCTGTAGCTAGAGGCCAAATGGGAGAAATATTCCCTCAGAGCTACCTCACATCTACCTATAGGGCTGTAGCTAGAGGCCAAATGGGAGAAATATTCCCCAGAGCTACCTCACATCTACCTATAGGGCTGTAGCTAGAGGCCAAATGGGAGAAATATTCCGTCAGAGCTACCTCACATCTATAGGGCTGTAGCTAGAGGGCACATGGGAGAAATATTCCCTCAGAGCTACATCACATCTATAGGGCTATAGCTAGAGGGCAAATGGGAGAAATATTCCCTCAGAGATACCTCACATCTATAGGGCTGTAGTTAGAGGGCAAATGGGAGAAATATTCCCTCAGAGATACCTTACATCTATAGGGCTGTAGCTAGAGGGCAAATGGGAGAAATATTCCCTCAGAGATACCTCACATCTACCTATAGGGCTGTAGCTAGAGGCCAAATGGGAGAAATATTCCCTCAGAGCTACCTCACATCTATAGGGCTGTAGCTAGAGGCCAAATGGGAGAAATATTCCCTCAGAGATACCTCACATCTATAGGGCTGTAGCTAGAGGCCAAATGGGAGAAATATTCCCTCAGAGATACCTCACATCTATAGGGCTGTAGCTAGAGGCCAAATGGGAGAAATATTCCCTCAGAGCTACCTCACATCTATAGGGCTGTAGCTAGAGGCCAAATGGGAGAAATATTCCCTCAGAGATACCTCACATCTACCTATAGGGCTATAGCTAGAGGCCAAATGGGAGAAATAGTCCCTCAGAACTACCTCACATCTATAGGGCTGTAGCTAGAGGCCAAATGGGAGAAATATTCCCTCAGAGATACCTCACATCTACCTATAGGGCTGTAGCTAGAGGGCAAATGGGAGAAATATTCCCTCAGAGATACCTCACATCTATAGGGCTGTAGCTAGAGGCCAAATGGGAGAAATATTCCCTCAGAGCTACCTCACATCTATAGGGCTGTAGCTAGAGGCCAAATGGGAGAAATATTCCCTCAGAGATACCTCACATATATAGGGCTGTAACTAGAGGCCAAATGGGAGAAATATTCCCTCAGAGATATCTCACATCTACCTATAGGGCTATAGCTAGAGGCCAAATGGGAGAAATATTCCCTCAGAGCTACCTCACATCTATAGGGCTGTAGCTAGAGGCCAAATGGGAGAAATATTCCCTCAGAGATACCCCACATCTATAGGGCTGTAGCTAGAGGCCACATGGGAGAACTAGTCCCTCAGAGATACCTCACATCTACCTATAGGGCTGTAGCTAGAGACGAAATGGGAGAAATATTCCCTCAGAGATACCTCACATCTATAGGGCTGTAGCTAGAGGCCAATTGGGAGAAATATTCCCTCAGAGATACATCACATCTACCTATAGGGCTGTAGCTAGAGGGCACATGGAAGAAATATTCCCTCAGAGATACCTCACATCTACCTATAGGGCTGTAGCTAGAGGCCAAATGGGAGAAATAGTCCCTCAGAGCTACCTCACATCTATAGGGCTGTAGCTAGAGACCAAATGGGAGAAATATTCCCTCAGAGCTACCTCACATCTATAGGGCTGTAGCTAGAGGCCAAATGGGAGAAATATTCCCTCAGAGCTACCTCACATCAAATAGGGCTGTAGCTAGAGGCCAAATGGGAGAAATATTCCCTCAGAGATACCTCACATCTCTAGGGCTGTAGCTAGAGGCCAAATGGGAGAAATATTCCCTCAGAGCTACCTCACATCTATAGGGCTGTAGCTAGAGGCCAGATGGGAGAAATATTCCCTCAGAGATACCTCACATCTACCTATAGGGCTGTAGCTAGAGGCCAAATGGGAGAATAGTCCCTCAGAGATACCTCACATTAGGGCTGTAGCTAGAGGGCATGGGAAATATTCCCTCAGAGATACCTCACATCTATAGGGCTGTAGCTAGAGACCAAATGGGAGAAATATTCCCTCAGAGCTACCTCACATCTATAGGGCTGTAGCTAGAGGCCAGATGGGAGAAATATTCCCTCAGAGATACCTCACATCTACCTATAGGGCTGTAGCTAGAGGGCACATGGGAGAAATATTCCCTCAGAGATACCTCACATCTATAGGGCTGTAGCTAGAGGCCAAATGGGAGAAATATTCCCTCAGAGATACCTCACATCTATAGGGCTGTAGCTAGAGACCAAATGGGAGAAATATTCCCTCAGAGATACCTCACATCTATAGGGCTATAGCTAGAGGCCAAATGGGAGAAATATTCCCTCAGAGATACCTCACATCTATAGGGCTATAGCTAGAGGCCAAATGGGAGAAATATTCCCTCAGAGATACCTCACATCTACCTATAGGGCTGTAGTTAGAGGGCACATGGGAGAAATATTCCCTCAGAGCTACATCACATCTACCTATAGGGCTGTAGCTAGAGGCCAAATGGGAGAAATATTCCCTCAGAGATACCTCACATCTACCTATAGGGCTGTAGCTAGAGGGCACATGGGAGAAATATTCCCTCAGAGATACCTCACATCTACCTATAGGGCTGTAGCTAGAGGCCAAATGGGAGAAATGAGGCTATATTTTGAAAATAGGGTGAAGATTTTTTGTTAACTTGGCCAAGTGTCTTCTATATTCTTCTCGCTGACCTCAAAACAGAGATATGATGCAGCTGTGTGAGGCTATTTCTCCCACTCACCCTCTGGTTTAAAGCCTTGAGGACAACGCTGCTATGCCTTGCTCCCTTTGAGGAGCACACAAGTACATTTACCTTCATTTCAGCTCGTTTCGGAGGCGAAACCTTGTTATCATCCGTTTTAATCTCCCCTTCTGGCATCTGGTTCAGACATTGATGTATGATACGCAAGCTCTGCCTCATCTCCTCCATACGACACAGATACCTACAATGTAAACATTCACTGCCTCATCTCCTCCATACGACACAGATACCTACAATGTAAATATTCACTGCCTCATCTCCTCCATACGACACAGATACCTACAATGTAAACATTCACTGCTTTATCATCCTCCATACAACACAGATATCTACAATGCAATAATTCACTGCTTTATCATCCTCCATACAACACAGATATCTACAATGTAATAATTCACTGCTTTATCATCCTCCATATGTCACAGATATCTACAATGCAATAATTCACTGCTTTATCATCCTCCATACAACACAGATATCTACAATGCAATAATTCACTGCTTTATCATCCTCCATACAACACAGATCTCTACAATGTAATAATTCACTGCTTTATCATCCTCCATACAACACAGATATCTACAATGCAATAATTCACTGCTTTATCATCCTCCATACAACACAGATATCTACAATGCAATAATTCACTGCTTTATCATCCTCCATACAACACAGATCTCTACAATGTAATAATTCACTGCTTTATCATCCTCCATACAACACAGATATCTACAATGCAATAATTCACTGCTTTATCATCCTCCATATGTCACAGATATCTACAATACAGAATTGTACACATTCTGCTGATATCCACTGAGAAGTTAGTAGAAATAGCACAGAACTGTCTTCCTTAAAATCTTCAAAGGGCCATTACTCCGTCAAAAAATGAAGAATTGATTCCAATACTGCCACCACAGTATCAACACAGGGATGTAATAACCCTGGAGTTGCAGGAATGATCTAGGTGCAACTTGAGCAAAAAAGTGCTTTAACATTCGGCATATCATGCAATATCATGCATAATTAAATACTGTAAATATGGCTCTGGACAGACAATTTTCACATTCTTTTTACAAATTCAAGGGCAATAACTCTTGAGTTAAAGGGTTCATTGAGATGAACCATGCAGGAACACATAACAGTTACAGGGATGCAGCTAACAATGGTGATCAAGTTCATATAAGTTTTATTTAAATCCATCCATTACCTAGTAACGACCCTGATTATGGCAATGTTTATCAACAGTTGTTACAATGGTGTTAAACTAAGGGATTCTGCAGACAGTGGTAAACAGTCTCTAGTAGGTACATACATCTGCAGCAAGTAGCAATTACATCCGTCATATCGATACAAAGATTATATGTACAAAGGGAAGGACAACAGCGAAATCATAACCATCTGCCCACTTGCAACACGGTACACACAAACGTATGGACAACAGCAAAATAATAACCATCTGCCCACTTGCAACACGGTACACACAAACGTATGAACAACAGCAAAATCATAACCATCTGCACACTTGCAACACAGTACACACAAACGTATGGACAACAGCAAAATAATAACCATCTGCCCACTTGCAACACGGTACACACAAACGTATGAACAACAGCAAAATCATAACCATCTGCCCACTTGCAACACAGTACACACAAACGTATGGACAACAGCAAAATAATAACCATCTGCCCACTTGCAACACGGTACACACAAACGTATGAACAACAGCAAAATCATAACCATCTGCCCACTTGCAACACGGTACACACAAACGTATGAACAACAGCAAAATCATAACCATCTGCCCACTTGCAACATGGTACACACAAACGTATGGACAACAGCAAAATCATAACCATCTGCCCACTTGCAACACAGTACACACAAACGTATGGACAACAGCAAAATCATAACCATCTGCCCACTTGCAACATGGTAAGACAATATGAGGTATGAAACAAGGAAGTTCACACATATCGCTTGCTTACTGAACATCTGTCGCTTACCTGTCATAAGTATCACCATTACTCCCAATAGGAACATCAAATTCTACTTTATCATATGCGTCATATGGCTGTTGTTTCCTCAAGTCCCACTTGATTCCAGACCCTCTCAACATCACACCACTGCAACACAAACATACTATATACATGAACACATTAATATTGTAATTTAAATAATGTTGAAAATGAACATTACTTCTTATTAGTTAAAAGTATACAAAACATTTTAGTTGAATGCTCTTGTTTGTGCCTGGTCAAATTCAACAGAGCTTAAAGATATATTCCTGTTCAGGAACCCAAAATTGCACTGTATGCGAGTATCCCATGTTTTACACTGGCAATGTGAACAAGATATGCTAAAAATGATTTACGCACATTTAGTTTTTCGATAATGATTTACTAAGCAAATGGAACTGGATTTAACAATGTTTGAAACCCCAGCAATTGGCAAACCACAAGGAAAAGGCTCGGAAACAATTGGTGATACTAATTTGCATACAATGCGCTATAATTAGAACTTACTTAAATTATGATCTTGTGACTGGAATATGAGTGGCTATGGAAAACGTGCAACGATTTGCAGGTAAGTGAGGGATAATATTTTTCTAAAAAAGACTAGTAGGATAATCAAAAAAGATGTTATTATTTTCAAATACATTTAAAAATGTTTTTGATTTCATTTGTTTACGGAGACAGTTTGGTAATAATGGTTTTATAACGATTACATGATAACAACCTTCCTAGAAATTGCCACAGTGATTTAGATCTACTAATCTATCTTTGTTAAACAAATAAATGTACACGCCTAACGATAGGCAAAACTGCAGGTTAATAGATTGATGTATTACAAAATACTAGGGATGGCAACAAATGTTCGAATATTCGTTCGAACGTCCAAATATTCGAATATTAAAAAAAAAATTCAAATCAAATTTTAATAAATTGCAGTTATATCATAACTTAAAAGGATATATATGTTTGTTTAAATTTCAATCAATTAAGTTTCGAAAACAAAGAATGACCCAATGCGTGCCCGAAGGTGCGAAATGTCATCGCGATTTGGCTCCAAATAACAAAGGAGGGTGATGACATGTTGTTCACACCTTACAGGGGTCACTAATTGATTAATGCAGTCTATTTGACGGGACACAAACTGAGAAGCATTTGTTTTACAGGTACTAACTGTAGCCCTTGAAAGCATACAAAGAGTTTAATGATTCACACTAAAACATGACTGTCCCTGGTCGGAATGTTTGATGGCAACACATGTGCATGTAATTAATGTTTATTAAACCTATTACTGTCGGCAAGCGGCACCGTGTAAAAGAAGGAAATTAAGCTTCCTAGTGTATGACACCCCCGAGAAAGAACAATCGGACGAATTAAAATCGTACTTGCTAGAAAAAATTGATCCCCACTGTAAACCCCTAGAATGGTGGCAACGTAACGAACACACATTCCCAAAAGTGGCGCAAAGCAAGTACTAGCCGTTCCGGCAATGTCAGTTCCGTCGGAACGTATTTTCTCTGCCGCCGGACTCTTGATAAACAAATTAAGGAATAGATTGTCCAGTGACCTTGTGGACAGCATCATATTCTTGAATAAAAACAAGCTGCCTAAGGGGTGTGACATGCATGTAGGTGACACTAACTAGTGTTGTTAAATAGAATGGCCAGTTCTACGGGACTCAGAATATAATGTAAATGTGTTCTATTTGTTTGTTTGTTCCAATCTAATATAAAGAGATTGTGTTCACTAATTAAAATTGTTGTAATTTAAATTAATTTTATTTCTTCAAACTCAGAGAGCGAAATTTTATTTTCACAAACCCACCAAGTCAACAAGCGGAGTTGTTTATCAATCAACACAAGCCGCATATATAAAACGCCGACAGTAGACTTCACGTTTACATAATTCTAACATGCCACCACTTTCAATAGAATGGTGTTACCTGTAGGGCGATGCAAGAGTAAAGTGGAAATCGAAAGTTGGAGAAATTTGCGAATATTCGTTTGGAAGATCATCCGAATATTTGAATATCACAATCACCATTCGTTGCCATCCCTACAAAATACTTTTAAGTTTATAGTTACTGTATTGTTAATATCATTGATTATGCAAGTACATTATTTTTCTTGTTGTTCTACTTATAATTGTAGCATAATATGCTATTGTTTTTTGTTGCATGTGAGTGTCTGTCTGTCTGTGCTCGTCGATGGGGAAGTGGTAGATTTTGCTACATGTGAGTGTGTCTGTCTGTGGTCGCTGATGGGGGAATTGGTAGATTTTGCTGCATGTGAGTGTGTCTGTCTGTCTGTGGTTGCCGATGGGGAAGTGGTAGGATTTTGGGGTATGTGAGTGTGTCTGTCTATCTGTGGTCATCGAAGGGGAAGTGGTAGGATTTTGCTGCATGTGAGTGTGTCTGTCTGTCTGTGGTTGCCGATGGGGAAGTGGTAGATTTTGCTACATGTGAGTGTGTCTGTCTGTGGTCGCTGATGGGGGAAGTGGTAGGATTTTGCTGCATGTGAGTGTGTCTGTCCATCTGTCTGTCTGTCTATCTGTCTGTGGTCGTCGATGGGGAAGTGGTAGGATTTTGCTGCAAGTGAGTGTCTGTCTGTGGTCATCAATGGGGAAGTGGTAGGATTTTGCTGCATATGAGTGTCTGTCTGTCTGTCTGTGGTCGTCGATGGGGAAGTGGTAGGATTTTGGGGTATGTGTGTCTGTCTGTCTTTGGTCGCCGATGGGAAAGTGGTAGGATTTGGGGTATGTGAGTGTGTCTGTCTGTCTGTCTGTGGTCGCCGATGGGGGAAGTGGTAGGATTTTGGGGTATGTGTGTCTGTCTGTCTTTGGTCGCCGATGGGGAAGTGGTAGGATTTGGGGTATGTGAGTGTGTCTGTCTGTCTGTCTGTGGTCGCCGATGGGGACGTGGTAGGATTTTGCTGCATGTGTGTCTGTCTGTCTTTGGTCGCCGATGGGGAAGTGGTAGGATTTTGTTGTATGTGAGTGTGTCTGTCTGTCTGTGGTCGTCGATGGGGAAGTGGTAGGATTTTGCTGCATGTGAGTGTGTCTGTCTGTCTGTGATCACCGATGGGGAAGTGGTAGGATTTTGCTGCATGTGAGTGTGTCTGTCTGTCTGTCTGTGGTCGCCGATGGGGAAGTGGTAGGATTTTGCTGCATGTGAGTGTCTGTCTGTGGTCGCCGATGGGGAAGTGGTAGGATTTTGTTGCATGTGAGTGTGTCTGTCTGTCTTTGGTCGCCGATGTGGAAGTGGTAGGATTTTGCTGCATGTGAGTGTGTCTGTCTGTCTGTGATCACCGATGGGGAAGTGGTAGGATTTTGCTGCATGTGAGTGTGTCTGTCTGTTGTTGTGGTCGCCGATGGGGAAGTGGTAGGATTTTGCTGCATGTGAGTGTTGTCTGTGGTCGCCGATGGGGAAGTGGTAGGATTTTGTTGCATGTGAGTGTGTCTGTCTGTCTGTCTGTCTTTCGTAGCCGATGGGGAAGTGGTAGGATTTTGCTGCATGTGAGTGTGTCTGTCTGTCTTTGGTCGCCGATGGGAAGTGGTAGGATTTTGCTGCATGTGAGTGTCTGTCTGTGGTCGCCGATGGGGAAGTGGTAGGATTTTGCTGCATGTGAGTGTGTCTGTCTGTATGTGGTCGCCGATGGGGAAGTGGTAAGATTTTGGGGTATGTGTGTCTGTCTGTCTTTGGTCGCCAATGGGGAAGTGGTAGGATTTTGTTGCATGTGAGTGTGTCTGTCTTGTCTGTCTGTCTGTCTTTGGTCGTCGATGGGGAAGTGGTAGGATTGTGTTGCATGTGAGTGTGTCTGTCTGTCTGTCTTTGGTCGCCGATGGGAAAATGTTAGGATTTTGGGGTATGTGAGTGTGTCTGTCTGTCTGTCTTTGGTCGTCGATGGGGAAGTGGTAGGATTGTGTTGCATGTGAGTGTGTCTGTCTGTCTGTCTTTGGTCGCCGATGGGGAAGTGGTAGGATTTTGCTGCATGTGAGTATCTGTCTGTCTGTGGTCGCCGAAGGGGAAGTGGTAGATTTTACTGCATATGAGTGTCTGTCTGTGGTTGTCGATGGGGAAGTGGTAGGATTTTGGGGTATGTGTGTCTGTCTGTGGTCGCCGATGGGGACGTGGTAGGATTTTGCTGCATGTTAGTGTGTCTGTCTGTCTTTGGTCGCCGATGGGGAAGTGGTAGGATTTTGGGGTATGTGAGTGTGTCTGTCTGTCTGTGGTCATCGATGGGGAAGTGGTAGGATTTTGCTGCATGTGAGTGTGTCTGTCTGTCTGTCTGTCTGTCTGTGGTCGCCGAAGGGGAAGTGGTAGGATTTTACTGCATGTGACCAACAATCTATATATCCATCAAATCACTCCTAACCACTTGCTCCTAGATCAACAATCTATATATCCACCAAATCTCTCCTAATCACTTGCTCCTAGATCAACAGTCTATATATCCACCAAATCTCTCCTAACCACTTGCTCCTAGATCAACAGTCTATATATCCACCAAATCTCTCCTAACCACTTGCTCCTAGATCAACAATCTATATATCCACCAAATCTCTCCTAACCACTTGCTCCTAGACCAACAATCTATATATCCACCAAATCTCTCCTAACCACTTGCTCCTAGACCAACAATCTATATATCCATCAAATCTCTGCTAACCACTTGCTCCTAGACCAACAATCTATATATCCACCAAATCTCTCCTAACCACTTGCTCCTAGATCAACAATCTATATATCCACCAAATCTCTCCTAACCACTTGCTCCTAGACCAACAATCTATATATATCCATCAAATCTCTCCTAATCACTTGCTCCTAGACCAACAATCTATATATCCACCAAATCTCTCCTAACCACTTGCTCCTAGACCAACAATCTATATATCCACCAAATCTCTCCTAATCACTTGCTCCTAGATCAACAATCTATATATCCACCAAATCTCTCCTAATCACTTGCTCCTAGACCAACAATCTATATATCCACCAAATCTCTCCTAATCACTTGCTCCTATACCAACAATCTATATATCCATCACATCTCTCCTAACCACCACTTGCTCCTAGATCAACAATCTATATATCCACCAAATCTCTCCTAATCACTTGCTCCTATACCAACAATCTATATATCCATCACATCTCTCCTAACCACCACTTGCTCCTAGATCAACAGTCTATATATCCACCAAATCTCTCCTAACCACTTGCTCCTAGATCAACAGTCTATATATCCACCAAATCTCTCCTAATCACTTGCTCCTAGATCAACAGTCTATATATCCACCAAATCTCTCCTAACCACTTGCTCCTAGACCAACAATCTATATATCCATCAAATCTCTCCTAACCACTTGCTCCTAGACCAACAATCTATATATCCATCAATTCTCTCCTAATCACTTGCTCCTATACCAACAATCTATATATCCATCACATCTCTCCTAATCACTTGCTCCTAGACCAACAATCTATATATCCATCACATCTCTCCTAACCACCACTTGCTCCTATACCAACAATCTATATATCCATCACATCTCTCCTAACCACCACTTGCTCCTATACCAACAATCTATATATCCATCACATCTCTCCTAACCACCACTTGCTCCTAGATCAACAGTCTATATATCCACCAAATCTCTCCTAACCACTTGCTCCTAGATCAAGTCTATATATCCACCAAATCTCTCCTAATCACTTGCTCCTAGATCAACAGTCTATATATCCACCAAATCTCTCCTAACCACTTGCTCCTAGATCAACAATCTATATATCCATTAATCTCTCCTAACCACTTGCTCCTAGACCAACAATCTATATATCCATCAAATCTCTTTGTTGTCTATATATCCACCAAATCTCTCCTAATCACTTGCTCCTAGATCAACAGTCTATATATCCACCAAATCTCTCCTAACCACTTGCTCCTAGATCAACAATCTATATATCCATTAATCTCTCCTAACCACTTGCTCCTAGACCAACAATCTATATATCCATCAAATCTCTCCTAACCACTTGCTCCTAGACCAACAATCTATATATCCATCAAATCTCTCCTAACCACTTGCTCCTATACCAACAATCTATATATCCATCAAATCTCTCCTAACCACTTGCTCCTAGACCAACAATCTATATATCCATCAAATCTCTCCTAACCACTTGCTCCTAGACCAACAATCTATATATCCACCAAATCTCTCCTAACCACTTGCTCCTAGACCAACAATCTATATATCCATCAAATCTCTGCTAACCACTTGCTCCTAGACCAACAATCTATATATCCACCAAATCTCTGCTAACCACTTGCTCCTAGATCAACAATCTATATATCCACCAAATCTCTCCTAACCACTTGCTCCTAGACCAACAATCTATATATATCCATCAAATCTCTCCTAATCACTTGCTCCTAGACCAACAATCTATATATCCACCAAATCTCTCCTAACCACTTGCTCCTAGATCAACAATCTATATATCCATCAAATCTCTCCTAACCACTTGCTCCTAGATCAACAATCTATATATCCACCAAATCTCTGCTAACCACTTGCTCCTAGATCAACAATCTATATATCCATCAAATCTCTGCTAACCACTTGCTCCTAGACCAACAATCTATATATCCACCAAATCTCTGCTAACCACTTGCTCCTAGATCAACAATCTATATATCCACCAAATCTCTCCTAACCACTTGCTCCTAGACCAACAATCTATATATATCCATCAAATCTCTCCTAATCACTTGCTCCTAGACCAACAATCTATATATCCACCAAATCTCTCCTAACCACTTGCTCCTAGACCAACAATCTATATATCCACCAAATCTCTCCTAACCACTTGCTCCTAGACCAACAATCTATATATCCACCAAATCTCTCCTAACCACTTGCTCCTAGACCAACAATCTATATATATCCATCAAATCTCTCCTAATCACTTGCTCCTAGACCAACAATCTATATATCCACCAAATCTCTCCTAACCACTTGCTCCTAGACCAACAATCTATATATCCACCAAATCTCTCCTAACCACTTGCTCCTAGACCAACAATCTATATATCCATCACATCTCATCAAAATCCATCAACAATAGAGTTATCATGTTCATAGTGTAAAAAATACAAGTGTGTTTTCTCTCCGAGTGCTATTATCTATTTCTCTCAATATTGTCTGTTTCCCTCAATCTGTTATTAAAAAATGATTTTGGCAAATTTGAGATGAAACCTTAAAATGTGTCTACATCCACCACAGCCACTGGTTCTATTGCAATTAGGGATGGGACCGAATAGCTAAATGGCATTCGAATATTCGAAAGTGATATTCGAATAGTAATTTACACACCGTGAAGAAATTGGCTTTTATTCTATTGACATGCTTCTAAAACAACACCTTGTACAAAGAGTCAAGTGCCTGAGGGCGCATGAGATTGGAAACAGTGGCCAAGTTTTCGCACTTAAACAAACGTGGAGATGCGAAACAGTGGACTTTATGGGTTGAAATAACTAGAAATAACCAATATTAAAGCAAACATTGTATTCGAATACCAAAATAGGAATCGAATATTCGGTCAGGTATTCATTCGGATATTCGAACCAATCCCTAATTGTAATTGCTCACTAGACTGAGTTTCAACAGGGTGAGCTAAACAAAAGGATCGGTTAGCTCAGTTGTGCAAGCAAGTGTCTTAAAAACCCCTACCTGAAGCCATACAGAAGAGCATCCTCCGCCGAGACTGTTCCAACATCTACCGTTCTATGCTTCCAGATTCTATTGGCAGTGAGAACATCATCTACTTCATCAATACGCTGACCAAACTGAGTGATGAACTGATATATATCGTCCATAAGTCCTATTGGAAGGTCCTATAACAAGATTCAGAAGTGTAGAAATTCAATACATGGTCCATAGAATGAAGGTGTCCTCTGTATTGAAGGGAAGGGGGATGTTTATTTTAATTTCGCCTTGCATCATGTTCATGTCTGCTTGTAATATAGTTAACAATGTGTTTGGTGTGGTAGCCATCTTCTTTAAGCACCAAGGAGAAAACACAGTTAATAAGGCAACGCAGTACATGGGACCATATACCATATATACTGGTGTTGCCTCGTCAATGGTCACCTAAGATGTGAAAAACGACAAACTCAGAGAGTTCACAACAAGAAATTTATTGTAACTGAACAGTATGTCATTTGTGACAAAACAACAATTAACTAAGCATATCTGAAGTTAAGACACTGTACATTGCGGGATAGTTTGAGGTTTATATCTTACGTTGAAAAACACACACTAAAATATAATGAGATCGTACTATATTAATGTATAGGATTTGATATAATACTCTGACCAATTGAAAGAAGTACAATGTAACAAAATAGTACTGCAAGTACAACTAATTATACGACGTGATTACAGTGTTTTAAGTATAGGCCGAAAACTATCCTGTATGTAAAATATTGGATCATGGATCGTTTTCGGCTTATATTCTAAACTTACAGAAGGCTGTAATACATCTATACCGATATAGAAGACATCGCGGACATCCTTGTTTTCTACACATTTGACTAACAAGATGAAGTCATGTTGAAGGTCATATGGTTTTTGGTCACGTGATTGCAATCGACATTAATATATAATGACACACAAACAATTATCGCACTGTGCATTTATAATGTATTTAGGCTATATTTGCACCGCGCAGTATTTTTGACAATTGTATAGAAATGAGACTGATTTGTGACATCAAACAACTTTTACCGGAATATAAACACAGTGGACTGGAAGGGGCTGGAAGGGGCTCAACGTGGCGAGCATAATAACAATACAACTATATAGATCTCAAATGACGGCATCAGCATCTGTGTTATTCATCAAGCTAGACGCCGTATGTTAATCTTCAGATCATGATTATACATGTGTTCTGTTATCTTTCCTCTCTAAAACTTCTTTTTAATCAGAAGATAGGATAAATAGAATATCGTATACGACGTTACAAACATAACAAAATAATATAAATAGTGTCAACATACAAGTGTTATACAACACGTGTATTTATGCTACAGATTTACTGTTATAGCTCACCTTTGTTACAATGAATATTTATGTATATACTATATATTTTGTGTGTTCATACATCAACCCTTTACATCAAAAGGTGTCTGCATCAGGGAATGGATAATGTGTCATCAGATGCATATGAGGGGAATGGATAGAGGCGACAAGAGGTGTCTCTGTGGAGTAAAGGGTTAAAGAAAACTACTCAAGCTAGAAAATGTGGATACACATGACTAAAATCTATAAAAGATTCTGGAGCCAACAGCCATCAAATCTCGTTCAAGTACTTGAATCACATCCGAACACAAAACAAAAAATGATTTCTCGTGAAGTTGCCAGGCCTGGTTTGTGGTCTTGTAATACTGAATCGATACACCCCTGTCATCAGGTTCCATTCCAGTAGGTGTCTGTATAACCTGCAATATGTGCTTCACAAATCATCACAATGTATACAGAAAACAACACATATAATTGTCAGTATTTCTTCAATATATAGGCTTTAAATGTTTATTAATTAATAAATACAGTTCTAGTCCTATTGCAGATATGCACATACACAATGATAACAAGTGACACAATGGTAACAGGTGACACAATGATAACAAGTGACACAATGATAACAGGTGACACAATGATAACAAGTGACACAATGATAACAAGTGACACAATGATAACAAGTGACACAATGATAACAGGTGACACAATGATAACAGGTGACACAATGGTAACAAGTGACACAATGATAACAAGTGACACAATGATAACAGGTGACACAATGGTAACAAGTGACACAATGATAACAGGTGACACAATGATAACAGGTGACACAATGATAACAGGTGACACAATGGTAACAAGTGACACAATGATAACAGGTGACACAATGATAACAGGTGACACAATGATAACAGGTGACACAATGGTAACAAGTGACACAATGATAACAAGTGACACAATGATAACAAGTGACACAATGATAACAAGTGACACAATGATAACAAGTGACACAATGATAACAGGTGACACAATGATAACAGGTGACACAATGATAACAAGTGACACAATGATAACAGGTGACACAATGATAACAAGTGACACAATGATAACAGGTGACACAATGATAACAGGTGACACAATGATAACAGGTGACACAATGGTAACAAGTGACACAATGGTAACAAGTGACACAATGATAACAAGTGACACAATGATAACAAGTGACACAATGATAACAGGTGACACAATGATAACAAGTGACACAATGATAACAGGTGACACAATGATAACAAGTGACACAATGATAACAAGTGACACAATGATAACAAGTGACACAATGATAACAAGTGACACAATGATAACAAGTGACACAATGATAACAGGTGACACAATGATAACAGGTGACACAATGATAACAAGTGACACAATGATAACAGGTGACACAATGATAACAAGTGACACAATGATAACAGGTGACACAATGATAACAAGTGACACAATGATAACAGGTGACACAATGATAACAAGTGACACAATGGTAACAAGTGACACAATTAATCAGCCTAGATGTATACTGGTCGCTATCATTTATAAAACACACAATGAGCAAAATATTTCCGATCAGTAGTAAACACAAACATGGCAGTCAGAAGAGATCTAGTTTTAAAGGTTTCCATCATGGAAGTGTGAAAAGTTGCTTATTGTAACTGAGGTTAAGCAAACACAAATTATAACAAGTACACTTGAAATCCATTCATTTGAACATATGAACAGTCTATATACTTACAACAGCTTGCAAAATTACAGAGCAATGTTTTAAAACCAAACGATATATAAACACAATTAACTAAACTTGATATTCAATAATTTCAAAACAAATGAACACTTTCAGAATGTGTACACTGACAATGGCTTTCAATTTTTCAGCGCCAAGCTGAATCAATAGATTGGTTCCTACAGGATACCTACATAATTGTTTAAGAACTGGTTAGCCTATGTGAATTTCTAAGTTTATTTATCGTCACTACCGGTTGCCATTATGAGTAACGGGCAGTTTAACTAACAACACCTTTCCTGGGCATTCTCCAGCGGTTAACCAGTACTATGCAGGGCCCGCGCTGGCAATCGCCAGAGTAGCCATTGGCTAAAATATGGCAAAATTGGCTAATAAAAACTCAGTTTGGCTAAAATGATAAAAAGGCAAAAATCTGTAAAATATTCAAAAATTGGAAATTCCCAGAACTATTTTTATGGAATGGAAAATTATTCGGGTCAAGGTAAAATCATGTCGCGCGTGACTAATATCTCGGACAAACATTTTCACACTTATCATGTATCTATAAATAGCAATGATCTGGTAGTCTATGGAGTACAATTAAAAAACCGATAACTAGCTGGAGAATCATACAAGCTAAGGTTGTTGTTTGTTTATTTTTAATGGGGCATGTTTGATTAGTGTGCAAACACGGGACACACTATGAATGCTTATTTTATATCTTTGTGTTATTTATGAGCATTTTAATCAGGAATGCAGGGTGAGACACTAACGCGATCCCGGGGACACCAACAATTGGGGAGGGGATTCCTAAGCCTCAAAGTCAGGTGTTTCGTCAGGACTGTTGGATTTTTCCAGGGTCAAGGTAACATTCTCGTGACTAAGTTTATCGGATTGGTTTACCAATTCTTTCAGTGCTTACATGTATGCAATGTATATAAAAATAGATAGCCAGTCTTAGAATCATGCAAGATTGTTTACAAAACATGCACCATGCCCGACTGACAATTATAATGAACAGATGCTATTATAAATCAAGTGTTTCTAAGAAATTCAATACTAAATTTTCTACAAACTACCGATGGTACATGTATTTAAACAGGAAGATATCCGAAGCCAAGATTGTGATCAAAGAAATAATGGGTGTAGGACAATATCCCCCTCCAAACAATATCCCCCTCCATATATTTTGACGCAGGCGGACAATATCCCCACCCCATCAAAAAGACAGGGCGGGCAATATCCAAACATCAAAAAGACAGGGCAGACAATATCCCCCCCCCATCAAGAAGACAGGGCGGGCAATATCCCCCCATCAAAAAGTCCAGGCGGACAAATTGGAATTCACGGGTAGGACAATATCCCCCCCCCCGGATGTGAGGAAGTTAACCAGCTAGCTTGTGGAAAGTCGGTGGTTCTACCCTCGTGCACATCCATGTCTGAAATACTCCTCAGAGTGGCACCCACCAATAATAGCTGGAGAGTTGCCATATGACCTAAGCTGTTGGGCAACACTAAATTCCAAATCAATTTAGGATTTGAAACTGGACTGTATTGAGTCATATTATGAATCCTAGAACCTACCTATATCTGATAATGAATGACAAGCGTTCTCCATCTCCAAGGTCTGGTCCTGATTGCCGTTAATAACTGGATCCCGATAGATATTTTGGTCCTGATGACAATCCCTGGTCCAGATATCCGGGTTCTGTCTGTATGTCCTGCTCCATAACACCTTCCGCTAACTCTTGTTCCATGGTTCGGATTCACTTCTGTCTCTATTTACTGGTTCATATCACCTTTCTCTATACCATGTTGCTGATTCACTTCTGTCTCTATATCCTGGTTCATATCACCTTTCTCTATACCAAGTTGCTGATTCACTTCTGTCTCTATATCCTGGTTCGTATCACCTTTCTCTATACCATGTTCCTGATTCACTTCTGTCTCTACATCGGTATTCTGGTCCCGATCCATGCCTGACTCCATGATCTTCATGATCTATAACCAATCTGCGATGTATAGGTTCTCTGCTCTTTACTCAAATATACCAACTCCCAATTGCCAGTTAAATTACTGTTAACACATGCCTGTTCATCTGTGCTTGATAAGATAAGCAAGATGTGAAAAAACTACTTTCTCTACAGGAGACAACAAATGGCTGTATGCTGCGAACGACATGTTGTTTTCGTGTATTTTTCAACACTCTCACATCCGTTTGTTCACCTCGCTGTCTGTTGATATCGCCAGCAGGTATGAAAAAGAAACTCTGTCTCGAGTGAACATGTTCATCTAAAATCTTTGGCCGTGTTAACTTCACCACTCCATACTGAAACAGATCATTTGCTGATGAAATTTCACTGAGTCTGGCACGTACATCTATCCCAACCTGTTTCTTGAGAACTCCTATCTCTCTATCACATGGACCTTTTCCGTGACGGCTGCCAAAGAAGTGCTTTTCTGTTGGAAATCCCAATTCCTCTTCTGAGAACGAGGCATCAGTGAAGCTGACTTCTTGTATTGTGTGGGGCTCAATCCGAGAAATGAATCAAACATTGTATACATATGCCTCTTACGATGTTTAAATGGCCAATGCATTGAAGTGTTGTACTGCATGAAAACAATGTTTTACGTCACTACTAATGAACATCATAGTGTCGGTCACGATTTTCTGGCATCCTTCCTCTGGACATATGTATGACACAACTATTGGATGGATAGTGCACTGTATGTTAGCCCAGTGTGCAGCTTGTGCTTCATCCTGGGCCCTGCAGGTATAATTCTCTGCAAAATCAATACAGAATATTATTGTATTTTCTGGAACATTCTCGACAATAAAGTCATACTGGCGCCACTGCCATTTTGCATAAAATTGTGCTTAGAGAATGGTGCCAGCTCAGTCTCAAGCTCTTGGACCAATAACAACACTGTGCAAGTCTTCTTAACTTTCATCATACGCTTAATGATCGTTCCCTCTTAGCTGCAATCGGTCATTTCCCACCTATACCAGCAGATAGTACGCTTGCCATGGTTTCTAATAAATGTATCTAGGTGATCGTTGAAAATATTAACTCCACAGTTAAAGCATGCACGATCAAAACATTCCTTCTTGTATTACTGACCCTCTTTGTCTTCGACAGAGTCAATGCTGATGCATCATACTTGTCTTTGACCACTACTGGTTCTTTCCTCACACTACAAAATGTCCTCAATGACTGAATCTTAAAATCAGTTAATGCAGTATTCACAAAGGCAGGCATCTCTCCTGTGTAGTTGAACTGTTCTGAACATATTTTGGTTTCAGTTTAGAAAATTTGCTTAAGCTGAGCTTCTGATCAGGGTTTTCGACTGTAAACTGTTCATATGAAAGCCGTAAAGATTGGTCCATGACTTTTCTGTCCACAACTGTTGCTGCATCAACCGTTTTAGCACTACATGCATCTGGAAGAGCAGATGACACATCCCAATGACGGTACAACTCTTCAACTGTTTCTATCTCTTCATTGGAGAGAGAGCATCACTTCTTTTCTTCCTTTTGGCAAACTCTTGAGGTGTTTTAAGCTTTGTAGCATGATGTAGTGACTTGTAGCTGACACCCAGCTTTTTACATTGTTTGACAGTGTACTTATTTTCTTCAGTGCAAAAGTGCACATGATATTGTTCTCTTCCTTCTGAGGTCCATAATGTTTCTTGTCATTCTAATATTTCTCATGGTGGTTTTAAGTGACAATGTTGAATTTTCTAGGAAATCTAGGCTTTTTTTGTGTTGATTTTGGACAGACAATAATAACGCTTCTTTAATTCTAGTTTACTGTTTGTTGATGCTTTAGTAACTAGTTGGTTCACGACAGCTACAAATTTATCAGTTGATTGAATAGGCAATGCTTTTTTTGCCCTGAATACAGCCTGCCTCAATGACCCAATCAGAAGTAAGTAAGTAATCAGAAGATGGCATTTCGGAATTTTTTTCTCTGCCTTTCTGTCTCTGTTTGGATTTCTCGATTCTCCATTTCTCTCTGCTTTTCTCTTTCACTTCTAGTTTTGGCTGATGGTTTTTGCTTTGCCGATACCCCACATAATTTCTGTTCTGTCCTCCACCTTCTTACCCGCTCCCTTGTTGTATTTCTCTACTGCTCTCTTTTCTCATCATCTAGCCCATCCATGTACACCTTTACTCTCAGTCTTTCATAGTCCCTATATTGTTTATATCTGTTAGGATCATACTTTATCCTCTGCCTGTAATCTCTTGACAATTCTGCCAATGTTTTTGTGGATTTCTCTGCTATGTCATGTATGGGGTTGTCAATTTTAGATTGTGACCTTTTCTGAGATCCATTACAAGCTGCGAAAGAAGAGCCAGTTTAGTATTTCTTAAATAACAAAATTTATTGATACATTTTTAAATAAACTCTTTTGAAATTAAATTTGATGGTAAGTATCCGCGTAAGTATTAGCAAGTATTTCATGAATATGTTATGCTACAATAATAGAATTTGGATTTAATCTTGATACCCCCATGACAGTAAGCAGAAACCCCTAATTTTGGCAATATTCTTAAACCATTCACACTTGTATAGAAGCATATATAAAGAGTGAATGTTCTAAATTAAGATAGTGTGCATACCGGTACATGTCGAATCGCATGAGCCCAAGCCCAGTGAATTAGTTCCGTTGTGATCACATTTCATAAAAAATGATATGTTTATTATATATGCACATTTCCTATGCCTTTCAATGTGTATTTCTTGAATTTAGTTTGCATAATGTTACCCACATTTACCGTTCTCTACACATCGACGCCTGGTTAGCACTAAAGTAAGTCATTGTCTGGAAACCATGTACCAGTAGTTAAAAACTAATTATCAATTTTAAGTCTACAAAGGGACATAACTGAACACAATGTCAACTGATCGTGAACAAATACGAACTTGACTGACAGTTCACAGCAACCAAACAATTTTTTTTCAGTAGCGGAATTAACGATGAAAGTCTCAATGTTAAATTAACTGTGATGGTGTCCAATGTGACTTACTAATGCTTGAACTTAAAAATAGTACTTGTATATTCAAGAAACTTCTCTGTACAGGTGAGATTAAATGAAAGCACACCAATGTTGTGATGCATTCACAATCACTTGTTACAAAAATGTTTAAGTGTTATTAACTTAAATATTATGATGTAAGTTACATGGATACAATATTGAGCTACATTTAGGTGTCCTCGGAAACTTACCAAATATGCTTCTAAAGATCTCTGTTTGATTATAATGCTGAAATTATTAAACACAAAATATGTACTGTTGAAAAACCCTAAAACACGATTCTCAAAAGCGGGATCAATAGTGAATGTTTGAATTTTAAATTAGAAATGTTGGAGTTCAATGTGACTTACGAAATGCTTGCACGTAAAATTATTACTTGTGTAATCAAGAAATTTCTTTTGGCAGGCGAGATTAATTGAACGGAGATAAAATGCTGTGATACATGCCCATGCACTTTAAAAATACTTTTAACTGTTATTAATTTAAATATTATGATGTACATTACATGGACATGAGCTGCATTCAGGTGTCCACAGAAACTTACATCAGAAAATAACTAAAACATATAAATGCACATACCAAATTTCCTTAAATTTTATTATTGTGCTGTAATTATTTTTAAACAACATTTTGCCATAGTTTTAATGGCATAGACTGCTTTTTGTCAATACAAAATGCTGCTTACAGAAGGATAATAGTGCCCTTTGAAACTTACGTAAATAATAAAGCATTTTATTTCTAGATGTACAACACAATCGTGATCATCATAATGAACTAATTCTGCTACATGAAAGCACAACGCATCATAATGAACTCATTCTGCTACATGAAAGCATCATTGTGGATACCACAATTTTATTTACTTTTTAAAACCAATTACACGTTGTTCGTTACAGAGACTGCACATACGATCCAAAACATCATATCCGATGAAACAAACGCGGCATTTATTTGCGTGTCCGTGTATATAATTCATAACAGACAGCCGTTCTCTAATTTCGATCAAACATATTCGAAAATCTAGTTAAAGCGAACATGAAATTGTGAAATAGGTCAGTTGATGTCCGATGTTTACCAAACAAGTGTGTTGGTTACCACGAACACCGTTTGATAGATGTGACACAAAATACAAAGCGTCTCTGTAACGCACAACAAGACAAATAATCTGACTGGTACTGTTTTATTCCTTGAACAAGTGTAATGAAATAATCAATATAATACTATAAAACACAATACTATAAAATACACACTAAAAACACTTACGGTTATATGCGCAGACCAACAGGAGTCGGAAAATTCCGTTTGTGTCATTGGAAGCGAATATTTCTTGTGTTCTGATTCGTTCGTTACGAAAATAGATCTGACACAAATGCATATTGTGTGGGGAATTCCAACATAACATTTCCATGACATCATCGAAATCTGTGGACAGGTAATAGGTCATGACCTCTATTAACCATCGCAGAGTTGATTTTAGCTCACGGCTATAAATAGCTCCATCCACACATGGTAATAGAGTTAATTACAGCTGGACGACAAACACAAGGCGTACCTTCTAACAAGATTTCTTTACATAGGGTGTAGATTAATAATTATCTACGACTAGCCTGGGAGTTTACAATCATTTCTGACATGGAAATCAGTTTGCAATTGAATATTGTACTCCAAGATGGTGTTCTAATGTTTGCACTTAATCTGTCCTTCACGGGGACACGATGTGTAACGTACGTCAATGGCTTCTTTCTGAGCGTACTTTGACCGTATTGATTTTAGAAGTTTGGTAATATTTATATGAAGATAATACTTTACCTGTACTTTTTTAATATATATATAAATAAAATTGCCATGCTCATTTTAAAAGGACAGATATACATGATCCCATTAAGTAACTATTTCAATGTAACATTTTTAGTATAAATTATTTTTTTCAGATCGTGTTCAATAAAAATAAAACTACATGGCATATACACACGTTACATATTTATTCTATATCTCTATTGTATATAACAATCAAATTAAACAAAGTAATACATTTTTGCCATTTTATAAATAATTAATTATGAAATATAATTAATCACTCCAAATTGGTCCAGTATTGTAATTCTACACAAGAGTCATGATAGCGCATTCGTTTGAGGGGAAAGGACCGGAGTTTGTGGCCACCTATAGCTGTTACGATTGTGCCATTAGCAAGGAATTTATATTCCACATTTCCTCTTCCATCAGGAATGAGGTTTCAAGAGTGATTAATATAAGTTGAGGGAACTTGTTTCGCATCAAGCTAAAATAAACTTGTATAAACTAAGATGCATATTTATTTACTGGGTATGTTAACCGTATACCATACTCCCACAAAATAACATGCAGATTACGTGGAGCCTCCGTGGTGTTATGGATACAGTGTATGCCTTGTAACCGAGAGTTGGGAGTCCGAGTGTCGCTACAACTACGGTGGTGGTGTCTTAGTCAAAACACTTAAATTCACATTGCCTCTTCTCACTCCCTCATGGTGATAGATTCCATCAGGAATAAAGTTTCGAGAGTGATTAATCTAATGTTGTAAAAACTTGTTTCGCAATCAAGCTATACAAAACGCACATTATAGTCCTGGTACACTGTACGCCCACAAATCATTAGACTTAAACTTTGATCAAACGACAAGAAAGATGGCTAAAATGGCAAAGAAAGGGCAATAAATGATCAAATGAACATAGAAAACAAACATAATGGATAAGAAAATAGACAATAATTGAACCGGTAATGTGGAAGATTTGATAGTGCAGTGGTATAGACAATAATTGAACCGGTAATGTGGAAGATTTGATAGTGCAGTGGTAGCGCATTCGCTTCAGGTGCGAAAGGCCATGAGTTCGAGCCCAACTGGAGCTGTTACAATTTTAGCACACGACGTCACATAATAATATGATAATTAATTCATAAATGCTACGCCTATTAGACAGATGTAAGCAGCATGCATTCAAGCACAATGACATGGTATATTTACATCGCTATTGCATTTCCTTCGATGAACGTATGTGCCCTGATTGCATACATTTTCCAATGAATGAGGGTTCCCAGCAAATGATATGCAGCCGACATGGGATTCGCAGTGTTAGGCAACGTTCGTTACGAGAAAAGGCATGTCTTACAGTTTATGCTGTTCCAAGGATGATCTATTTACCTATTCTGGCACACGGCAAGTTGCAAATCTGGATTTGAAACAAAGTGTGCTATATTTTCTTTGTGTCATTGAAAAGAATAATTAATGTAAATAAAAGTAATGAATCACAAGTTAATAGTTTTCATCGTGGTATGAACTACATTGTGCGTGCTTAATGCAGAATACTTCGGCATCCACACACTTTAGCCGCGCCCAATGTTGTTCATACGCTGATGGAAACTATTAACCCGTTGATTCATTCCTTATATAATATATGCCTCCTAGACCTGATGCTACACATTAATATGATAATTAACTCACATATGCCACACCTCCTGGACGGACATAAGAGGCATGCATTCTAGCGCCTGACGCTCTCTCATAGAACTCCAGCATCTGTGAAATATAATAATACATTTACTGATTACACAAGTTTAAAATGCCGCTCAATATAACGAGACCCCTTCCGTGGTTGAGTGGTTATGGTCGCTGACTTGTATATCACTGTAACATATCATCACTGATGGTCATGGGTTCGAGTCCCGCTCATGCGGTGTTTCATCTTTATGAAAAAGTTGGCAGTTTCTTATGGAGTTTGATGTACCAAGTACTGGTTAACCGCTGGAGCCTGCCCAGGAAAGGTAGTGTTAGGTAACCTGCCCATCACTCAAATGGGCAACCAATAGCGACATTAAATAAACTTTAAAAAAAGAAAAAAGGACATTGTTGAATTAATATCCCTGATGAAAAGTGGTCATTGATGGTATATGCATTAATTATAAACTCATTGCTAGCTGTCAGATTATGAGATTTAGAAATCTAAGGGCAATAACTGTGGATTAAAGTCAAAAGGAATAAGAGAGTTGTTGGACATAACTCAGTCTAGGGATACACATATTTGTACAAAACATGAACCAATATTAATCTTATAAATAGATATTGGCACGGACACATAGTATTCTGCAATTCAAGGGCAAGTAATTCTGGAGTTACTCAGAAGGCTAGCTGAACCAATTTCGGATGAGTTAAAATTTGGACAAATAGTTTTATTCACTAATGTTTCAACTTTCAAGTTGGATTGTTATTGCGACCGTAAATTGATTAAAATATAGACATATTAGTCTTAACAGTATGTTATATAATATAAAGCCTTGTGAATCACAGGCAAATAGTTTCTCAATTTTGGCATGTGTTGCATAATTGTATTCACTTTATCAATAACTTCAGTACTGGGTTGTCCCAGAAAGAAAACTATTGTGGTTATACGAGTTATCAACTGATATATAGAACCTGGTATATTTCGATTATAATAATCGGTTAATAATCGATTGAACCACAACCGATAAACTATTGCAGGTTATTGCTACCGATTCCAACCACGTTAACCTTGAACATGTGTGTTGCATACATGTTGTTCATGCATGCTACGGTGATTACGTGCGCCAGGTTATTTCAAAATCTCTCCATGTATGACAATGTACTTGAGTGGAGACCAGTCAGAGTTAACAACAGTAATACAACCGGTGATTTAATTCAAATGCAACAGATAAATGTATAACACCTACCTTTTCTCTTTCCTCAAACAGCCAGAAGAATGGTGTCATGGCCCCTACATCTAGTGCGTGTGTACCAATACCCATACAGTGGTTTAATATCCGGGTAATCTCAGCAAACATCACTACAAGAACATAGAACATTACAAGAACGTAGAAAAATACAAGAACATAGAAACATACAAGAACATAGAACATTACAAGAACATAGAAACATACAAAAACATAGAACATTACAAGAACGTAGAAAAATACAAGAACGTAGAAATATACAAGAACATAGAAACATACAAGAACATAGAAAATTACAAGAACGTAGAAATATACAAGAACATAGAAACATACAAGAACATAGAAACATACAAGAACATAGAAACATACAAGAACATAGAAACATACAAGAACATAGAAACATACAAGAACATAGAAACATACAAGAACATAGAAACATACAAGAACATAGAAATATACAAGAACATAGAAACATACAAGAACGTAGAAATATACAAGAACATAGAAACATACAAGAACATAGAAAATTACAAGAACGTACAAATATACAAGAACATAGAAACATACAAGAACGTAGAAATATACAAGAACATAGAAAAATACAAGAACATAGAAAAATACAAGAACATAGCAACACACAAGAACATAGAAACATACAAGAAAATAGCAACACACAAGAACATAGTACAAGAACATAGAAACATACAAGAAAATAGAAAAATACAAGAACATAGAAACATACAAGAACATAGAAAAATACAAGAACATAGAAAAATACAAGAACGTAGAAACACACAAGAACATAGAAACATACAAGAACATAGCAACACACAAGAACGTAGAAACATACAAGAACATAGAAACATACAAGAACATAGAAACATACAAGAACATAGAAACATACAAGAACATAGAAACATACAAGAACATAGAAACATACAAGAACATAGAAAAAATACAAGAAAATAGCAACACACAAGAACATAGAAACATACAAGAACATAGAAACATACAAGAACATAGAAACATACAAGAACATAGAAACACACAAGAACATAGAAACATACAAGAACATAGAAAAATACAAGAACATAGAAACATACAAGAAAATAGCAAAATTACAAGAAAATAGAAACTGACATAGACATTAACCCATTCAACACCAAGTAACTGACATGGACATTAACCCATTCAACACCAAGTAACTGACATGGACATTAACCCATTCAACACCAAGTAACTGACATGGGCATTAACCCATTCAACACCAAGTAACTGACATGGACATTAACCCATTCAACACCAAGTAACTGTCAGACATTAACCCGTTCAACACCAAGTAACTCACATGGACATTAACCCATTCAACACCAAGTAACTCACATGGACATTAACCCATTCAACACCAAGTAACTCACATGGACATTATTACCCATTCAACACCAAGTAACTCACATGGACATTAACCCATTCAACACCAAGTAACTCACATGGACATTAACCCATTCAACACCAAGTAACTCACATGGACATTACCCCATTCAACACCAAGTAACTCACATAGATATTAACCCATTCAACACCAAGTACCTCTCATAGACATTAACCCGTTCAACACCAAGTAACTCACATGGACATTAACCCGTTCAACACCAAGTACCTCTCATAGACATTAACCCGTTCAACACCAATTAACTCACATAGACATTAACCCGTTCAACACCAAGTAACTCACATAGACATTAACCCGTTCAACACCAAGTAACTCACATAGACATTAACCCGTTCAACACCAAGTAACTCACATAGACATTAACCCGTTCAACACCAAGTAACTCACATGGACTCGTGCATATTTTTAGACCAATAAATTAATAAGAAAATATCAGATGGACCAGTTCATTTATCAAAATGGGTAATTTTGTCTAAAATTAGTAATATAACTGGCAAGAATTGCAGATCCTGATGAAACGGCTCGTCATGAGCCGGCACATTTGGATCTATCACTTTTTGTAAGCCTATTTAGAGGTCTGTGGTGTTGAAAGGGTTATGGGTCAGACTACACTGCCCCAGAAATTTGTTTTGGATTCAATTTATATGAACAATCACTAACACCTTTGAGGTGCGAATACGGTGTCAGCTTGCAACCGAGAGGTTGTGAGTTTTGAGACAAGTTGCACAGTAGTGCAATCCTTTGGGAAAGACACTTAAATCAACATTAGCTCTTCTCTCTCCCTCGTGGCGACGGATTCCATTAGGAATGAGGTCTCGAGAACGATTAATTTAATGCTGTAAAAACCTTTTTTCGCAATCGAGCTAAATAAATTAGTATAAAATTTAACATAATAACAAAACCAATAACATCACGCAAGATTTCATCAATAAATCACACAAACTATGTTTTTTTATCTAATGTTATTTAACGTTGCCACTTATAAGCAGTGGAGAGGTGGTATTTGTTGGGGATTATATGAGCATGGCGAGGTGTTTGTCCTAAGGCTCAATTGTTCTTTTGCATCATTTTTGCATGATCTACCATATATTCCCGGCCATAAGTCAATCTTTTTCTCATCTAGAAATGTGATGAAACACTAGGTCGACTTATGGACGAGAAATGTGATGAAACACTAGGTCGACTTATGGACGAGAAATGTGATGAAACACTAGGTCGACTTATAGACGAGAAATGTGATGAAACACTAGGTCGACTTATGGACGAGAAATGTGATGAAACACTAGGTCGACTTATAGGACGAGAAATGTGATGAAACACTAGGTCGACTTATAGACGAGAAATGTGATGAAACACTAGGTCGACTTATAGGACGAGAAATGTGATGAAACACTAGGTCGACTTATAGACGAGAAATGTGATGAAACACTAGGTCGACTTATAGGACGAGAAATGTGATGAAACACTAGGTCGACTTATAGACGAGAAATGTGATGAAACACTAGGTCGACTTATAGGACGAGAAATGTGATGAAACACTAGGTCGACTTATAGACGAGAAATGTGATGAAACACTAGGTCGACTTATGGACGAGAAATGTGATGAAACACTAGGTCGACTTATAGACGAGAAATGTGATGAAACACTAGGTCGACTTATAGGACGAGAAATGTGATGAAACACTAGGTCGACTTATAGGACGAGAAATGTGATGAAAGTACTAGGTCGACTTATAGGACGAGAAATGTGATGAAACACTAGGTCGACTTATAGACGAGAAATGTGATGAAAGTACTAGGTCGACTTATAGGACGAGAAATGTGATGAAACACTAGGTCGACTTATGGACGAGAAATGTGATGAAACACTAGGTCGACTTATAGGACGAGAAATGTGATGAAACACTAGGTCGACTTATGGACGAGAAATGTGATGAAACACTAGGTCGCCTTATGGGACGGGAAATGTGATGAAACACTAGGTCGACTTATGGGACGGGAATATAACGGTAAATGACACTCAACAATCAGAAAGTTATGAATAACTGAACTCAATCTTGGGCATAGTGCTAATCCAGTACAGAACCACTGTGCTAATTCGGATTCTGCAGTTCAGATTATATGGTTCTTTACCACGTATGTACTTGGCCCTTTCAGGAACCTCAATATTGAGGAGCTTTTCCACAGCGAGACTGTACGTCTGCTCACTGCACATCATAGAAACGTAGTCCAGTCTATCAAAATACGGCAATGCCTGGAAATATACACAATAATGTGTGCCTGGAAATAAACAGCCATCACTAATGGTTACCTGTAAGTATGTCTTGTGTTCCATCAGCCATCACTAATGGTTACCTGTAAGTATGTCTTGTGTTCAATCAGTCATCACTAATGGTTACCTGTAAGTATGTCTTGTGCTCAATCAGCCATCACTAATGGTTACCTGTAAGTATGTCTTGTGCTCAATCAGTCATCACTAATGGTTACCTGTAAGTATGTCTTGTGCTCAATCAGTCATCACTAATGGTTACCTGTAAGTATGTCTTGTGCTCAATCAGTCATCACTAATGGTTACCTGTAAGTATGTCTTGTGCTCAATCAGTCATCACTAATGGTTACCTGTAAGTATGTATTGTGCTCAATCAGTCATCACTAATGGTTACCTGTAAGTATGTCTTGTGCTCAATCAGTCATCACTAATGGTTACCTGTAAGTATGTCTTGTGTTCCATCAGTCATCACTAATGGTTACCTGTAAGTATGTCTTGTGTTCCATCAGCCATCACTAATGGTTACCTGTAAGTATGTCTTGTGTTCCATCAGCCATCACTAATGGTTACCTGTAAGCATGTATTGTGTTCCATCAGTCATCACTAATGGTTACCTGTAAGCATGTATTGTGTTCCATCAGCCATCACTAATGGTTACCTGTAAGCATATCTTGTGTTCCATCAGCCATCACTAATGGTTACCTGTAAGCATATCTTGTGTTCCATCAGCCATCACTAATGGTTACCTGTAAGTATGTCTTGTGTTCCATCAGCCATCACTAATGGTTACCTGTAAGCATACATTGTGTTCCATCAGCCATCACTAATGGTTACCTGTAAGCATGTATTGTGTTCTATCAGCCATCACTAATGGTTACCTGTAAGCATACATTGTGTTCCATCAGCCATCACTAATGGTTACCTGTAAGTATGTCTTGTGTTCCATCAGCCATCACTAATGGTTACCTGTAAGCATGTATTGTGTTCCATCAGCCATCACTAATGGTTACCTGTAAGCATGTCTTGTGTTCCATCAGTCATCACTAATGGTTACCTGTAAGCATATCTTGTGCTCAATCAGTCATCACTAATGGTTACCTGTAAGTATGTCTTGTGCTCAATCAGCTTCTCTGTAGCTCGATGTAACAGCCCAATGTGTGGATCACAACGCACAACTTGCTGTAATATCGACATAAACTATTTTATAGTTGTCAGATTATAGATTAGTGGTTGTTACTACACGTGTACCCAACAAATACAGTTCCATTTCACATGGTTTAAACTAGAGTGTATTTTTGGAGGGTAAGTGCCTCTCTAATTTGAGCTATATATAAGGTACAAGTTTTTCATTCACAAATTTTCCCTTGTCTACCTTAAATTTGGTTATATATATGAAGGTGCATCTTAAGCCCATTTTGTTTATTGATATTTCTAACTGCTTACAGTTGCTACTAAGCATAAACTAAATGTGAGGTGCCATTCAAAATTATCATTATAGTGCGAAATTGACCGGAGAGCTGCGACCTTTAGGCGAGTCTAGGAATGCTATCAAAAGTAACGGGTTTGTTTGTTATAGTGTCACTTCTATTTAAAGGACCAGCCATTACTGACTTATGAGACACCTTTTTTTATGAACATCAGTACTTCCCGAATCCTATGCTTGTAGGCCAGGCACCAGGCTGGTAGGCAATCGGTAACAATTATTTAATTAGCTGGCGGCTCATCAACCGGCCATATCAGAACGAATCCCTGACAAGGTTTGAACCTTCGACCTCCTGCTCTGTAGGCGGATACCTTAACAACAGGCCATGGAGACGGTATAATGAAGGTACCTGGATCACAGCCTAACATAGGAATACTATAACGAAGGTCCCTGGATCGAAGCCTAACATAGGAATACTATAACGAAGGTACCTGGATCACAGCCTAACATAGGTATGCTATAACGAAGGTACCTGGATCACAGCCTAACATAGGAATACTATAACGAAGGTACCTGGATCACAGCCTAACATAGGTATGCTATAACGAAGGTCCCTGGATCGAAGCCTAACATAGGAATGCTATAGCGAAGGTCCCTGGATCACAGCCTAACATAGGAATACTATAACGAAGGTCCCTGGATCGAAGCCTAACATAGGAATGCTATAACGAAGGTACCTGGATCGAAGCCTAACATAGGAATGCTATAACGAAGGTACCTGGATCACAGCCTAACATAGGAATACTATAACGAAAGTCATCTTCATTAAACGTGAACAATATTGAATCGCTATGAACTTGAGTAGATCTATATGTAAATTGTGCAGTCAATACTGTCTTACCTATTCATGAAATACATAGATCGTTTATCACCGTACAGTTCATTTGAGGCTGACAGTTCGAAATCAAACTATAGTGCTTACTCAATTACAGGGGCTCTA
Source organism: Archivesica marissinica (assembly GCA_014843695.1). NCBI lineage: Eukaryota > Metazoa > Mollusca > Bivalvia > Venerida > Vesicomyidae > Archivesica > Archivesica marissinica. The sequence continues at coordinate 31,778,681 of CM026386.1, read as the reverse complement.
AAAATGTTCAACTCCCAATAGGTCTGTGATCGTACTCTGCCCAAAAGAATCTCTGGGTACGCTCACAGGCACACGGCGGGGAGCTTGGCCACAATAAAGGAGAATATAGCTCCCCACTCCAGACCAAACCCACCAGGACCAGATCTATCTACATCTATCTACAGAACTGGAAATTTGCAATCAAAATTGTGCACAGTAAATAATATACAAATACATTTCAACTATTTTAGTAGAAGATCACCTTGTGGAAAGTTGTGTAAAATGCACGGACGACAGAGACTTCACAAACAAGGGCTGATTCTGCATAGCACACTTACCTCGCCATTAAGTGTAAGCACAAGTCGTAACACACCATGAGCAGCCGGATGTTGCGGTCCAAAGTTAAGTGTTATATTCTGAACCTCTCGTTCTCCAACTATGGCATCAGCTGTAACAGATTAAAGTCCAAATAAATTTCCGAAAACATCATTTTGACACAAAAAATATGTCAGCGAAATTAACATTACGAGTAGAATAAACTTATATTTATGACCGATAGAAACCTGTTAAACATCCAGCCAGGGGAATCACAGGTGGCTGCTTAAAAGTGGATAAATGTATAATAAAACTGCATACCAGTATTGGGAATCTGGAAACAGGTTGCTAAATACAGATTGGTTGCTTAATGGAGGTTTAACACAGGTTTGATTATATACACAAAAACAATGACAAATGTAATAAAACATAACAATGTGACTGCATACATGTATAATGCATTGCGGCATTGTTGTTTGCAAATCGCAAGCACAAACGGCAATATAGCTGAATGCTTTTCTCACAATAGGTGTGTGTGTTTTACGTTTATTTATATACGTATCATTGCACTATCCTCCAAAAATCTAAAATGAGTAATCTCTTACGGAGGGGTCGCTCATATGGGCAACCGGTAGCGACGATAAATAAATGTAAAACACACACACCCATTCCAGAGTCTCTTCTTGTTTTTTTACGTGCACGGTGTAAAGCACCGACACGAGACCTCGGTTTAACGTCCCATCTGAAAGACCGTTAATATAATTATGGTCAGACGGGGGATAGGGATAGGTAAATATCAGTTCATATTACAATACTGGCTGGGGCTTGGGGGGGACAATAGGATTCTTTATTTCCTATTTCACTGCTGCTTAGCATAATTTCGAAGAAATAACTTACGATTTTCTGCCGGAAGGCACCATTCCTTCTCCTCATTTTCAAACGGTTCATGAAATATTCCTTGTCTATCCCGGATGAATTCCTGGTCATAGTAGTAATATGTTTTGGCACCACGTCTATGAAACAAACAAAATATAACACTTTTACATATTGCCTTATATTTGACACTGTCTTATTTAAGTGAGTACCAGTAGGGACGTGTCCCCCATCCGGAGTTTACTTGGGTAAATATGTATTGTTTATTCCAGATGTCTGCTTTATCCTTGGCATGTGTAGATCATAGGTCCGGCTATTTCGGTTGGTAGAACTGTTTGACTAGTGTTCGGAAGGTCGTCGGTTCGACCCCCAAATCTGGTCAATAACTTTCTTTGCTTGGTCAGTTCAATCCTTTGGCTCATTTATTAGCCACCCATGAGGTGAAATGCCATTGTTGTTTTACTCAGTGACTTGATATAATTCCAGAAGCGTTTTTCTTTGGATGGTTTGTTCTTTTCTGGGTTGTCAATTTCTATAAGAGTGTTTATCCGTTGTGGTTTTGTTTCCAGTTTTATTGTAAATGCGTACAAGATCAAAATCAAACAAGAAGTTAACGTTTCCAGATTAATGAATTCTAATGTAGTAGCGAGCTAAAACAAGCATTGATGTAAAAAAAATATTGTTTCGTTTCCCGAAATTATGCTTTATCGGACATCACTACCATCCAGCTGAGCATTCTTTGAGCTAGATTAAATAAACACGGCATCAGAAATGCCAAAGCGAAAACAAGGCACATTGGGGTATCTGGGGAGTCCCCGTTCTTAATGTAACGGTGTATATATTAACCCAATATGTGAGGTGATATGTAGGCAGCCTGGTTAGCTCAGTCGGTAGAGCAAAAGCCCTGTAAGCGAGAGGTCCCGGGTTCGAGTACTGGCTGCACGTTTTTCTCACCTGGGTTACATTAATAAACATAAATATTGAGAAATCATTTTGGAGGCTTTCATAGGAAATTACGTTTCCGGACTGAGACACGAATAGCGGGCACCTTACAAATGTCAAATGCAGCCGATAGATAACAAATTCATTGAAATCCTCCTAAATATTGACTACATGAACGAAAACTTACGATTGTGTAATGAAAAAACAAGAGTTTTGAATAAATTAAGGTAAATTTAGCCATAGAAATGTCATTTCAGTTTGTTTTTGCTATGAACAGTTGCGGAAATCTAACAGAAATTGTCAATATTAAACACAAAATGAGCATTGTGGTTCATTTGGATTTATTCTGATATCACCGCTCATTACTACACTAGTATTCACCGATATATTAGAGTCACTAGCCTAGCCCTAGGGATATCCCACCGTGAAGAATTTTCGCTCAGAACGAGTTTTCGCCTAACTGTGTGAATAGCAATTCGCGAGAGATCACGCTATTTTTCACGCTCCAGTTACCGGAAATATAAATAAACATACTGTGTGAATTTTTACAATCATTTTGTAACCGATCATGGAGATCAGACAGGTAAATAAGCGGTGAACATTTTAAAAATACCCCAGTTTTCACTAATTTCACTATTCCCATTTATGTTATTGCGAGGTTTTATCGTTAAAGCTCATTTTCGCATAGCACTTTCTGCCCTGATCCGATGGCGGGATTTCTGACCAACATTTTGAAGCTTTTCGGACATGAATTATAAAAATGACTTTTTAGACTTTTTAGACTACGGGTAATTGAGGTTTAGACTTTGAAAAATGCCTGGTTAGTAAAATGTCACATTTTTCAAGTCTATCATTGACTGATCGATTTTCGATACCATAAGGATTGCTGCTCTGTTATTGAAAGGAAAACACATGAAAAGTAATGAAAACATACATTATCATTAAATTAATTAATTTCCGTTTTATCCATATCATTAAACAGAAATAATGTCTTATGACCATCAAAACACAAATGATTGTTAAGTAAACAATACGTAACAGCAAGCCGCCATTTTAAATGTTGACCTATTTTCGATACCTTCAAAAATGAAGAGTTCCCTTGTACAGTTAATGTCCAAATGTCACCTAACACATATATAATTAAAAATCAAACATCAACATGATATAAACATAACTATGGGGCACTCTGGGACATTGGTCAAATTTAAGGGGCACTCTGGAACATTGGTCAAATTTAAGGGGCACTCTGGAACATTGGTCAAATTTAAGGGGCACTCTGGAACATTGGTCAAATTTAAGTCTATTCCTCAGTGAAGGACAAGGACATAAGAATTCATCATTGCGCCTGACCACAGATTGTTTGCAACAGTACTTGAGATGAGTCCAGTGTTTGCAAGATGGAAAGTCACAAAGGGCCCACTTGATGAAAACTACAGAAATGCAGTGATGTAGTTCTTTTGGTTGGAACAACTTGCAAACACAGCATTTCTCTTCATCTATACTTTCATCATCTGAAGATTCACCAGAGTCACTAGCGGGTGCAGTTCTAGATGGTCCTGGTTGTGGGTTACTAACTCGCCTCTATTTAGCTGTTTGTGTTGAGGAAGATTGTGACTTTCTGTTCACTGTAACCGATTTTGATGTTTTCATTTCAGACTGGTATACCATAATTTGTTCTTCTATTGAAGGAGACGTGATTTCTGTGCCAGAAACAATGCTGCTAATACTTTTTCTTTGCTTTAATTCAAATGTTTGTTTGTCCTCAATAATCTTTTCGGCAGACTTGATAAATGCTTCAGGTTGTGGCTTATCATCAATGGGGTGTTGTGTGCTGCGTGTATCCTGTGTAGCCTCAGGTGTGTAATATGCCTTGGAAGGGGTTACCTGTAACTCTGCTATTTCCTCAGGATGCAATGGACAAATGCCAGTTCTTCTGAATGAGGAGACTAGGTTTGCAACAGAGAGAGCAGGTATGTATGCTACACATGCTAGGGAGCAAACATTGTATCTGGTTATTCTTGATGCTGGGTTTGCTCTTAGAAATTTGTGACATCCAGCATTGTAGATGTGCTGCATGGGTCCAAAACAACATACGTTCAGAGTTTGAAGAATGTGGCTGGTAATACAAACAATATAATGTTGTGTAACTGTTCCTTAGCCTAGTTTATGACTGGCATTGTCACATGGGATTTATGCCCATCAAATATGAGGAGAATTGGCTGATCTTCACTTGGACGTTTTAGAAAGTGTGAATCAAGGTACTCATAGAAGACGGACGAGTTAAACCACCCAGACTCGGTAACAATACCCTGCACACCAGGAGTAGCAACCTCCAGAAGCTCAGGGTAGCAATACCCTGCACATCAGGAGTAGCACCCTCCAGAAGCTCAGGGTAACAAAACCCTGCACATCAGGAGTAGCAACCTCCAGAAGCTCAGGGTAGCAATACCCTGCACACCAGGAGTAGCAACCTCCAGAAGCTCAGGGTAACAATACCCTGCACATCAAGAGTAGCAACCTCCAGAAGCTCAGGGTAGCAATACCCTGCACATCAGGAGTAGCACCCTCCAGAAGTTACCCTGCACACCAGGAGTAGCACCCTCCAGAAGTTACCCTGCACACCAGGAGTAGCAACCTCCAGAAGCTCAGGGTAACAATACTCTGCACATCAGGAGTAGCAACCTCCAGAAGCTCAGGGTAACAATACCCTGCACACCAGGAGTAGCACCCTCCAGAAGTTACCCTGCACATCAGGAGTAGCAACCTCCAGAAGCTCAGGGTAGCAATACCCTGCACACCAGGAGTAGCACCCTCCAGAAGTTACCCTGCACACCAGGAGTAGCAACCTCCAGAAGCTCAGTTCGCATACGCTTGCCTTTGAATATGAAGAAAGGAGGTATTTGAGTTCCCAGAGCATTACCACTTACCACTTTAATCTTGCCGATGTTATTGCTGGAGTTGAATTCTGGGCACACACAATATAAGGAGATGAATGCTCTGCCTTTTTCATCAACGTTATATATACATTCAGGTTTGTCCTTTAACCCTTTCAACCCCACAGGCCTCTAAATAGGCTTATGAAAAGTGTAGATCCAGATGAGCCGGCTCGTGACGAGCCGTCTCATCAGGATCTGCACTTTTTTGCCAGTAATAATTATTACTATTTTTAGATAAAATTACCCATTTTGATAAATGAACGGTCCAAATGTAATTTTCTTATTAATTTATTGGTCTGAAAATATCACGCACCAGTCCATGTCAGTTACTTGGGGTTGAAAGGGTTAAACCATGCTTTTCAAGAGTAGCTGCAAGATTGTTGAAGTTGGTTTATATTATTTGTTCGGATATATGGGCAAGTGGGTTTTCACTACGGACAAGTAAATTTTCAAATCTACTTGTCCATGGACAAGTAGAAAATTCTCTGATTTCGCCACCCCTGTATATGACTCAATCGTTTCATTAATTACAATCAAACGATTAAATGTGTTAACCAGTCTCATTAAATTGATCATTTGATTAACGGCACAAAGCCAATTTGTATCTGATTATATACATTTCTCAGCGATTAGCAGCAGCAGCACAAACACAAAGAAATAATGAATGTGGATTAATAATGATGACCAATGATCACAAACTAATTGTTATTAAAGATTGATTGCTGCAGTAGCCATTATTGACTAATTTTAAAAGTAAGTTTGTGGATTCTTGTATTTTAAACCTAATATAATATAATTGTTCCTGAATAATTAATTGCAATCTAGATATTACATTTGAAAATTATACTGTGGCGAATCGTGTTTTAACTGTGGCGAATCGTGTTTTAACTGTGGCGAATCGTGTTTATACTGTGGCGAATCGGGATAATACCACGTTATTGCTGTGATCCCTCTGCGATAGTAAAATAGAGAGCCAACCAATATCTGTGCAGGCAAGAATAAACAGTATTCACCAACTTCTATGACGACTGTTTTTATGCATGTACAGGAGACCGGGAGTGCTATAAGGACAACAGCAAGGCATAATTTCTAGTTAAATGTTATTATTTTCAAATTGTTCATAGTTTATATATTGTAAAACAGGGTAAATTTTCCTGTTTATTAGCACAATTAATTAAAGGCATGTTATACACTAAGTTTTATGTAATTTAGTGAAGCAGAATTAATTGTCAGGCTAGTTTGAGATGACGTAATATACCAATGCACAGAGCAGCTACAAGGGAGTGAATGAACTAAATTTAGAACGTTATTAGTCAACCAATGAAATGCGTCACTATAGGTATTTCTCGACTCAGTGGAATTCCCAATAGCGGCAGGAGTCGATGTGATTTTTTGACACTAAATAAGTGTAATAAGCATAATTTCTCGCGTTGAATATGTAGAACAGGATCTATATACGGTATACAGATAATACACTATTTACATGAGTTCATTCCTTTTATGTTATGTCATTGTTGATTCTTCGCTTAGGTGCGTCGGAACTAGGTATTCAAAGATACAGTATCGTCAACATCCCCAATATCGGCCGGCGCCTGTTTTCGGCCTTTGTTTATTCACGGGATTATTGTTTACATCCGGAACGCGAATGAAGTCATTTCTATCAAACAGCTGCTCTGGTACTTTTGAGGTTCACATATTACTTATCAAAGAGCAAACTATGCGTAAAACAGATACATTTTCACATTTTACTTGAATGTATGCAAATGTTGATGTTTTCGTTAATCCCATTTATGTGTAGCCTAAAAATCCCTTAAACAGAGGTAAATAGAAAGAAATATGTGTTTGTTTTTGTAAAATGAGAAATTTCATCGTCTGCTCAAGAAGGTCACATGATAGTTATGCGACAATGTCATAATCCGCATTTTACAGGTCAATTCAAATATAGTGTTCCTCTTACAGCATTTTAACATTTTTACTTCAAAAATACTAGTGTCCAAGATATTTATCCTGGGTATACCAGTAACCGGTGACATAAGCAATAGCCTGTGTATTTTTGTTCCAAAACGAGGCTGTGCAAATAATGTTCACTCTCAATTAAGCATACTCATATTTATTTTATTGTATGCAATATTAGTTAGTAAGAAATAAATCATAATTAAATCAAAAACAAAGTGAAAGCAACAGCACATGCCTCCATCTTTTATTTATGCGGTGATACCAATAACCGGTGACGATGTAAATTTCACCTCACAAGTTTATACTAGTAGCAATAAATGCCATAGAAGGCAATCATGTGACGTCACAGGAGTAGCGGGCACCTTACAAATGTCAAATGCAGCCGATAGATAACAAATCCATTGAAATTCAACTAAATATTGACAACATGAACAAAAACTTACGAGTGTAAGAGGAAAAAACAAGTTTTGAATAAATTACCAGGGGCCACGCTGTCAGTCGCCACAAGAGCCAAATGGCGATTTTGCGATAGAAATGGCTCCTAAAATTTCAATTTGGCGATTTTCAGAAAATTGCACAAAAAATCGGCATAAATAACGTTTGTGCCATATTTTAACCTTTCATACTCGACTGGTTTTATTTACAATTGACTACGGCGCTTTCCAGTTAAAGAAAATTCGATACACAGTCTGTGTTCATTGTATCTTTGACTGGTTACAATTTTTTTGCTCTGATATACGCTATCGTTTGGCGAAACAATCGATTCACAGTCAAAACAGCTGGAGGCATATTCCCATCATAAATTGCAATCAAAACAAACTTGTAAATTAGCGGTATATGATCACACATTTACAGTGTTGTATAATGGGAATTGATTTGATAATTGAGGTCCTTTATGAAAACGGCAGTACTTGATTGGTGAAATGATGACATTGTTTGAAGATTATGTAAACATGATCGGGTGACCGAATGACTGTAACTTGTGTACATAATTAGGTAATAATTATTGGCGTTGTTTTTCACAAATATGATCAAAGGTAGTAGTTGTGAAAAATATGATGTTCGTGTCCTCAACTATAAAAAGTGAATGAAACTTGTCCAAATCGCCGATAAATAAACGTAAAAACAAAAAATCCAAATCGTCACTTGTCAAAATGGCTACTTTCGGTTTTAAACGTCCGAAATGGACTTAGTGAATGAAACCTAGACAGCCTGATGAAAATTTCCATTGACGGCCCAGACAAGTTAAACTTCAAATCGGCATTTGAAATGTGGTCCAAGAAGAACAGACGCATTTTGAACTGAATGTTGTGCAATTTGTTAGACATAGGCCTAGTGGATATTTGTATGTAATTCTGATGTATTTTTTAATTATTATGACCAAGAAAATAATTAAAGTTGTAAAAGTTCATTGGATTGTCTTCAAAAATGAATAGTATGCATGTCTTTTATTTAGCTTAAAGTTCATTTGAAATGTAATCCTGTGTTGGCTTCCATTATTAATCACTGTCACAGGGCTACATTGTAAAATAAACTTTTAGCTTTTACAGGTACCAGTATGCATTCTTTCATTCTAATTTCTATATTAATACTTCTTCCAGAAAAAAACTGGCTAGATTCTCACCATTTACAAATAAAAATACCAAAAAAAATCAAACTAGGGAGGGGACTACACCCCTCCCGGAGGGGACGACACCCTCCCGTAGGGGACGACACCGCTCCCGCACACACCCCATCTTTCAAACAGATAAGTGGCCCCAACTTTTTTCGGCCCAGTGTGGGCCCTGAATTACGGTAAATTTAACTTGTAGAAAGGACATTTCAGCTAGTTTTTGCTATGGACAGTTGTAGAAATCCTACGAAAATTGTCAATAGTAAGCACAAAATGAACATGTGCGGTTCATTTGGATTTATTCTGATATCACCGAGTATTCACCGATATTAGGGTCACTTGGGATACTATTTATGCTAATTCTGTTTCATTCATTTTTTTCAAATCCAACCTGGCGTCTCTATTCATCAAGTGCACTGACAAATGACAAATGCATATCACGCTGATAGACATTGGTTTGCCAGTAAAATCGGCAGCAAGACAGTATGGTGTGCCACTCTCCACATTAAGTGACATTTCTCTCCATGTAACAACTTATCCCATATTGAAAAGTAATCATAATTTGTTGGGTGTTAAATTCCTCAGTTTCGAGTAACAATTATTACTATGCCCAATGTTAATTAGCTTTTTGGAACTTAACTGTAATCAACATTTCTGTTACATGAATTTTCAAGGTCGGCCGATAATAGGTACTTTTTTCGACGCCATGTTGAAATCACAAACGAGTGAAAGTGTATTTTGAACATTTGTTATAATGCATTCTCAGTTTAGACAATTGCATTAAATGCAGAAATGATCATTTTATTTAGTAAAATTATTCCACTTGCCGTAAAAGAGACAGACTAGAAGACATTCGCCGAAAAACATTAGACGGCCGATTATCGGTACGCCAATGGTAACACCGGGACACATATAACGTGTCTCTTTGTACAACAGTTAAGGACGATAAAAACTGATGGACAATGCTATGAATCTATGATTGGACAATGCTATGGATCTATGATTGAGCTCGCTATGGATCTATGATTGAGCTCGCTATGGATATATGGTTGAGCTCGCTATGGATCTATGATTGAGCTCGCTATGAGGCTGCTTTATTCATATTAGGTCTGATGGACCGTGTGAATTTGTGTACGAAACAATAACTTTTGACAATGTCAACTGGTCAAGATGAATAAACGATGTTGATGGCAAATGGAACTGTTTATGAAATTCGCATAATAATATAAGAAAACCTAGCAAAATAGGTCGCTGCCGCCTTGCTCTTAGCGGGATTCCACAGGTTCTTCACGCCTGTAGTAGAAATCCTTCGTAGTAGCAGACCCAAGGACGCCATTGTTGTTGTTGTTGTCGTAAGGATCCGTCGTTTATTTTTCGACGCACCGTCTAGATGGACTTGACTTGACTTTGTATAATCTGCCTCTTATAGGCACCTCTCATAAGAGCACATAGGAATATGTTGTATATTCTGACAATAAACAGATGGACGTAATTTAATTATTGTTATTATTATTATTGTTGTAGTTCGGTTAGTTCTTATTATTTACAAGTCACCAGTGGTTGCACTGAAAATAGCTGGAAAAGTTGCTCATTTTGGAACTAATGTTGCAATAACAGCTTGACGATACGTGCGAATCCGTATCTGCTTTTTTGCCTACATCTAACATATTGTGTGGCGTCTGTGGTCCTGTGGTAGAGCGTCGGATTTGGAATCGAACGGGCCCGGGTTCGATACTCGGTCAGGCCACGTATGTAGTGTCATTGAGCAAGTCACCTCACACACATTGCTAAGTACTCGTTAACCACTTAGGTTGGCTAAGCCTGCCCAGGAAAACATGTCTAGGTCCACGCAAGGGGTTTGATATTAATGGAACATACATACATAACACATAACACATTCATGAATGAGTACAGGACACCTCGGCTCCAAGATATTGTATCAGAAACTACTGAATATCCACTTCGGAATATTAACAGCTACATAACTAGTGCACGCCAACTCTGATATATAGCAATTTTATATTGAATTATGAAATGAACAGAATATCGATGTACGTCAAAATTAAAATATTTTTTTAAGCACCAGTTATACCTAAACACGTTTCATATATGGTGACAGATTATTTTCAATAATCCAAACCCGTTTAAGAAATCATCGATGCAGCAATTTAAATAATTATTTATTTAGGAACCATATATGACGAAGTTCATAAGTACTGCTTTAATGGATATATCGTGTTGAGAATGCAGAACACATTTTTCTTCCACTCTTACACATTTTATGATGAGAGAAACATACTTTTTCATGAAACAAGAAGCTATCATCCACTTAATGTGGATTTGTTATGATCTGGTAATGATAGTTTGAACATGGACGCTAAGTTAATCCTATAGCTGTGCACACATCCATTAAGCATTCAAGACAGTTTAATTAATAATATATTGCACACAGTTTAAAATTGTGTTGGAAACTCTGACATCATATTAGATCTTTTTATTACAGTCAAACCTGTCTATAAAGGCCACCCTTGGGAAAGTAAAAAAGTGGCCTTTGTTGGCAGGTGGCCTCTCAACAGAGGGTTAAAATGCATTGAAAATGGCTCGACGGGGGAGAAAAACGGTGATCTTTAGAGACAGAGTTTTCATATGCGGCTTTAATTCGAAGGTGGCATTCAGCACAGGTTTGACTGTACATGTATATATATTTTTAACTGCGAACTGGACCATATATTTGACAGAAATTGCATCTTGGAATTTACACAAAGGATTTTATTATTTATTATTTAGGCTACATTATTATATACAAGAAATATAATTACGCCAATTCATTTTCATTTCTTATGATTAATTGCATTGTGGATGGCCAATTACTAATGCTGATAGAACGGCCCATTCCATTTGCTTTCATTTGCGAGCCACTCGTTGTATTGTTGTATATAATTCAATACCTTATTACTAAAGTAACTAACCCTAACATCTGACACTAATAAAATTAACAGTCTTTCTGATGAGACGTTAAACCGAGATCTCGTGTCGGTGCTTTACACCGTGTACATAAAAGAACCAGAGGAAACTCTGGAATGTGTCTCTTTCTGTATCATTGCACTATGCTCCAAAAATCTAAAATGACTAATCTCTTCTTCGTTGCTCATAGGCGACGATAAATAATCGTAAAATACACGCACGCACGCACGCACGCACGCACGCACGCACGCACGCACGCACGCACGCACGCACGCACGCACGCACGCACGCACGCACGCACGCACGCACGCACGCACGCACGCACGCACGCACGCACACACACACACATTGAATTACCACCCTGTTGTTCAATTTAAGTACACTCAAAGAAGTCTTAAGCAGCCAGCCACGGAAATCACAAAAATTGGCTGCCTAGCATAGGTGGCCTCTTCTCTCTCCCTCGTGGCCATGGATTCCATCGGGTGTGAGGTCTCGAGAGTGTACAATATAAGTTGTAAGAACTTTCGCAACCGAGCTAAAATAAATGTGTATAAAATAAATGCACGCAGTCCTTTAGACTAGTAAGTGTGTCATGTTATTGTATTGCTATTGAAAACATTGAAAGCCAACTGACCCCTAATTGATAAAAGTTTTAATTTAAAACTAAATTATTTGACATTATTGGATGGAGCTTATAAATAGAATTGTATCCATAAAGTGGAATAACAGATCTGTACAAAACTTCAGTCTGTTACATTGTGTCATCTCTTGTCATACATGTCTTAACGTTTAGTTTATTTCATACACTTATTATTGATATGAACCTGTTAATAACTAAGAAAGACCATTATAGCAATGTTGTAAAACATGCATACAATTATCTATGGTGCAATGTACACTTTTCAAAATAATGAAATCATTCTACATTTCTTACTTTAATCAATTAAGACAATATTTATCATTTATTTCACGGAAAATAAATTTAACACACATGTACTCTATATCTCCTTTCATTATTGTAATAAGGCGATTCATTCAGTAATGCGACCACCCCGCTAATAAGACTACTGCTTGGAAGTCAAGTAGGTGGTCTTATTATGTGAGCTTTTCTGCACATTAGAAATAAGTTAAATAACCATAGCTGATTTGACACTATTCAATGTCTTCCAATTTGGATCAAATCCAACAACACATATCTATAAACTGGAAATGGTCAACGTCGTTGTTTATATTTGTATATGTCCGTTTCTGTCTGTTGCAGGAGAAAATCTAGTGTTACTGGGATGTTAAAAGTCCTGGACTCCACGCCAGTACAGAAGTAAAACAATTCGTCTCGTGTTACCTATGCCAATATGTAATGAGCGAGGGTGTGGATGGGCAAGAGGAATGGTGTGGATGTTAATTTTGAGTTCGTTGAGTTATTGAGTGTATTTCAATCAAGAATATTTTTCACAAACAATGGCTCTTGAAAGATATCACAATTGACATAACTCCGTTGACGATGTCTCTCTATTCGCAATGAGCTTTACATCTATTCACTCATCTTCACATTATGTGAACAGTTCAGCGTTTCCTTCCGCTACAACATCTTCATTTACTAGGACAAAAACGATGGGAATTGTTGACGTAATCTACTATGCCTCTCAGATTGATTATTATCATGCATGGGACTGAAGACTGGGTAAGGTCAATGCGTCAGTGTAGGACTTAATCTCGCATAGTGGGTAATATATGCTGCTGTGGTTGCTCACATCAAACTGTCTAAATGTAAAACTGGTAATGTTGAAATTGGTACATTTGCGGTAGAGTCACTGTATTTGAGAATGCTTCGCAACTAGATCATAGTCAGCTGAACAGAGTTCAATGCATGAACTGTGGTGCCAAATATAGCATTCAACATATTATAGTCCATATCGATGATCATCAGTGAATAGGGTCCGCGTGGGTATACATACGTGTTGATCGGCTACCGGCTATATTGTTTTCTTTGCAATATGAATACATTTTAACCGGTTGACAATATATTTAGAGTGGTTCAGACGTCATTGGTGATGCGAACTACCATTGTCTGTTATCTTTCTAATTTGCAAGGACGCTCATGGTGCATCGTTGTATTTTGGTATTAATACAAACACACAACATACTAAGCAAAGAAATATATTTTATTTATAATGTTAGTGTGGTCTGTTAAGTACGATATGAAACAGGCTTTATTCTAAATACATGTTTGGTCACATTGGCCACCATTTATTTCCAGCAAACATTAAGAACCGGAAATGTGTAAAACAGTGTAATTAAACGGTGCGCATCCATCCATCCACATCCATCCATCCATCCATTCATCCATCCATCCATCATCCATCCACCCAAATAAAACCCACCCAAAACCCACCCACCCACCCACCATTGTTCTTGGAAAAAAGGAAAACTCTGTAGTTGCTGTAATTAACCTATAGCTTAAGGAATGGCAATGGCGAGCAGGACGGGAGAGGGGAACTAGGTAATTTTCAATGGGAATAGCAACAAGATCATTATGAATTTTATACATAAGGGATAACCTATTGTCAATACGCCGTTGATCTAGTCTGCGTAGATTTAGGGAATGTAGTATGTCTGTAACACTAGAGGTACGATAGAAGTAAGCCTTTATCCAACGGGCTGCTCTTCGTTGGACACCTTCAATTTGGTCTATCAATGTTTGGTATGGGACGACCAGATCTCGGAGTCATATTCAAGCTGGGGTCTCACTAGTGTCTGGTAAGCCATGGACTTAAGGGGTTCGGATTTGACCTGGAGGTTTCTACGTAACAATCCTAATGTTTGGTTTGCTTTCTTAGTTGACATTTTTATGTGAGTGTCCCACGACAGGTTATTTGAGATATCCACGCCAAGGTATTTGGCTGAGGTGACAGACTCAAGTACGATTCCATGGACTTTATATTGACTGGGAATAGGATGTTTCCTTCTGGTGACGTGGGTAACTTGACATTTGGAGGGTTAAATTCCATGTCCCACTCCAACTCCCATTCTTCTAATCTCCTAAGATCGTATTAGAATGTGACCGATTCATTTGCAGGTGTCAGTGATAGATAGACTGCAGCATCATCTGCAAAGATACGGACTTTGGAACAGATGTTTTGTGGGAGATCATTTATGTAGGCTAGGAAAAGCAGGGGTTCAAGTACGGATCCCTATGGGACTCCAGAGGACACAGGAATGACCCCTGAACTAATACCATTCAGGACAATTGGCTGGAGTCTATTATCTAGAAAACACTTAATCCACCTTAATGTTTGACCTCTGACTCCATAGTCATGCAATTTTACTAGTACTTTCTCGTGATTGACCTTATCGAATGTCTTACTGAAGTCTAATAGGATGAGATCTACCTGATGCGTATTGTAGACATAGGTAACCAAGTCATTGACTAGCATTACTAGTTGGGTCACGCATGACCGTTTTTCTCTAAAACCATGCTGCAAATGGTACAGAATACAGTGGTTAGTGAAGTGTTTTACTATCGAGGAGGAAACTATATGTTCTAGTACCTTGCATAGAACACATGTCAGTGAGATAGGCCTATAGTTGGCGGGGTTTGACTTGTCCCCTTTTTGTAAATGGGAGCAACATTTGCTGACTTCCACTGGGCCGGCAGTGATCCTTCGTTGAGAGATTTTTGGAATAAGACTTCAAGGATAGGTGAGAGTTCTTTAGACAGGGTTTTGAGTATGATTGGCTTAATTTCGTCAGGACCACTAGCCTTATGGGGGTTCAGGTTATTGAGAAGTTTCTCTATGCCATTTGAACTTACTGTGATCTAAGCCTTAGTGGGGATTTGGAGCTGAAGACAGACTGAAATTGTTCGTTCAGTGCTGTGGCTTTAGCAGCTTCTTCATGATGAAATTTGTTTTCATGATTTAGGGGTGGCATTGATTTGGAGTCTTGTTTGGAATGCTTAAGGATGGAATAACGTTTCTTGGTGTTTGGTCTGTACGGATGGGAGGCATCAGCACTGTTTAGATTTAGGATGTTTTCCAGATATTGGTGATAAGCCTCTTTGACCTTTTTCCGCACTAAATGTTTTAGATCCAGGACTTTCTTGCGATTTGAAGGCGTACTTGACTTCCTAGTATTTTTAAAGGCCCTATTTCACCTTCTAAGAATTCGCTTAACACTCTGATTGACCCAGGGTAGGTGATATCTTATCGATGACTGTTTGGATGGAATCCATTTATCTGTAAGGGTGTTTAGAGCATGAGAGATACCCATAACTCTTCAGTATTTAGTGCGGAATATTTACATTCGGTGATCATAACCTGGCGATAGTCACATACTGAATGTCCATGTTTGCTTTCTTATATAGTGGAATCCTGCGAGGTTTTTGATAACGTATCCTTGCGGATGTGTTGACTTTTATTTCGACTACATTATGGTCACTGATGTCGGGTAGAATATTGACCTGATTTACTAAAGTGGGGTTAGTTGTAAGAATGAATCCAGGAGGTTGTTTTCACGGGTGGGGAGGTTAACCATTTGGGTGAGGTTTGTATCATTAAACGTTTCAATGACCTGCCTATAGAAGGATGGGTGTTTGCAGTCGGTGGATGGGCTAGTAGTGTCCCAGTCCATCTTTGGTAGGTTTAGGTCCCCAGCCACCCAGATGTTGGAGAAACGTTTATTTATCTTTTCAATAGACTTACAGAATTGATTGAAACTGTCTATATCAAGCTCATGGGATTTGTAATAAGCTCCAATCACAAGAGACTTATTTCCTACAAGGTCTAATTTTACCCATAGGTCCTCACATTCAGACTGTAGGTCGGGCATTTCCTGAGCTGTTATGCAGTCCCTTATAGCAATATATATACCTCCGCCTGCCTGATTGATACGGTCACGACGGAATGAAAAGCTGGTAAGCCTTCAACTTGAACTTGTTACTGCCGAATAATCAGTCACGATTATATTTGGCAGGCGCAGTCTAGAACAGTGAGCTATTCTAAAATGGTATATGCAAACTAAAAAGATCAAATGATATACAAAACTATAGTTAAAAGTAAATAGTTTAACGTTGACTGTCAACAAAAGCAGAATAATGTGTCGACAATGATTCATGGTAATGAATTTGTTGCGTATGTGACTGAATTCACTTACCAGAACGGAGAATCTCTGAGTACACAACAAGAGGGGGTCATAGAAGTTAGTAGACTTGCTACACTCAACATGGTTAGCATAGGAGTTCGGATGTTTGTAATTTTCGGACAGTAAACACATTTCTTAGAACACGTAACGTTCTCCACACCATGCCAGTAGTATACGTGTGTAACCAGTCTCAATATGGCTGGCGTGTAATGGAGTGTGTTCGTGAGTATGGATGCATAATGTTCATCCTGAAGGCGCATACACTCCCCCAAGACTAGTCCTATAAATAAGACTACATATTTTGTTTCTGTTATCTCGAAATAATGTAGAGGTCTTATTTATAGGACTACCCCAAGACCTACGCGAGATACACAAACGCTTACCAATAAAGTGCTCTCACAACAATACCTGAAGGTGACCTCAAACCGTATCCGGGTTACACGTACGTACACATACACGCGTACACCCCTATGTTCGACTCTGGAAGTCGTGATAGCGCAGTGGATGCGCGTTCACTTCAGATGCAAAAGGTCCGGAGTTCAAGCCCCGCTGGAGCCGTTACGATTGTGCCCTTAGGCAAGGCATTTAAATTCCACATTGCCTCTTCTCTCTCCTTCATGGCGATGTATTCCATCAGGAATGAGGTCTCGAGAGTGATTAATATAAGTTGAAAGAACTTGTTTCGCAATCAAGCTAAGATACATGTGTATAAACTATCTGACTCTGGGTACAGCTGACACGTTAATGTGGGGTCAAATGAATGTACTGTGAGGATACTGCAAACAGACAGTTTTATCGGTCAAATTCTAAAGTAATAATCTGAATCTCCAACCGTGGACAATGTTAGGTTTTGACAGAAGTTCCGAACGACATAACTTGACTGTTTCCTTCTGCAACCCTCTCTCTCTAGCACGGGCCCAAGTCTTAAAGACAGAGAAGCAGACCAAGCAAACCGAAAGAGCTCAGATGGCAAGTTCAGTAACAACAGATTATCTAACAGAATATGATTGGGTTCAAATAAACCTAAAACTGGTTCACATGTATCTGCATGATTGAGTTTTGTCCAGGAAGTTTTTGTTATGTCATTGACTTGTCAGTATATCCAAGTAAGGGTTCGAGACCCAATACGAATAACCCTTTGATAGTTTACTACAGTTTAATCTACATGATACACGTACAACGACAGTCTTCAATACCAAGCCTACTATAACAATGGGACATGCTTATTATATAGCGCAATAACAGTAACTCATGTACTAACAGTGTTGCTGAAGCAGCATTGGTGTGTCCCTTGGTATGTATATAATTCAGATACACAACAGTTTTTAGCTTTATTTATCATCGCTACCATATGAGCGACACCTCATAAAGAGAATAGTCATTTTAGATTTTTGGAGGATAGTGCAATGATACAGGCAGAGACCCATGCCAGCGTTTCCTCTCGTAGTTTCTGTGCTATATACATATATACATAATTAACACTTCTGACCACTTAATTAGTCGTTGCGAAATTTAATCCATTCACCACTAAAGTAAATGGCATTGACTCTCCAATCGACAACTCTATTAATAGCCCAGCGTTGGTGAATGAAATGGTTCTGAAGAAATAAAACACGCAAGTCGGAATTGGCTAAAAAATGGCTACAAAAAGTAAAAGCCAGTGCAGGCCCTGCTACATGCAAATTATAAGATTTGAAGCATCGTAATAACGTCTACCAAGTTTGTTCACATGTATACTATCAATCTGTCAAACATAGGTCACTAAATTAAAGATACACCTTTAAGCTACATCTATCATGAAAGCAATAACAAGAAGTTGATCAAGTCTTGTGTGAAGCACCCTTGTCAAATGTAATCTTATGAGATCAATTGATCAATAATCTTGGTATGACCGTATGTATGTCACATTTAGGAAAAATCGTATTCCTGTTCAGAACAACGAAATTACACTGTGCGAATGTCCTGTTTTTATACTTGCAATGTTAATGGGCTCTCGTTTTTGCTGAACCAGCACGTATGCAGTCAATCGCTCATGGCGAGACACCTCACGTTGGTAGCCATGTTGTTATAGAAATGTTTTTTATTGAGTGGTTCAGTGATATTTACATGCATGTCGGCTGGATGATGGGCAGAGCATTGTTTCCAAATGTATTGATTCAAGGTGAGTGTCATACTTAATAATAGTCAACAATAATAATAATATACTTATTATCAATAAATCCTACTATTTAATGGAGTGTTTAATCTACGGAGGAATAGAAAGGGCACATCGCCTGACGTTTTTAGCCACTCGTGCATCAACGTCACATTTACAAACGCCCTTCCCATCCCAAATAAACAGTGCGATTCCCACTTGTGGTCATGTGTACCAGACTCTTTTTTTATCTCACCCACTTTAGTCACATTTCTGACACCGCCACCAACAATTAAAATATTGCATATAACTAAAATCCATCAAATAGAATGCTTTGATAACATGCATACTGTTTTAGTGGTTATCCCCCTAACAAGTCCCACCCAAGAGTGACCTTGGACTTGAAATTTGACAAAAACAGTCTGAATTCAGAAATTAGTTATGCTTCAAAACAAACCCAAACATTGTCATTTCTCAAATATAATCCAAGTTATTGCTTTGAAAGTTTGCATACACACCCAAGGACTAATTATCTACACCCACAGTAAGTCCTCACTCTCACAAGAGTGACGTTGAAAATTTAAGTGTAACTTTGAATTATTTATGCGTCGAAGAATTCTCACTAACACAGTCGAGGTGAGATACCCTTGAAGCATGTGCATACTACTATGTAAATAACCATAGGATAACCAACCATAACATCGCCTTCCTATGACTGTCACCTTCATATGACATAAACCTTCTGATAACTATCACCTTCCTATAATATCCACCTTCCTATAACATCCACATTCCTATGACTGTCACCTTCTGATAACTGTCACCTTCCTATGACATCCATCTTCCTATAACATCCATCATCCTATAACATACACCATCCTATGACTGTCACCTTCCTATAACATCCACATTCTGATAACTATCACCTTCCTATAACATCCACCATCCTATAACTGCCATCTTCCTATAACATCCATCTTCCTATAACATCCACTTTCCTATAACATCCATCTTCCTATAACTGTCACCTTCCTATAACATCCACCTTCCTATAACATCCATCTTCCTATAACATCCATCTTCCTATAACATCCATCTTCCTATAACTGTCGCCTTCCTATAACACCCACCTTCCTATAACATCCACCTTCCTATAACTGTCACTATCCTATAACGTCCACATGTCCATAACTGTGACCTTCATATGACATCCACCTTCCTATGACTGTCGCCTTCATATGACTGTCGCCATCATATAACATAACCTTCTGATAACTATCACCTTCCTATAACATCCACCTTCCTATGGCTGTCACCTTCCTATGACACCCACCTTCATATAATACCCACCATCCTATAATTGTCACATTCATATAACATCCACCTTCATATGACTGTCACCTTCCTATAACATACACCTTTCTATAACATTCACCTTATGACTGTCACCTTCCTATAACATCCACCTTCCTATAACATCCACCTTCCTATGAATGTCGCCTTCCTATGACTTTCACCTTCATATGACATAAACCTTCTGATAAATATCACCTTCCTATAACATCCACCTTCATGTGACTGTCACCATCCTATAACATCCACCTTCCCATAACTGTCACCTTCTGATAACTGTCACCTTCCTATAACATCCACCTTCCTATAACATTCACCATCCTATAACGGTCATCTTCCTATAACTGTCACCTTCATATAACATCCACCATCCTATAACATCCACCATCCTATGACATCCACCTTCCTATAACATCCACCATCCTATAACATCCATCTTCCTATAACATCCACCTTTCTATAACATCCACCTTCCTATGACTGTCACCTTCCTATGACATCCACCTTCTGATAACTGTCACCTTTTGCGATATTTGTTGCTATAATTTAGTGGTCATTGACCTTCACGTATAGACTGACATGCGTATATGTTGTTCTAAAACATATTTATTTCCGTAAAACTAATAACTAGCTAGTTAAAAAAATATGAATGCATGCCATCTAATGCCATAGTACTTTGTGAAAAGATAATGTTGATCCTTTAAAATTGTAAGTTTTCCCGGAACCACAAGGTTAGGCTCGGGGGACCCTAAGATGTCCATTGGTGGCTTTGGGAATACTAGGGTTTCTTAGAATTTAGGGTCGAATTTAATAAAACTCTAGCCAAGACACAATATCATGATATGGGCTCGTGGAAGCCCTGGATGTTGAAGCACCGTCGGATGTCAAACATTAGAGACCATTCGTAAAACAATGAGACCATATTTGTTGACATAATAAAAAATATGGCTAACTGAAACGCAAATCTGAGAAATATGTATATTTATACAACCCTAGAATTTCGAAAAACATTTTGGGGGCAGAGCCCAAAGTTGTGTGTGAAGGTTTGTGACCCTAAACCATTCTCAGAATTGCAGTTAGATCATCGTTATTTTAAATGTGCGACTAAATATGGGTTCATTTATGTATGAATAGTATTAACAGTTAGGCCTAGACATCCATCCGCCTGTGCTACAGCACACAGTGTTCTCCAGTGCTCTCGTTTATATAAATAAATATATACATGTACATGTATATAAACCCCAAATATCAATGTATAATACCGGTGCACAAGTATTAATTTTAATATCAGTGATAAGCGCATAACATAAACCTTAGTGGATCTTACCGAAACGAAATGTAAGATTCAAGCAGACTGTCAAACGATGACTGAAGATTACCATGAAGCTTATACCATGTGCTTATCAATAAAATAGTCTTACAGTCCTTAAATCTACCACCCCAGCGCATAACTGCGACTTTGCAAAAAGCAGAGAACCCGATCAGACAGAACAGAACGTGCCGTCTGATCAGGCTGTATGCTGATAGCTCTTCAGACAGTGGAGATGAAGCACCTGTCCGTATAATAAGCAACATAGATCCGGCGTTACGCCGCGGTTGGTCTGGATCTTTGTTGTTTGAACATGTTCTGAATTTATTCGGCGCTGAAAGAGTTCACACTTGTTAGAACAGTACATGTAAACACTAATTTTAAGTCACATATCAGAGTCATGTGTCTGCGTCATAGGTAGCACGTGTGTAACTATATTAGAACAACGATAAAAATGACGTACATCCGTTATACATTCATAACAAGGTTCATTCGAAATGGTACCTCAACATTGAATATAGACTAAATCCTACCTGAAACAGTCGTATACATTAAAAATCATAAACACTGCAGTAGACAGTAGATGCGCGATAGACATGCAAAAAACATCAATTAAAGTCTGAAATTCATTTCCAAATCCACCCTTATAGCTTCGACTCCCACTTTTCGTCTTGTAATTCACTTGTAAACATGGTACTGGGCGAACGTTATGGTCAATATACTATGATTCCTTGTCAAGCTACACCTAATATTAAAGGGGTAATCTGGACGATATTTCTCCGAAGTGTCATAGATAGTGCGATCACTGAAAAACACTAACATGAACATTGATACACTATGTATATATTGGAGACTATAAAAGGTCTCTAAAGTGTGTCTACAGTCATCACATATATGTTATGGTGACAATACGATGATATAGGCCTACATACTATTAACTGTGATTGGGAATACATGTATGCATCATGCGAACGTTGTCTGAAAGAACATCGAAGAACCATACTATGATAACTCAATAAGCGTATTGAAAGTGTCTTCAATATTAAAGGACTCTTCAAAACTACTGCATCAAGGTTCAGTTGAAAAGTGATGAAAAACAATGCCATAGAAATGTATAACGAGTGAACATCTACCTTGTTCTGGTGCTGTACGTTTATTTATCGTCGCTACAGGTTGCCCATATGAGCGACGCCTCTTGGAGAGATTGGTAAGTTTACATTTTTGAATGAAAAAAAGTGCAATGATACAGACAGAGACCCTTTTACACGCACGGTGTAAAGCATCGACACGAGACCTCTGTTTAAAGTCACATTTGAAAGACTGTTAATTTTATTAGGGTCAGACGGGGGATCGAACATGCGATCCCTGGATACCCAGTTCATCGTGTTAATCACTGGACTACGTATCCGTCCGTACCTTGTACTGACAGGACGGGATGGGAATAGCAATATACGAGTTGAAAATGTTTGACTGTTTGCTACTAAATAGTTGCCTAGAATGTCGAAAATGTGTTAATCTGCGCTTGTATAGTAGGTACAAAGATAACAAGCACGAAACGTACATGAATATAATTCATAAACCAAGCAATGCTGTAGACTTGTACAACTGACAAGAAGTTAATTAGGACTAGAGTAAAGTATCAATGGAGAAACGTGAATATTTGTATTGGTCTTGCCAATGGACAAATATTTAGCCTATATGGTTCCATGGCGTATGGGGGAGGGGGCTGTCAAGTCGGTAAAATAGCAATTTCATAGATTTTATTAATTTTTCGGAACTATCATGGCATTAGAAGACATATATTAATTGTTTTGGGCTGCAGCTCATCCGATCTAACTACACAAATTATACACTTGTATACGAGAAGAACTTGAGACGAGGAACACAAGCTCCAGCAGCATAGCTGTTCCACCGAAGTGGTGGATGCGCGGACTGATCCTAGACGACATATATCATCACGTCAGTTTGCGCTTAAGACCATGTGTACGAAATGAAAATACATGAATTCAGCTTAAACAAGGCGGACATTGCTAAATGGGGTATCCTATTAGTAGACATAATCGGCACATATATGGCTAGGTTATTGCTCTATATAGTGGTATCACGGACATTGAATGTTGTATGTGCCCTTCCATACAGAAGTCCTTTAATGATTAATTGCTCAAAGTTTCCCGAAGTTCTGAACATGCATTTAAGAGATATACAATGTATCATTTTTTAGTAAAATGACATTGACCGCAACAAGGGCACATGGCAGTCTTTGTGAAATTTCACAGAACCGACGTACATTGTAAGTTGTGAGCATCCACTGAAGTGATATATAGTTAGTACATGTATTAAAATTGATGCAATAGTAATGATCTTGACATTAGCGGGGACCTACGTCAGCAACCATTTTCTCCAAATGTATGCTATAATGATTAATTGCTTCAAGCTAAACTACTAAAGTTCTAAGTATCCAATAACTATGCCCACATTGTTCGCTTATGACCTACTCAAACACACCAAATCGGTTCATAGTTCCATTGGGTAAAACTATTTAATAATTATTATTAATAGACTAAACTTCATGGAAATCTAAACTATCTATCTCTATCTCTGAATACTGCCAACTCCTATCGCGAGTGTTACTGTCATGTCAGTCTGTTGTGGCAGAGTAGACCCCACGCATTTCCCTGGGTAACAATCAGTACTCAACTGTTCAACATCCGTAAGCGACGGACAACTTTCTCACACATCACCATTTATCACGTGTCCCCGATAGGGAGCGAACCTGCAGCGCTGATGATAGCGGTTAAAGACGAGTTAAAATGACGGCATGTTAGAACACTCAGCCATGGAGGCTCTAAATGGGAGACCTAAAATAATTTGGTAAAATATTTAACCAAACATGGTTCTCAAAGATGGATAACCAAGTAAGGCTAGATGGCTGCACCAATAGGTCAAGTCCATCATGTCGAGCCCATCAAGTCTAAAGCGTGGCTCAAAAATATTGACTTACTGAGTCCAGACTACATATTTATACTCTGGTGAGTTCACATCACCTTCTTTGCTCGCTACTCAGTACCAACGAGGCCCGTACCCGTACTTGGTGTTGCTAAGCAGCTATTACACCAGTCTGCATACCAGTGGTATGGGGTCGCATCGCCTAGTTTGCTAGCTACCAAAGAGATCCCTTAGCATATTATGCCCTTTTACCCTTTGGTACTGACCCATTGGCATTGTAGAGTGTCATATGTGGTGTTATTTTATAGCTATTACACAATGCTATGTACCTATACCCAATTATATAGGGTCTAATTGCCAAGTTGTCTAGATATTACTATTGTCTGTAATTATAATTTCGTTGTTTCATTTAATCTTTTGTCGATTAATGAAATTGTCATAATAATGGAAAATTACAAGGGGAGTTAATTATTTGCTGGTAGCTGGAAATATTTAATGTTTGCTGCAAATGAGGGCTCACTAATGAGGCTACCCCACTAATGAGGGCTGACTTGTGTTCACTGTTAATTATTATTAGTTTCCATTTATTTTAGCAGTTTTTTTAAATACTGGTTAGTATCATAATTCATAAATATTATTATAAATCATAATATGCTATTAATAAGCGTTAAAAACGGAAATTATGTATCTTCACCATTTTCTTCCAATCACAATTCTTGCAAGTCAACATGGATGAAATGTCAAAATATTGACGAGAAAAAAACAAAAACAAAGGAAATAACCTGAAATGTCAGCGCTACATATCACTATTTATCTTTATATTACATATATATCTATCTCCAAGCGTTTTAGTAGAAAACACTGTATAATTCATACGTGATGTAAGAAAATACTGGTTGAACATTTCTGAAACTATTCTCCGACTCGTATTATACCGTTAACGATAGAGGCAGTAACGAAATATACAATTGGCAGTAATCTTGTGTGTATGTATGTTCCTTTAATGTCAAACCCCTCGCTGGGACTTAGACATGTTTTCCTGGGAAGGCTTAGCCGACCTAAGCGATTAACCAGTACTAAGCAATGTGTGTGAGGTGCCTTGCTCAATGACACTACATACGTGGCCTGATCGAGTATCTAACCCGGGACAGTTCGATTTGAAATCTGACGCTCTACCACTGGACCACGGACGGAGATCTTGAGTGGGACAATTGGCAGTAATCTGGGCATTAGGGTTGGGGCTAAATTTGATCTTCAATTGAAGAGTATTCTACTGTTCAGCTTTAGCTTACTGCCTCTATCCATAACCGACTCGTACATGCTGAGGTCATAGATATCCCGGTGTTACTGGTTTTCGACGATGTAGTACATAACGGACCCCTTTAGGTTTAGAATTGTCATACACTGCAAACAATTTTATGTCGCCAAATAAACAATATTTTACCTTTCATTCACAAAAATCTCGAAGAAAACCGATTGTTTACTTATTGAGAAAAGTTGACAAAATAGCGGTACCTCATTCTCAGTAATCCGGAATGACGTCACATGTTTTCGCCTAACTGTGGAAATTGCCTAGAGCGCGAGCATTAGTATGTAAGCAACAGTTTTTTTTAACAAAACAATATAAATAAGGAACACTTACTTTAATAATAGGCTTAATTTATCATTTTCACTGGAAATTCATTTGTTGGAGAGCATTTTGTCTATATACTGTATCTAAAACACTAATTTAGTTTAACTTGGACAAACACACAGGGCATAAGAAGTCGTCACCCCTCCTAATTACTCTGACTGGGTGCAGAACCGTAACTGGACCCATCCATCGAACACATCACACAGTGCCTAACAGAGAATAACTAGGTTTACACAACCATGTATATCAGTTGGAGAACCTCTGTGACAACACATGGACCTGAAGGCGAAAAACGGTGAAAATTGATATTATGCATAAGGACCCCTTGTGTGTAATAACGGACAGAACTCATAAACACGGAGCAGTGAGACTATAATGACATTTTTATTCGTAAATATATTGGCGTGGCAGACGATGCATATGTCATTTTGGAGAAAAAATTGCCAATTTCTTTAAAAAATGATATTTATATGGTGACATAAAACTATATATATTGTAATTAGTGAAAACTTGGGTAGGTTTAAAGTTTATACCGCTAATTTACCTGTCTGATCTCTATGATCGGTTAGAAATAGATTGGAAGTGCACAAGGTATGTTTATTTATAGTTCCGGTAACTGGAGCGTGAAATATTGCGTGATCTCTTGCGACTTGTTATTCCCACAGTTAGGCGAAAACCTGTTCTGGGCGAAAACTCGTCATGCCGGGATATATGTTGATGTAGACATTTATAACCGTTCATGTCCGGAAAGCTTCAAAAAATTTGTCAGAAATCCCGCCATCGGATCAGGGCGGAAAGTGCTATGCGAAATTGAGCTTTAACAATAAGACCTCGAAATAACAGAAGAAAAAAAAAGTTATGTAGAGGTCTTATTTATAGGACTAATTAGACTAGTGTTGTATGTATGTTCCATTAATGTCAAACCCCTTGTGGGGACCTAGACATGTTTGGTGGGGTCGAGGCCCACATCGGATGACTAACTTCCGTACTTTTTCTTTGCTCGGTCCTATCGCAATGAAAATTCTTAGTACTATATGCTTGATCTTATCCCTGGTCTTCTTCCACGCTGGAGAGTCACCTTTACTAAGTCATATTTGACCCCACGATAGGGGTCACATGATTTACAATCAGGGCTTCACAAATCGCCGTCTCGCAGTCCAGGACCCAGTTTTAAACTGGCGGACCTGTTGTAGCAACCAAAAAGTCATAACAAATTGGTCCAGAAAATTGTTGAAAAACCCAAGAACCGGTCAAATACATTTTTCTAACAAACCTAAATTGGTAAATATAATCTCTCTTTAAGGTGTATACATACATTTATTCATACATTTATTTACACCTGTTTCCTGTCTTAGATCGATGTGATCTGCTTGATTGTCCGATAATCACAAAGCCATAATTAATCCGATGTTTTTCCCCCCCCGAGTCACTAAATTGTCAAACCGTGATTTATGTAAGGGAAGTAACTGCTACGGAGCTTTTTAAAAGGTGCGTGTCTAATATTGATATGCAATTTCCGTGTTTTGTTTCTAGAAAATGATTTTGCAACACAGTGCGCACTTACTTGACAAGTTGATATCATAGCAACCGATTGCATAGATACGCCCTTGCAGCTCTGACATATAATTAATATATGGGTCATTATCCATCACTTGAATATTTGAAATATGTGTTGTCCCATTGCATGTATTTGTGTTGTAAACAGTGGCATGCACTGTTCGTATGATAACAGCTAACAAAATACAAAAATAGCAGACATACGATGCATACCAGTAATCATTCTTAAATTTGTTTAAAATATGACTTGTTACTTTTTGTCTTTACCATCACAATTCCATTATAAACATGTTTAAATTAAGTGTTACTTACTACTACAGTGTTTCTCATCCTGTTTCAAAGATATTTTCCTCAACATTTAATCAGTAAACACTTATATTTCTTGTTGACATTACTCGCCTATTTTACCGTCGCGCAATTGAGCATGTGCACGAAAAATGTCCCAAATCATACACAGGTCATTACAGTACTTGCCACGATGCAATTATACCCCATCCAGTCCAATGAATGACTTTGATAATATGATTATTAGGGTAATAACCTGGAATAAATATTTAAATGTTTACATCTAAATTATAAGTAAACCAGATATATTTGAATACAAAAATGAACATTTACTGTCCGGCATGAAAAATGTCTTTACCGTCACATGCTCCAATTAACATTAATTGAAAAACACAGGTGCCTGCATTAGTAAGCAATAACATCATCAATTACGTCACACTGATCGGAATCACACAAAGGTTATTTTTAGCTGAAACCGGACGATGACGGGCGCTGATTCTCATGTACGTGTACTACCTCTTAACCCGTACCTTTATTGATGTCTTTACGGTATGCATGTTCACAGTGCCATTTATTGTGCCTTATATCAACAACTACGAATGCTAAGTCTTAACAATGTAAACCATGACGTTGCATTTTCTGTGCATTACCGAGAAGGTCAAATCTCAATGCATACAAATGTCATTACCGTCACAATTGATACTGTGACGGTAAAGACAAAATTGGGACGGTAAAGACGTTTATTTTTATAATTTATATAGTTGATAAGTGTTAAATATTATTAAAATATGAGCTAATATAATACAGACATATAATTAAAGCAGCATTACATCGTAATAAAGGATGTTTTGTGTAAAATTAAATGACATTAAAATAAACAATACTTTACACTATTTTTATTCTATTTAATGCTAGTTTAACAGGTCGCCCAATGAATGCTTATAGTTACGACACAGCTAGTATACATATCCACTAGCCACATTATCTGAGACTAATGGTTTCTGATATTAAAGATGATTTTTAAAATTTTGGAAGTTTAGTCAATCAACATTATGACATAAGGGAGGGGGGATGAGGTATATCACTGATGTCCAATGGAATCGCTCACCTGTGACAATTGTGTGAGGTTAAGTTTAAACTTTATTTATTTAATAATGACTGGGAAACAAGCTGTAACATCTTATATTAATCACTCTTGTTGGAGCGGATGACTGAGTATTTGTGGTCATTCGTGTCGGAGGAAACCGGAGTACCTGGAGAAAACCCACCTGTCTGATCTGGTGACCACCATACCATCTCGCAGTCTTCCAAGTGTGAGGATCAAACTCGGGTTGCATTTGTGAGAAGCGAGCGCATTAACCACTGCGTTAATCGGACAGCCACAACTATATACGTGAGGTTACTTATAAACAAGTGAATAATAATTTGTGATCACTGCTCGCCCATATGGTTTACCGGCGGTAAAGAAACTGAATCATCTTTGTGATCAGAATCAACCTCAATTATGTAGCGGTCCAGTGGTTAACACGCAGGTTAAACTCACCACTATACCATACTAAAATGACTCAATCTTAGTCGTTCGTATAAGACTCTAATCTGTGCACGTAAGCGAGGCAGAGGAGACTCTGGAATGCATCTCTGTATGTATCATTGCACAATCCACTAAAATCACTAATCTCTTCAAGAGGTGTAGCTCATATGGGCAACCAGTAGCGACGTTAAATATATTCTTACGTTGCACATTGAAATGCAGTTTCTGGGCAAACATCCACACTATTTGTTCAAGTCTGCCCCCATCTCATTGCAATGTCCACACCTGCACCAATGTTGTGTACTAACAGCTGCTTGTAGAGGTCCTGGTTATGGTGGTGGAGATGGAGTACCAGATTCTGCAACTTCTCAACACCCATGTGGTCAATGACAATGGGTAAATGCAATGAATTTTCTATGAGGTACATAAATATACAGCCAGAATCCCATTAAGAAAAAAATACAGTATCTTATTAAAACATTTTAAACAAATACATCCTTTTCTTTTTTCCAATGTGACTTCATTGTGATTGTGCGTCACTCTCTGTATGTGTGACGTGGCCCTGTGTGACGTCCATGATTCAGTGATGAACACTTTTTATACCATTGATACGCGGCCCTGTGTGACGTCCATGATTCAGTGATGAACACTTTTTATACCATTGATACGCATCCGAATGAGCAAATGTACTGTCTAAAAGGACTACATCTTGCGCACAATACTGTATTATAATGGCCATGTATATCTGCACAGCAAACATCATCAAAGGTATTGCAAAAACAACAAACAGCTATGTTGCTACTGATGTTTTGATGGTTTAGATTTCAAGATATGTTAGTTATAAGACATAAAGCTGGAATGTTTATTTATTTAATTGTGTGATACCCATGGTAGAGCGCCAGATTTGGAATAGAAGGCCTGAATGGTACCAGGTTTGATACTCTGTCACTGTACACATGTAGTGTCATTGAGCAAGGCTCCTCATACACAGTGCATAGTACTGGTACCGATGTCGATCAAGTTTGCCCAGGAAAACATGTGTAGGTCCCGCATGGTTTCTCTTCGACATAAATGGAACATTCATAATTACCTCTTCCTATACTTCTACTCCTAGAACTTCCTCTCTGCCACCCCTACCACAATCCCTCCATACTTTTACCTCCCTGCCAAGCTCTTCAGCGTCTTCACTATAATGACTGTGAAAAGTAAATAATACATGTTCATTATTATATACGGTTGCAACAATAGACGACATGTAATATATGTACCGTATATACTAAGTCTTGTACAATTTGCATGTAGTTGCATTTAGAATGAGTGGCAGAAAATCATTGATTGCCACTGAATTACATTTATTGCAATTCTGTTCTTTCTAATTCTTCCTTTAAAATTTAAGCATTCACATTTGTACATGTTTATAGACTACGTCGTATATATTCAATGTAGCTAGTAATATTATAGTGGTAATTCACGTATGAATCCCGGGCAAGTGCAACATTTTCCAAAACATGTATGTATGTATGTTCCATTAATGTCAAGTGGGCCTAT
Organism: Archivesica marissinica; assembly: GCA_014843695.1. NCBI lineage: Eukaryota > Metazoa > Mollusca > Bivalvia > Venerida > Vesicomyidae > Archivesica > Archivesica marissinica. Next base: position 31,747,669 of record CM026386.1, on the reverse strand, counting down.
TCATATTGTCCTGGGCAGGCATAGCCGACTTAAGCGGTTAAACAGTACTAAGCCATGTGTGTACGGTCTCAATTACATCCGGGACTGTTCAATTCCAAATGCGATGCTGGCCCACTGACGCCTCACGCCAATTTGTAGTTCAGCAAAGCTTAGTATTATCTATTTGTATTAAATTATTCTATGTTTTGAATAAGTGCCAGTTCATCCCCACCCCAGAACCACGGTGGTTGTGACTTTATGTGCACAATTTCAAAATTACATGGTGTTGTATTGCATTACGAATGTGGAACCGAGGGCGAATTGACTACAATGGAAAGGAAATGGAATGTATGTCTAGATAAATACCTGTAATGCACTTTTTTTGTTTTTTTTTGTTGGTGAAGCAGAGCTTCTTTTATTCAAATATATTTATATGTACATATATACAGCAATGATACACAACACGCAAATGTTAAGTACTACTGTAAATACATTGTATGTAATTATACTAGTAATATAAATGACTGTAAAAGTACTATTAAATATTTTCATGAACCTTTTTGAAAAATGTTATATTAATCTTTTTAAATTGGTAGTAAAGGTGCATGATTTCAAATTCTGATTTAAAAACTTTGTATATATCGTAGTCTTTTGTCCAATTGTCACTTGCAAAATATGATTTGTAGATACTAAAACCTACTATGGTTAAAAAGATATTGATATAAAAATAATCTGATTCGATAATTTTGTATTCAAAGATCAAATTTCTTATATTCCTCATGTTTCTTTGAATTCCGCATTTATGAAGAAGATCTTGTATTTTCATCCAAAATAAATTTACCGATGTGCAATTGATCAAAAGATGCTCGTAATCCTCAAAAACGTTGCACTTTACACACATTGGCATTTGAGACATGTTCCAAGCATATCGTATATGCCCACTTGTAAATATTTTGTTAATCACTCTAAATTTATATTGTTTATGTCGATTATCAGGAATATTTTTAATGAATAGATACACATAGTCCCATTCTATTTGATGGTTAATTTTATTTGACCAGAAGTTATGTGTAATTGGTTTTGTATACATTTTGTTAATTAGTGTATGATAAATCGCTCTAGTATCTAATGTTTCTATCGGTTTTCCATCAACTTTTAAAATTTTACTAGTTTTAACTTTTGTTCTATAAGATTCTTCGGATTTCATTGCTTCTTTCCATGACTTCGGTATTGCTTTATATATTTGGTTCAGTTCTGCTAAGCAGTTTCTTTTATCTATAAGTTTGTCTAAAATTATATTCGGATCAATTTCCCCGTTTGTGTTTAAAATGTCATTGACAAAAATAATGTTCGAATCTATCCAGTTATTGAAAACCAGACATTTATTTTTATGAACATGTTTCCCCATATCACTTGCCTTCTTGTCCACTCAAAATATTTTATATCTGGAGGCTTTTCCTTAGTTTTAATTCTCAGCCAAAGTTCTATTAAGTTTTTGTAAAAGTCTGAAACTTTAGTTAAGTTAATGTTTTTGACACTATCCAAATTACTGTGAAAAATAAGAAAATCTTTGCCAAAATCTTTTAAAAAATAGTTTGGTATTACTTTCCAGTTTGCCTCCAATTTAGCTGTTAAACTTTTGATCCACTTAAATTTTATGGAAGTGATATATGAATCAGTATCTATCATATTTATGCCACCATTTATTGTATCACCAATTAATGTAGTTCGTTTAATTTTCTCTCCCTTTTTATTCCAAAGGAACTTGAATATCATTGTTTATATTTTTTATGATTTTTTTGGGTACGATTAGAGAATGGAACAAGTACGTAAATTTTGGAATCAATAGAGTTTTAATGATTTGTACTTTTCCGTAAATTGTCATTTTACGTTTCATCCATTTGTCTATTAGTTTTTGACATTCTGTTAATTTTGAACTCCAATTTAGTGATGAACATTCTTCTGTATTTGTTCCAAAGTATACTCCTAGCGCTTTGATTGGTTTATTTGGCCATGTTATATTCCCTGTTGTGTCTGTTTTTAATTGATTACTCCCTATCCACATAGCTTCTGTTTTGGTCTTATTAAGCTCAAGTCCTGAATGTTTGCCAAATTGCTCAACGAGTTTTAATGCATTATTAATATCATGGTTTGATTTCAAGAATAAAGTTGTGTCGTCCGCTAGTTGTGATATTTTTATATTTTTCCTACTATTTTTGATTTTAATACCTACAATTTCATCTGATTTACGTATTCGTATGGCTAGAACTTCGACTGCTATTATAAATAACAGTGCTGATAATGGGCATCCCTGTTTAATGCCTCGATTTAGATTGAATGTTTGAGACCTGTGTCCATTATTGAAGGTACATGATTTAATATCGAAATAAATAGTTTCAACCCATTGAATAAAATTTGATTTAAAACCAAATTGCTTCAAAACCTGTATTAAAAAATTCCATTCTAAAGTATCGAATGCTTTCCGGAAATCTAAAAATAGAATTGCTCCTTCAGTTTGAAGTTTCTCGGAATAGTCGATGACATCTTGTATAAGTCGTATGTTATATCCAATAAATCTATTTTTAATATATCCATGTTGGTCCAAACTTACAATCTTATGAATAATTTTCTGTAATCTGTTCGCTAAGGCACGAGTAGCTATTTTTAAGTCTACGCAAAGTAACGATATTGGTCTATAGTTCTCTAGAGATAAATGATCACCCTTTTTATACACCAAAGACAAGCAACTAATTTTTTGTGAGTGAGATAATTCTTCTTTAAGAAAACTATCATTAAAGGAATCTGTGAGAATATTTCCAACACTGTACCAAAACTCTTTGTAAAATTCGGCAGGGAGGCCGTCCATACCTGGGCTTTTATTAGTTTTCATTGCAAAAACGGCTTTCTTAATTTCTTCTATAGTAAATAGACCTTCACACATATCTGCATCTGTTTCAGTGAGTTTTTGTTCGTATTGTGTATTTTCTAGATATGATTCTAATCGTTCTGTGTCATTTTTATTCGATGTATATAATTTTCTGTAAAAATTAACTGTTTCATTCAAAATCGATGTTTCATCTGTAATTATTTCATCATTAATTTTCAGTGAGTGTATTGATTTTCTTGTTTGCCTAGATTTTTCAAGGTTTAGGAAGTATTTTGTGTTTTTTTCTCCGTGTTCAATAAAATTTATTCGGGATCTTATTTGTGCACCTTTAGCTTTAACTTCATATATTTCTTGTATTTCAAATTCTAAATTTTGAATTTTTAGTCTAGTGGAATCAGATTCAGTGTCATTACTCTCTAGTAATGTTCTAAGTGTTTTTTCTAAGTCAATTATTTTATTTCTCCTTTCATTTGCTTTTGTTTTTGAATATTGAATTGATGCATTTTTAATTTCAATTTTACAAAATTCCCAAAAATCAGTTTTAGACACCTTATCTTTATATGTGTTTTCACATTTCGTTATTGTGTTTTCTATTAATGTTTTAAACATATTGTCACTAAGGTACATTGTATTCAGTTTCCAATACCCTGGTCCGCGTTTGGCTGGTTTTGATACTTTTAATGATATAGCTTGATGGTCTGTAAAGTTGATGCATGCTGGTCTTATATCGGCACTTAAAATGAAACGCATCGCATTTTCCTCAATCAACCAATAATCAATTCTGCTTTTTTCGGAACCGTTTCGTCTTCTCCAAGTATATTGTGTTTTACTATCATTAAAATGTGTCCATATGTCTTTTAGTTTGTTTGATTTAATAAAATTTGCAAGTCCTTTGCCAGGTGTTGATTTAGAGTTATTGTTAATGTTATATCTATCAGAGCGTTGCAATATATCGTTCATATCACCGCCAGTTATCATATATCCTTGTGCATTTTCACTCAGTAGTTTATCTATATTATTAAAAAAATTGTTTCTCAGTGTTTTATCATTATTTGCATAAATGTTGAGAATAGTATACGTATTATTGTCGATAGAAATATTGATAAGTATGTAGCGCCCATTTGCGTCTACTAACGAATCTATTAGTAATGCACTTTAGCCATAATAAAAAACAAGATATGTAAGCAAACCCTCCGCCCCCCCCCCGAAACTATTAATTAATAAAGATTATCCTGATACTTGATGCTCAAATTCTGCAAAACAATCGTGAGAAACGATATATTTTCTTTATAATGATTTATGAAAATTATGTTAACATATCGCATGTGCGCCCCAATGACAACTTCTGAAGTTGTTTCACATTAATTTAACACTTATTCGGCATATGAAACATTTTGCACGGTTTCCAATTAAAACCCAATCACATTTACATCATTTGAGATACATTGTAATAATAATTGAGATAATTGTTCATACTTCAATCTGGCTGGAATATTCACGGCAAGATTCCATGTTTTCATCATTGCCGAAGGCCGACGATGCATTCCGAATGTACATCAGGTTCCGATTGTAAACAAGTGCGCGTGACCGACCGACTTGGAAAGTTCTACTTTCGGTTTCAAGTTTGTTTTATCGCAAAATTTAAGAATGTGTAGCAGCATTGCTACCCATACGTAAAATTTGAATTTTTCAAATATCTTATAATTATGTCATACGATGTAATGCTGTTTTAAAATAAATAAAGTTTATGCCAAAAAAAAGAATAAAAGGCAAGCTAGTCACCTCACTCTTATTATGCAAGAAGTTCTATTCAGTATCTTATTAACTCTTTCAACACCAAGTAACTGACATGGACTGGTCCATGATATTCTTAGACCAATAAATGAATAAGAAAATTACATTCGGACCAGTTCATTTATCAAGATGGGTAATTTTGTCTAAAATTAGTAATACTACTTGCAAAAAGTGCAGATCCTGATGAGACGGCTCGTCACGAGCCGGCTCATCTGGATCTACACTTTTTTGTAAGCCAATTTAGAGGTCTGTGGTGTTGAAAGGGTTAAACACAATTTGTTAGCTATGATCAATAATGACACATCTTTTATTGAGATGAGACATGGTAGATATTTGATTGTGTATGGTACTAAGTTTAATAGTGCCTAGTGTTACATTATTTACACCCAATGAAAGATTTCCATTATTTTGAAAACCGGCTGTCTCATTCAGATCAGTTCATATGCGTATCAGGTGAGCTACACTGGACCATTTCAATGGAACTCTTGATAAGTAGGCAATAATGAGGGATAGAATCAATTTATATCAGTTGGTAATATACTAGTACCCTCTATTCTGAAGATTTATCTTGTTCTCTGTTGAGTCTGTTCTCCACTTTAAACCATTTTACTGTTCTTTCAGACAGCACACCAGTCACTGACAAATAAGATCTATTAGCATGGATGAAATAGCAGCTCAAGAAGATGATAAACTCGGTAACCATTCCAAACATGACTCTGTTGCCATGTGTGATAAAGATGAATCGGGATTTAATGATGATATATCAGCATGCAGTATAGAGGATAAATCCATCACCGACAATTCAATGGATACTCATGAGTCTATTAATCATTTTGTGCTGGAACAATGTAGCATAAATAAAACACCAGATGTTTTGCAGAATGATAAAAATGTCTCATTTGGTGGCATGATGAAAGATGACAGCGGGATATATTCAGAAAAATCACCAAATACTGCACACACCAAGGAGATCAGTGATGGGGAATGGAGTGAAAGTGTTGGCGAAAGTTTAGAGGAGATGAAAGATTTTTTGAATGAAACTGGTGATTGTGATGATAACTCTATAGACACTTCTGGTATTGTAACAAAGGTGAAGAATAGCGACACAATCAAAAATATTGAAACTAATAATGACGAAACAGATGCATTCAAGGATAATGTAAATATGGAAGAAGAGAACTATGGAAATGAAAACCCTGTAAATGCTGAAACTGTTGACATTGTTACGAAGTGTGAAGCCAAATTGGAATTGAGTGAGTGTGATAAATCAGATTTTAACGCTGAACAGACTGAATCTAACATGCAGCAAACCTCTTCAGGAAAATGTGATAGCATAGGTGATGCAAATGGGGATGAAGGCTTTGCGGATTTTGTGCGAAGTACAATAAAAACTCGCTCACATGTTAGAAAGCTAGTAGATTATGATACTGATGATTCGGACGATGATAGTAGCGTTGGGTCTCCCGTGCTTGTCAGAGGTCATAGACGATATCGGAAGCGCAAAACAGACTCGGATAGCGAGGAAAACACAAGTACAAATGAGAATAAAGATTCTGAAAATATTTCTAACGAGCAGAATGATGAAACAGTACCAGTATTACTGAGACATTCACAACTAATTAATGAGAACAGTCCACCGAATAATGTAGAGATATCGGACCTAAGTTCTGATTCTAGTGAAACTAGCCACATTCTGCCTAAAGTAAGACTCGATTCATCCTCAGAGTCTGAACCTGAAGACACCCCGCCCGATGTCAGTGAGTTTGGACCACCTAAAAATAAATGGAGGGCTTTGTTTGATCTAAGACATAGAGAATTTGGCTACTCGACTGTAGATGATCCTGGATACTTCAGAAAACATGTTCAGGGAAGTTTACAGATGGTCAAGAGGTTTGATCTGCAGTTTAAGATGGATAGTCATGAAGGATGTGTCAATGCCTTGCACTTCAGTAAAATAGGTTTGTTCAAATATTTCTCCTCTTATGTTACTGTAAAGCTGGGAACAGGTGTCACATATTATTTTGACTTAAACAATGGAAGGTCAGTGCTCGAAAAATAGAACAGCCCGATGCCCCTCAAAATCCAAGTCGGGCCTGACTCTTCAAGTCTGACAAAACCGCGGGCCTGTGTCTAAAAAAATCTTGGGCCCGTAAAAAATTTAATGACGCATGATTTCCGATCTCGGAGACAACATTCGTAAACATTCTCGTGCCTGGTGACTAAATCAATCAATTATACCTATTTTGTCATCTGTTTACAGCACATTAGCTACTGCAACACCTAAATTATAATCCCCAATAAAGCGATTAAATAAATAATGACTTCACTAATTGCTCATGCTGAGAAACCCCCGATACATTAGCATACAACTCGCTGATTGGCTGTATCGGGGATATACCTTCATTAATATGCATAAATACATTTTTGTGGTCTTTGGATTAATGAGCAGATTAGCTGCGAGATATGATAGGATATATTAGCATAATTGAATAGATGGAACTTCTACAGATGTGAAGTGGACAAACATGTTGAAATTTCTCACGGGTCTTCCAACATGACAGTAAAAACACTTCAAAACGGTAAAGAGTTTTTCAGCCGTCGTGGAACGAAACTTTCCACTGGCTACGTACGGTTTGATGAAATAACACACAAGATATTTTGTATGGTTAGGGATAGAGGCAGTAATCCCACAAAACACAAAATACTCAATGTCAAGAATACTGCCAATTGTCCCAAGATTCCTGCTAATTGTATATTTTGTTACTGCCACTATCGTTAACAGTTATTTGCATCTACTGTGAGCGATTTCCTATTCTGGCAGACAATAATGTGTTTACTACAGGTATGGATCAGTTCCGTTTAGATCCAATAAGGGCACACCAGGCAAGCAGCTCACACAAAGCTTGTGCCACTCAGTACTTTCATCAGGAAGATGATATAAGTTCACAGACCAGGACTGTATACTAGAAAGTCAACCATATTGATATAACATGCATATAATGAATGGTCCTGTCCACTTTTAATCATGGCTTGTCCATTTTAAATTGGTGCCTGTCCATTTTCAGAGGGAACAAGCCCTGGGCCTGTCTGTTAAACATATTTTGCATGAGTACTGAAGGTTTGGGATGTTCCCTGCCATTCCCCATTAGCTCTATAGGGAGAATTTCAACAAAGTGGCAACAACATTCTCCATGAAATCTGGACACATTTTATTATTATGTATATATTATCATTATATGCTGTATTATTATGTATATTATCATTATATGCTGTAACAAACCAATATTGAATGCTATGGCAATAGCGATATGTATATTACTTCACTGGTTTATTTGGTCTATACATGTACATACTTAAACGCAATAGAAACGCAACCATGCACATAAGAATATATAATAATCAACATTGAATTTCAACGCATAAATTATAATTATACATTTCATTAAACCAGTCTAAGCACTAGACAATCACCTAAGATAATCCATTTTTCACAGTTTCATGTAATAATTCGCAGTTAAACTTCAACTGTATCGCTAGAAAAATATTTGCAATATAAAGTACATAGAAAATAAAATTTTAAAATGTTGCGTTTTTAATGCCATCAAGTACCGGTATATATCATTAATACGTACATTATCAGATTCAAGACACATGTTCTAAATCTAACCTACTTTCCAAGTGGATTTAAAAACATTTATCTTGGTTTTGTACCCCATTAGATAAGAATGTAACAGAGATCTATGTTATAGAAAAATATCACTGCCTTTTGGAGGTGAAATACTCTGTGTAAATGAGAATACTGGGTGGGGGCGATATTGGTCGCCTTATGATCTTTAGCTTCACATCAACGTGAAATTTCCGGTTATAATTATATTAGTACATTTAGCTATTTGGCTTTCTTAGTCAAAACATTGTTGGAGTTATTTACTTGCAACATATAGTTTGAAGTAGACCTTATAAATAAATGTATTGTTACATAACATAGGCCAGATACTGTAGTAGTATGCTGGTTACAAGTATAACCAGTCAAAACTGCTCAATATTTAGTAACTAGACTGTAGGTCCAATACAGTGTTTGTCAGAGGAACACCGTGTATTTTACTGTTTACTGTAAAACACTATTTATTCGCGAGATATTTTGCTAATTTTCGCGATCTAAGTTAATCAATAATGTGTCTGAATATAGAATTATAACTTCTATCTGTAAATGTACATTTTATAAACAGTCGCCTTCATTTTTCGCGATACATCACTGATGCGCGAATTCAATTGAAAATGTTCAAAATCGCTAAATAAAGTGTTTGTGAAATCAGAGTATTTTACAGTATCGTTATCATTGTGCATGTCTGATTAAATGAAAATGAAATTGAATGTTGAGATAACAAGATTGTTGAACTATTGTGAATGTGTATTGTTGAACAAAGATCACCATTGTGAATGTGTATTGTTGAACAACGATAACCATTGTGAATGTGTATTGTTGAACAAGTATCACCATTGTGAATGTGTATTGTTGAAAATGATCACCATTGTGAATGTGTATTGTTGAACAATGATCACCATTGTGAATGTGTATTGTTGAACAATGATCACCATTGTGAATGTGTATTGTTGAACAATGATCACCATTGTGAATGTGTATTGTTGAACAATGATCACCATTGTGAATGTGTATTGTTGAACAATGATCTCCATTGTGAATGTGTATTGTTGAACAAGTATCACCATTGTGAATGTGTATTGTTGAATAAGTATCACCATTGTGAATGTGTATTGTTGAACAAGTATCACCATTGTGAATGTGTATTGTTGAACAATGATCACCATTGTGAATGTGTATTGTTGAACAAGTATCACCATTGTGAATGTGTATTGTTGAACAATGATCACCATTGTGAATTTGTATTGTTGAACAATGATCACCATTGTGAATGTGTATTGTTGAACAATGATCACCATTGTGAATGTGTATTGTTGAACAAGTATCATCATTGTGAATGTGTATTGTTGAACAATGATCACCATTGTGAATGTGTATTGTTGAACAAGTATCACCATTGTGAATGTGTATTGTTGAACAATGATCACCATTGTGAATGTGTATTGTTGAACAATGATCACCATTGTGAATGTGTATTGTTGAACAATGATAACCATTGTGAATGTGTATTGTTGAACAATGATCACCATTGTGAATGTGTATTGTTGAACAAGTATCACCATTGTGAATGTGTATTGTTGAACAAGTATCACCATTGTGAATGTGTATTGTTGAACAATGATCACCATTGTGAATGTGTATTGTTGAACAATGATCATCATTGTGAATGTGTATTGTTGAACAAGTATCACCATTGTGAATGCGTATTGTTGAACAAGTATCACCATTGTGAATGTGTATTGTTGAACAAGTATCACTCACCATTGTGAATGTGTATTGGTGAACAATGATCATCATTGTGAATGTGTATTGTTGAACAAGTATCACCATTGTGAATGTGTATTGTTGAACAAGTATCACCATTGTGAATGTGTATTGTTGAACAATGATCATCATTGTGAATGTGTATTGTTGAACAAGTATCACCATTGTGAATGTGTATTGTTGAACAATGATCATCATTGTGAATGTGTATTGTTGAACAATGATCACCATTGTGAATGTGTATTGTTGAACAATGATCACCATTGTAAATGTGTATTGTTGAACAATGATCACCATTGTGAATTTGTATGTGAATGTGTATTGTTGAACAAGGAATCAATGGTAAGAGCATGGGGGTTTCGGCCACCCAACGTTGACCATTGTATTACAACAGGGCTCATTCTAGAGGGCGACATCTGCTAAATAGTCACCATAGAGACTCTGACTTGGGGGCTCCACTTCTCATTAAATTGTTTTTTTTATTTTCATACAAAATTATTTCTGGTAAGATATATTGCCACTGCCATTGTAAAGCACTCCTATCTATGTTGTATTTAATGTATGTTAACCCAATTTTGTTGAAATTTATTAAATATTCTAACACAACCCAGCTAATAACATACATACTTGTAGAGTAAAATCTACCTCGGGTTATTCTGCGATATACCTACCTTGAACTATGCTGCGCGCACATTGTTTTGGCTATTCCATTTATACAATGTGTGTAAAGTTTTATGAATGAAAGTCACGTGATGTTTGTAAAATACTACCGTGGGAATTCGCGGAAGTGAGCTATTTTTAGAATCAGATAATCTCTTGTCCGTCTTGTTTTTCTGTTAAGTAACGTTTCAGTTACTATTCTGTACAGTTTTATTTGACAAAATAAATAAAATTATTGATCAGTTACAACTTTTGTTCATTTATGCACTAGATTGATATTTTCCATAAAAAATAACGTCATCACCCCTTACGCGGGAGGAAATTTCGAAAGCCAAATGAACGGCGGTTAAAGAAAATACTCCTTTGATTCTCGAATAAAATTATTAGAAGTAAGTCGTGTTAGAATCGAAATAATAAGTATCAACCGTGGTATATCGCAGAATAACCCTCGTTTGTCGTTCTTCGGCCTTCGTGATATATTTCTACGCATAAGAACTTCAAACTCGGGTTATTCTGCGATATACCATGGTTGATACTTATTATTTCTTAAATATCAATATAGGACACAGTCACTTCTCCCAATACTTGTGGCCTCGGATGCGCCCTGACTAATACAGTATGTGCTCTCTCTAATATAAGTCTACTGGGCATTTATTAGAATATATATGGCAGATAATGACATTCATTGACTGTTACAGTTTAGGAATATATTTTTCAGGTACGCTACTGGCCAGTGGCTCGGATGATTTGAATATTGTGATATGGAACTGGTCACGTAATCGCCCAGCACTCATATATGATAGTGGACACCGCAGCAATGTATTTCAGGTGTGCATATCATCGTCGCTATAGATTCATTAGGTTGCACATTTATAGAGTTTATTCTAGAGTGGAAAAAAGGGCAGTGTGGGTCAGAAACGGGGCAGGGTGGGGCAGAAACAGGGCAGGATGGGTCAGAACAGGGCAGGATGGGTCAGAAAAGAGGCAGGCATTTTGAGCCGCGATGAGGTGCAGGAGTGGGTATTTTGTGGATAGCCCATAGAAAATGTTGTTAACTTATGGTAATTGATCAAAGAGGCAGTAAGGCAGTACATATTGGTGAAAGGGCTGACAGGTTATATAGGTCTGTAGCTCTGCCCGCCCGAAAGCATTCGCCTGTTGAGGCTTATATAACAAAATAAAGAAAAAATTCATGAAACCAAAAGGGCGGGGCTACAGGGCAAATATGGTGGGGTTAATATGGGCAGGCGGGCTTCCCTGCCATTCTGCTCTAGTAAAAATCCGAATTTAAAATCTCAAAATGCTGTTTCTTTGAATGTGTTGCATACTCATAAAATAATGCAAAGGAGTGGATGATTTTCCAGGTATGTAGCCATTGCCCATGCATGCAGTTCTCCCAAAGACTTGGATAAAAATTATGGCACAAAAATGAAAGCATACTGGTTTATGGGTATTAAATCATAAACGTGTTTGAAGTAACATGTGCCACCATGCAATATCAGGATTCCCGCTGTCTGTATATTTGTCTGCGCCACTTCTGGCGTCAATTGAAAAATACTGGAGCCAATTTGATAAGCTTTGTGCCATTATAGTTCATAGATACATATTTGAAGCCATGTATTTGACGCAACATGTTTTGACAAAAATTAAAGAAGAAAAGAAAACAGTTATGCTAAATAATTTCGCTGTGTTAACACGATGGACTGGGAATCCAGGGATCACAGGTTCGATCCCCTGTCTGACCCTAATAAAATGAAGTCTTTCAGATGGGAAGTTAAACCGAGGTCTCGTGTCAGGAGATTCTGGAATGGGTCTCTGTCTGTATCATTGTACTATCCTCCAACAATCTAAAATGACTAATCTCTTCAGGAGGCGTAGCTCATATGGGCGATGATAAATAAACGTAAAACACACACACAAATAATTTAGCCAATTCACAAAATTTAGCGCCAGTAATTGTTTTTTGGCACTATTGGCGACCGACAGCGGGAACCCTGCAAAATGAGATCCTTCCTAGGGCACATTGCTAAATGAAAGTGAATTGGTTCATGTAGGAATTTTAGTGTACTTAATTAAATTGATACCCAACCAATTTATAAACAACCGTATGTTAGGCTAAGAATCTTTTAAGATTCACATGTGACAAACTTCGTTCCTCCACCACCTGATTTCTCACATACAGCCACTCACCCAGCCTGGGACCAGGTGTTGGTATATTTTGTCAGTCATATAAATGTATTTTTAACACCATGACCATTAATTTATCCATATTGATCTTCTGATAATATCCATGCATGGGGAAACCGGAGGTGTATTCCGTGTAATTATCATTATTCATTAACGCTATTAAAAGGCCTGTTAGCACATGACTTAATTAATGAAGTGACTTGAATCGAAAGCGAGGGACTGCATATGTTGATAACACTATAATTGGATGCCATTTTTTTACGGATCATCGGAACGGTAAATAGTTTTAAAAAGTACAGTGTGCGTCTGATTTGACGTTTTTACTCAAGATTTAAGTGCTATTTATTGTCCTTCAAGTACGCCAAATCGATCCTTTACCACAGAAACATAGTAGTTAAAATCCGTCATATCTTTGATATAATGCAAATTTTGGCAATATAATGGAGGCTATGGGAGCCTGTTCGGTGATTTATGAAAGAATTCCATTTCTATTTTTAGCGATCATATCTTTCAGAGAAGAGTTGTCATTCTTCAAATTAACACCCTCAACACCCTAGGTGGCGCTACGCTAGGAAATCAGGTTTCCCCAAGGCTGTTTTGTAGTATTTTTAAGTAAAAAATGGACAGACTTGAACCCAGGCTACCACTCAGCTATTGGGCTTTCAATTAAGAGACATCACAACTGCTTCAAAATTGTGCACTTTCCAGTAATAATATGGTTATATTTTAAACTTCTAAATAATAACTTTCACAGTACAATTCTGAGCATTAGCCCACTAATGTATTTGGTTCTCAATTTCTGGCATTACAAAATATTTATTTATGAATTAACCCCTTTATAATCCCCTTTTTGAAGGCATCTAAGTTTATATACAATTTTCATGTAATTTTATTTCGATTATGGAACAAGTTCTTATAACATTAGTTGAATCGCTTTTAATACCTCATTTCCGATGGAATCCATCGTCATGAGGGAGAGGGAAGAGGCAATTTGCTGTATATGAGGGAGAGGGAAGAGGCAATTTGCTGTATATGAGGGAGAGGGAAGAGGAAATTTGCTGTATATGAGGGAGAGGGAAGAGGCAATTTGCTGTATATGAGGGAGAGGGAAGAGGCAATTTGCTGTATATGAGGGAGAGGGAAGAGGAAATTTGCTGTATATGAGGGAGAGGGAAGAGGCAATTTGCTGTATATGAGGGAGAGGGAAGAGGCAATTTGCTGTATATGAGGGAGAGGGAAGAGGCAATGTGAAATATATGTCTTGCATGAAGAGACCTGTACCTTTGTTCTGGTGTTCGGTTACCAGGCGGACATCATATCCATTACACCACATGAGGCTCCACCGTTGTGTTGTCCAGTTACTAATAGAGACATTTTTTTCAGGCCAAATTTATGCCATTCAGTGGGGATTGCCATGTGGTCAGTTGTGCCAGGGATGGCCAAGTGCGGCTGGCTGACCTCTCATCCACAGGTGTCTGTAAAGGAACTAAAAAAATTGCTCAGCACAAAGGTGCTGCACACAAGGTAAATAGCTGTCGTAGACAACACATGGGTCTGGGTGCTGCACAAAAGATAAATAGCTATCATACACATGGGTATGGGTGCTGCACAAAAGATAAATAGCTATCATACACATGGGTCTGGGTGCTGCACAAAAGATAAATAGCTGTCATACACATGGGTCTGGGTGCTGCACAAAAGATAAATAGCTGTCATACACAACACAATGTAAATAGCTGTCATACACAACACAAGGTAAATAGCTGCCATACACATGGGGCTAGGCTCAACACAAGGTAAATAGCTGCCATACACATGGGTCTAGACTCAACACAAGGTAAATTGCTGTCATACACATGGGTCTAGGCTCAACACAAGGTAAATAGCTGCCATACACATGGGGCTAGGCTCAACACAAGGTAAATAGCTGTCATACACAACACAATGTAAATAGCTGTCATACACAACACAATGTGTCCGCCTCCGTGGTCGAGTGGTTAAGGTCGCTGACTTGTACACCACTGTAACCTATCATCACTGATGGTCACGGGTTCGAGCCCCGCTCAGGCCGTGTCTCATTTATATGAAAAAGTTGGCAGTTTCTTACGGAGGTTGGTGCACCCAAGTACTGGTTAACCGCTGGAGCCTGCCCAGGAAAGGTGTTGTTAAGTAAACTGCCCGCCGGCGCTATAGCCCAAAATGGTGCTGATGCAGGCGTAAAACCCGAAATATAACATAACATAACATAACAACACAATGTAAATAGCTGTCATACACATGGGGCTAGGCTCAACACAAGGTAAATAGCTGTCATACACATGGGGCTAGGCTCAACACAAGGTAAATAGCTGTCATACACATGGGGCTAGGCTCAACACAAGGTAAATAGCTGTCATACACATGGGGCTAGGCTCAACACAAGGTAAATAGCTGTCATACACATGGGGCTAGGCTCAACACAAGGTAAATAGCTGTCATACACATGGGGCTAGGCTCAACACAAGGTAAATAGCTGTCATACACATGGGGCTAGGCTCAACACAAGGTAAATAGCTGTCATACACATGGGGCTAGGCTCAACACAAGGTAAATAGCTGTCATACACATGGGGCTAGGCTCAACACAAGGTAAATAGCTGTCATACACATGGGGCTAGGCTCAACACAAGGTAAATAGCTGTCATACACATGGGGCTAGGCTCAACACAAGGTAAATAGCTGTCATACACATGGGGCTAGGCTCAACACAAGGTAAATAGCTGTCATACACATGGGGCTAGGCTCAACACAAGGTAAATAGCTGCCATACACATGGGGCTAGGCTCAACTCAAGGTAAATAGCTGTCATACACATGGGCTAGGCTCAACACAAGTAAAAGCTGCCATACACATGGGGCTAGGCTCAACACAAGGTAAATAGCTGCTATACACATGGGGCTAGGCTAAACACAAGGTAAATAGCTGCCATACACATGGGGCTATGCTCAACACAAGGTAAATAGCTGCCATACACATGGGGCTAGGCTCAACACAAGGTAAATAGCTGCCATACACATGGGGCTAGGCTCAACACAAGGTAAATAGCTGCCATACACATGGGGCTAGGCTCAACACAAGGTAAATAGCTGTCATACACAACACAAGGTATATAGCTGTCATACACAACACAATGTAAATAGCTGTCATACACAACACAAGGTATATAGCTGTCATACACAACACAATGTAAATAGCTGTCATACACAACATAAGGTAAATAGCTGTCATACACAACACAAGGTAAATAGCTGTCATACACAACACAAGGTAAATAGTTGTCATACACAACATAAGGTATATAGCTGTCATACACATGGGTCTGGACACAACACAAGGTAAATTGCTGTCATACACAACACAAGGTAAATAGCTGTCATACACAACACAAGGTAAATAGCTGTCATACACAACACAAGGTAAATAGCTTTCATACACAAGGGTCTGGACACAACACAAGGTAAATTGCTGTCATACACAACACAAGGTAAATAGCTGTCATACACAACACAAGGTAAATTGCTGTCATACACAACACAAGGTAAATAGCTGTCATACACAACACAATGTAAATAGCTGTCATACACATGGGTCTGCACACAACACAAGATAAATAGCTGCCATACACATGGGTCTGGACTCAACACAAGGTAAATAGCTGCCATACACATGGGGCTAGGCTCAACACAAGGTAAATAGCTGCCATACACATGGGTCTAGACTCAACACAAGGTAAATTGCTGTCATACACATGGGTCTGCTCAACACAAGGTAAATAGCTGCCATACACATGGGCTGGCTCAACACAAGGTAAATAGCGTCATACACTGAACACAAGTTAATAGCTGCATACACATGGGGCTAGGCTCAACACAAGGTAAATAGCTGTCATACCCAACACAAGGTAAATAGCTGTATACCAACACAAGTATACTGTCATACACAACACAAGGTAAATAGCTGTCATACACAACATAAGGTATATAGCTGTCATACACAACACAAGGTAAATAGCTGTCATACACAACACAAGGTAAATAGTTGTCATACACAACATAAGGTATATAGCTGTCATACACATGGGTCTGGACAAAACACAAGATAAATAGCTGCCATACACATGGGGCTAGGCTCAACACAAGGTAAATAGCTGCCATACACATGGGTCTAGACTCAACACAAGGTAAATTGCTGTCATACACATGGGTCTAGGCTCAACACAAGGTAAATAGCTGCCATACACATGGGGCTAGGCTCAACACAAGGTAAATAGCTGTCATACACAACACAATGTAAATAGCTGTCATACACAACACAATGTAAATAGCTGTCATACACATGGGGCTAGGCTCAACACAAGGTAAATAGCTGTCATACATATGTGTCTGGGCTCAACTCAAGGTAAATAGCTGTCATACACATGGGTCTAGACTCAACACAAGGTATATAGCCATCATGCACATGGGTCTGGACTCAACACAAGGTAAATAGCTGTCATACACATGTGTCTCGACTCAACATAAGGTAAATAGCTGTCATACACAACACACGGTAAATAGCTGTCATACACATGGGTCTAGACTCAACACAAGGTATATAGCCATCATACACATGGGTCTGGACTCAACACAAGGTAAATAGCTGTCATACACATGGGTCTAGACTCAACACAAGATAAATAGCTGCCATACACCACACAAGGTATATAGCTGTCATACACAACACAATGTAAATAGCTGTCATACACATGTGTCTGGACACAACACAAGGTAAATAGCTGTCATACACATGTGTCTGGACAAAACACAAGGTAAATAGCTGTCATACACATGGATTTGGACTCAACACAAGGTAAATAGCTGTCATACATATGGGTCTGGACTCAACACAAGGTAAATAGCTGTCATGCACAACACAAGGTAAATAGCTGTCATACACATGGGTCTGGACTCAACACAAGGTAAATAGCTGTCATACACAACACAAGGTAAATAGCTGTCATACACATGTGTCTGGACTCAACACAAGGTAAATAGCTGTCATACACAACACAAGGTAAATAGCTGTGATACACAACACAAGGTAAATAGCTGTCATACACAACACAAGGTAAATAGCTGTGATACACGACACAAGGTAAATAGCTGTCATACACAACACAAGGTAAATAGCTGTCATACACAACACAAGGTAAATAGCTGTCATACACAACAAATGGTAAATAGCTGTCATACACATGGTTCTGGACACAACACAAGGTTTATAGCTATCATACACAACACACGGTAAATAGCTGTCATACACAACACAATGTAAATAGCTGTCATACACAACATAAGGTATATAGCTGTCATACACAACACAAGGTAAATAGCTGTCATACACAACACAAGGTAAATAGTTGTCATACACAACATAAGGTATATAGCTGTCATACACATGGGTCTCGACACAACACAAGGTAAATTGCTGTCATACACAACACAAGGTAAATAGCTGCCATACACATGGGTCTGGACTCAACACAAGATAAATAGCTGCCATACACATGGGTCTGGACTCAACACAAGGTAAATAGCTGCCATACACATGGGGCTAGGCTCAACACAAGGTAAATAGCTGCCATACACATGGGTCTAGACTCAACACAAGGTAAATTGCTGTCATACACATGGGTCTAGGCTCAACACAAGGTAAATAGCTGCCATACACATGGGGCTAGGCTCAACACAAGGTAAATAGCTGTCATACACAACACAATGTAAATAGCTGTCATACACAACACAATGTAAATAGCTGTCATACACATGGGGCTAGGCTCAACACAAGGTAAATAGCTGTCATACATATGTGTCTGGGCTCAACTCAAGGTAAATAGCTGTCATACACATGGGTCTAGACTCAACACAAGGTATATAGCCATCATGCACATGGGTCTGGACTCAACACAAGGTAAATAGCTGTCATACACATGTGTCTCGACTCAACATAAGGTAAATAGCTGTCATACACAACACACGGTAAATAGCTGTCATACACATGGGTCTAGACTCAACACAAGGTATACAGCCATCATACACATGGGTCTGGACTCAACACAAGGTAAATAGCTGTCATACACATGGGTCTAGACTCAACACAAGATAAATAGCTGCCATACACCACACAAGGTATATAGCTGTCATACACAACACAATGTAAATAGCTGTCATACACATGTGTCTGGACACAACACAAGGTAAATAGCTGTCATACACATGTGTCTGGACACAACACAAGGTAAATAGCTGTCATACACATGGATTTGGACTCAACACAAGGTAAATAGCTGTCATACATATGGGTCTGGACTCAACACAAGGTAAATAGCTGTCATGCACAACACAAGGTAAATAGCTGTCATACACATGGGTCTGGACTCAACACAAGGTAAATAGCTGTCATACACAACACAAGGTAAATAGCTGTCATACACATGTGTCTGGACTCAACACAAGGTAAATAGCTGTCATACACAACACAAGGTAAATAGCTGTGATACACAACACAAGGTAAATAGCTGTCATACACAACACAAGGTAAATAGCTGTGATACACAACACAAGGTAAATAGCTGTCATACACAACACAAGGTAAATAGCTGTCATACACAACACAAGGTAAATAGCTGTCATACACAACAAATGGTAAATAGCTGTCATACACATGGTTCTGGACACAACACAAGGTAAATAGCTGTCATACACATGTGTCTAGACTCAACACAATGTAAATAGCTGTCATACACAACACACAGTAAATAGCTGTCATACACAACACAAGGTAAATAGCTGTCATACACATGTGTCTGGACACAACATAAGGTAAATAGCTGTCATACACAACAAATGGTAAATAGCTGTCATACACATGGTTCTGGACACAACACAAGGTTTATAGCTATCATACACAACACACGGTAAATAGCTGTCATACACAACACAATGTAAATAGCTGTCATACACAACACAAGGTAAATAGCTGTCATACACAACACAAGGTAAATAGCTGTCATACACATGGGTCTGGACACAACACAAGGTAAATAGCTGTCATACACAACACAAGGTAAATAGCTGTCATACACAACACAAGGTAAATAGCTGCCATACACATGGGTCTGGACTCAACACAAGATAAATAGCTGCCATACACATGGGTCTGGACTCAACACAAGGTAAATAGCTGCCATACACATGGGGCTAGGCTCAACACAAGGTAAATAGCTGCCATACACATGGGTCTAGACTCAACACAAGGTAAATTGCTGTCATACACATGGGTCTAGGCTCAACACAAGGTAAATAGCTGCCATACACATGGGGCTAGGCTCAACACAAGGTAAATAGCTGTCATACACAACACAATGTAAATAGCTGTCATACACAACACAATGTAAATAGCTGTCATACACATGGGGCTAGGCTCAACACAAGGTAAATAGCTGTCATACATATGTGTCTGGGCTCAACTCAAGGTAAATAGCTGTCATACACATGGGTCTAGACTCAACACAAGGTATATAGCCATCATGCACATGGGTCTGGACTCAACACAAGGTAAATAGCTGTCATACACATGTGTCTCGACTCAACATAAGGTAAATAGCTGTCATACACAACACACGGTAAATAGCTGTCATACACATGGGTCTAGACTCAACACAAGGTATATAGCCATCATACACATGGGTCTGGACTCAACACAAGGTAAATAGCTGTCATACACATGGGTCTAGACTCAACACAAGATAAATAGCTGCCATACACCACACAAGGTATATAGCTGTCATACACAACACAATGTAAATAGCTGTCATACACATGTGTCTGGACACAACACAAGGTAAATGGCTGTCATACACATGTGTCTGGACACAACACAAGGTAAATAGCTGTCATACACATGGATTTGGACTCAACACAAGGTAAATAGCTGTCATACATATGGGTCTGGACTCAACACAAGGTAAATAGCTGTCATGCACAACACAAGGTAAATAGCTGTCATACACATGGGTCTGGACTCAACACAAGGTAAATAGCTGTCATACACAACACAAGGTAAATAGCTGTCGTACACATGTGTCTGGACTCAACACAAGGTAAATAGCTGTCATATACAACACAAGGTAAATAGCTGTGATACACAACACAAGGTAAATAGCTGTTATACACAACACAAGGTAAATAGCTGTCATACACAACACAAGGTAAATAGCTGTCATACACAACACAAGGTAAATAGCTGTCATACACAACACAAGGTAAATAGCTGTCATACACAACACAAGGTAAATAGCTGTCATACACATGTGTCTGGACACAACACAAGGTAAATAGCTGTCATACACAACAAATGGTAAATAGCTGTCATACACATGGTTCTGGACACAACACAAGGTATATAGCTGTCATACACAGCACACGGTAAATAGCTGTCATACACAACACAATGTAAATAGCTGTCATACACATGTGTCTGGACACAACACAAGGTAAATAGATGTCATACACAACACAAGGTAAATAGCTGTCATACACAACACAAGGTAAATAGCTGTCATACACAACACAAGGTAAATAGCTGTCATACACAACACAAGGTAAATAGCTGTCATACACAACACAAGGTAAATAGCTGTCATACACAACACAAGGTAAATAGCTGTCATACACAACACAAGGTAAATAGCTGTCATACACAACACAAGGTAAATAGCTGTCATACACAACACAAGGTAAATAGCTGTCATACACAACAAATGGTAAATAGCTGTCATACACATGGTTCTGGACACAACACAAGGTATATAGCTGTCATACACAGCACACGGTAAATAGCTGTCATACACAACACAATGTAAATAGCTGTCATACACATGTGTCTGGACACAACACTAGGTAAATAGCTGTCATACACAACACAAGGTAAATAGCTGTCATACACAACACAAGGTAAATAGCTGTCATACACAACACAAGGTAAATAGCTGTGATACACAACACAAGGTAAATAGCTGTCATACACAACACAAGGTAAATAGCTGTCATACACAACACAAGGTAAATAGCTGTCATACACAACAAATGGTAAATAGCTGTCATACACATGGTTCTGGACACAACACAAGGTAAATAGCTGTCATACACATGTGTCTAGACTCAACACAATGTAAATAGCTGTCATACACAACACACAGTAAATAGCTGTCATACACAACACAAGGTAAATAGCTGTCATACACATGTGTCTGGACACAACACAAGGTAAATAGCTGTCATACACAACAAATGGTAAATAGCTGTCATACACATGGTTCTGGACACAACACAAGGTTTATAGCTATCATACACAACACACGGTAAATAGCTGTCATACACAACACAATGTAAATAGCTGTCATACACAACATAAGGTATATAGCTGTCATACACAACACAAGGTAAATAGCTGTCATACACAACACAAGGTAAATAGTTGTCATACACAACATAAGGTATATAGCTGTCATACACATGGGTCTCGACACAACACAAGGTAAATTGCTGTCATACACAACACAAGGTAAATAGCTGCCATACACATGGGTCTGGACTCAACACAAGATAAATAGCTGCCATACACATGTGTCTGGACTCAACACAAGGTAAATAGCTGCCATACACATGGGGCTAGGCTCAACACAAGGTAAATAGCTGCCATACACATGGGTCTAGACTCAACACAAGGTAAATTGCTGTCATACACATGGGTCTAGGCTCAACACAAGGTAAATAGCTGCCATACACATGGGGCTAGGCTCAACACAAGGTAAATAGCTGTCATACACAACACAATGTAAATAGCTGTCATACACAACACAATGTAAATAGCTGTCATACACATGGGGCTAGGCTCAACACAAGGTAAATAGCTGTCATACATATGTGTCTGGGCTCAACTCAAGGTAAATAGCTGTCATACACATGGGTCTAGACTCAACACAAGGTATATAGCCATCATGCACATGGGTCTGGACTCAACACAAGGTAAATAGCTGTCATACACATGTGTCTCGACTCAACATAAGGTAAATAGCTGTCATACACAACACACGGTAAATAGCTGTCATACACATGGGTCTAGACTCAACACAAGGTATATAGCCATCATACACATGGGTCTGGACTCAACACAAGGTAAATAGCTGTCATACACATGGGTCTAGACTCAACACAAGATAAATAGCTGCCATACACCACACAAGGTATATAGCTGTCATACACAACACAATGTAAATAGCTGTCATACACATGTGTCTGGACACAACACAAGGTAAATGGCTGTCATACACATGTGTCTGGACACAACACAAGGTAAATAGCTGTCATACACATGGATTTGGACTCAACACAAGGTAAATAGCTGTCATACATATGGGTCTGGACTCAACACAAGGTAAATAGCTGTCATGCACAACACAAGGTAAATAGCTGTCATACACATGGGTCTGGACTCAACACAAGGTAAATAGCTGTCATACACAACACAAGGTAAATAGCTGTCATACACATGTGTCTGGACTCAACACAAGGTAAATAGCTGTCATATACAACACAAGGTAAATAGCTGTGATACACAACACAAGGTAAATAGCTGTCATACACAACACAAGGTAAATAGCTGTCATACACAACACAAGGTAAATAGCTGTCATACACAACACAAGGTAAATAGCTGTCATACACAACACAAGGTAAATAGCTGTCATACACATGGGTCTGGACACAACACAAGGTAAATAGCTGTCATACACAACAAATGGTAAATAGCTGTCATACACATGGTTCTGGACACAACACAAGGTAAATAGCTGTCATACACATGTGTCTACACAACACAAGGTAAATAGCTGTCATACACATGTGTCTGACACAACACAAGGTAAATAGCTGTCATACACAACACAAGGTAAATAGCTGTCATACACAACACAAGGTAAATAGCTGTCATACACATGTGTCTGGACACAACACAAGGTAAATAGCTGTCATACACAACAAAAGGTAAATAGCTGTCATACACATGGTTCTGGACCAACACAAGGTAAATAGCTGTCATACACAGCTCACACAAGGTAAATAGCTGTCATACACAACAAATGGTAAATAGCTGTCATACACATGGTTCTGGACACAACACAAGGTATATAGCTGTCATACACAGCACACGGTAAATAGCTGTCATACACAACACAATGTAAATAGCTGTCATACACATGTGTCTGGACACAACACTAGGTAAATAGCTGTCATACACAACACAAGGTAAATAGCTGTCATACACAACACAAGGTAAATAGCTGTCATACACAACACAAGGTAAATAGCTGTCATACACAACACAAGGTAAATAGCTGTCATACACAACACAAGGTAAATAGCTGTCATACACAACACAAGGTAAATAGCTGTCATACACAACAAATGGTAAATAGCTGTCATACACATGTGTCTGGACACAA
>CM026386.1:31664399-31722157 GCA_014843695.1 Archivesica marissinica | reverse complement strand
CACAAGGTAAATAGCTGTCATACACAACACAAGGTAAATAGCTGTCGTACACATGTGTCTGGACACAACACAAGGTAAATAGCTGTCATACACAACACAAGGTAAATAGCTGTCATACACAACACAAGGTAAATAGCTGTCATACACAACACAAGGTAAATAGCTGTCATACACAACACAAGGTAAATAGCTGTCATACACAACACAAGGTAAATAGCTGTCATACACAACAAATGGTAAATAGCTGTCATACACATGGTTCTGGACACAACACAAGGTATATAGCTGTCATACACAGCACACGGTAAATAGCTGTCATACACAACACAATGTAAATAGCTGTCATACACATGTGTCTGGACACAACACAAGGTAAATAGATGTCATACACAACACAAGGTAAATAGCTGTCATACACAACACAAGGTAAATAGCTGTCATACACAACACAAGGTAAATAGCTGTCATACACAACACAAGGTAAATAGCTGTCATCCACAACACAAGGTAAATAGCTGTCATACACAACACAAGGTAAATAGCTGTCATACACAACACAAGGTAAATAGCTGTCATACACAACACAAGGTAAATAGCTGTCATACACAACAAATGGTAAATAGCTGTCATACACATGGTTCTGGACACAACACAAGGTATATAGCTGTCATACACAGCACACGGTAAATAGCTGTCATACACAACACAATGTAAATAGCTGTCATACACATGTGTCTGGACACAACACTAGGTAAATAGCTGTCATACACAACACAAGGTAAATAGCTGTCATACACAACACAAGGTAAATAGCTGTCATACACAACACAAGGTAAATAGCTGTCATACACAACACAATGTAAATAGCTGTCATACACATGGGTCTGGACACAACACAAGGTAATTAGCTGTCATACACAGCAAGGTAAATAGCTGTCATACACAACACAATGTAAATAGCTGTCATACACATGTGTCTGGACACAACACAAGGTAAATAGCTGTCATACACAACACAAGGTAAATAGCTGTCATACACAACACAAGGTAAATAGCTGTCATACACAACACAAGGTAAATAGCTGTCATACACAACACAAGGTAAATAGCTGTCATACACAACACAAGGTAAATAGCTGTCATACACAACAAATGGTAAATAGCTGTCATACACATGGTTCTGGACACAACACAAGGTAAATAGCTGTCATACACATGTGTCTAGACTCAACACAATGTAAATAGCTGTCATACACAACACACAGTAAATAGCTGTCATACACAACACAAGGTAAATAGCTGTCATACACATGTGTCTGGACACAACACAAGGTAAATAGCTGTCATACACAACAAATGGTAAATAGCTGTCATACACATGGTTCTGGACACAACACAAGGTATATAGCTATCATACACAACACACGGTAAATAGCTGTCATACACAACACAATGTAAATAGCTGTCATACACATGTGTCTGGACACAACACAAGGTAAATAGCTGTCATACACAACACAATGTAAATAGCTGTCATACACATGTGTCTGGACACAACACAAGGTAAATAGCTGTCGTACACAACACATGGTAAATAGCTGTCATACACAACACAAGGTAAATAGCTGTCATACACAACACATGGTAAATAGCTGTCATACACAACACAAGGTAAATAGCTGTCATACACATGGGTCTGGACACAACACAAGGTAAATAGCTGTCATACACATGTGTCTGGACACAACACAATGTAAATAGCTGTCATACACATGTGTCTGGACACAACACAAGGTAAATAGCTGTCATACACATGTGTCTGGACACAACACAATGTAAATAGCTGTCATACACATGTGTCTGGACACAACACAAGGTAAATAGCTGTCATACACATTGTTGCAACACAAGTAAATAGCTGTCATACAATGGCTGGACACAACACAAGGTAAATAGCTGTCATGTTGGACACAACACAAGGTAAATAGCTGTCATACACATTTGTCTAGACTCAACACAATGTAAATAGCTGTCATACACATGGGTCTGGACACAACACAAGGTAAATAGCTGTCATACACATGTGTCTGGACACAACAAAGGTAAATAGCTGTCATACACATTTGTCTAGACTCAACACAATGTAAATAGCTGTCATACACATGTGTCTAGACTCAACACAATGTAAATAGCTGTCATACACTGTTTCTGGACACAACACAAGGTAAATAGCTGTCATACACATGTGTCTGGACACAACACAAGGTAAATAGCTGTCATACACATGGATTGTTCTCAACACAAGGTAAATAGCTGTCATACATATGGGTCTGGACTCAACACAAGGTAAATAGCTGTCATGCACAACACAAGGTAAATAGCTGTCATACACATGGGTCTGGACTCAACACAAGGTAAATAGCTGTCATACACAACACAAGGTAAATAGCTGTCATACACATGTGTCTGGACTCAACACAAGGTAAATAGCTGTCATACACAACACAAGGTAAATAGCTGTCATACACAACACAAGGTAAATAGATATCATACACAACACAAGGTAAATAGCTGTCATACACATGGGTCTAGACACAGCACAAGGTAAATAGCTTTCATACACATGGGTCTAGACTCAACACAAGGTAAATAGCTGTCATACACAACACAAGGTAAATAGCTGTCATACACAACACAATGTAAATAGCTGTCATACACATGTGTCTGGACGCAACACAAGGTAAATAGCTGTCATACACATGGTTCTGGGCTCAACACATGGTAAATAGCTGTCATACACAACACAAGGTAAATAGCTGTCATACATATGGGTCTGTGCTCAACACAAGGTAAATAGCTGTCATACACATGGGTCTATACTCAACACAAGGTATATAGCCATCATGCACATGGGTCTGGACTCAACACAAGGTAAATAGCTGTCATACACATGGGTCTAGACTCAACATAAGGTAAATAGCTGCCATACACCACACAAGGTATATAGCTGTCATACACAACACAAGGTAAATAGCTGTCATACACAACACAAGGTAAATAGCTGTCATACACAACACAAGGTAAATAGCTGTCATACACAACACAAGGTAAATAGCTGTCATACACAACACAAGGTAAATAGCTGTCATACACATGGGTCTGGACAAAACACAAGGTAAATAGCTGTCATACACAACAAATGGTAAATAGCTGTCATACACATGGTTCTGGACACAACACAAGGTAAATAGCTGTCATACACATGTGTCTGGACACAACACAATGTATATAGCTGTCATACACATGTGTCTAGACTCAACACAATGTAAATAGCTGTCATACACAACACACAGTAAATAGCTGTCATACACAACACAAGGTAAATAGCTGTCATACACATGTGTCTGGACACAACACAAGGTAAATAGCTGTCATACACAACAAATGGTAAATAGCTGTCATACACATGGTTCTGGACACAACACAAGGTAAATAACTGTCATACACATGTGTCTGGACACAACACAAGATAAATAGCTGTCATACACAACAAATGGTAAATAGCTGTCATACACATGGTTCTGGACACAACACAAGGTATATAGCTGTCATACACAGCACACGGTAAATAGCTGTCATACACAACACAATGTAAATAGCTGTCATACACATGTGTCTGGACACAACACAAGGTAAATAGATGTCATACACAACACAAGGTAAATAGCTGTCATACACAACACAAGGTAAATAGCTGTCATACACAACACAAGGTAAATAGCTGTCATACACAACACAAGGTAAATAGCTGTCATCCACAACACAAGGTAAATAGCTGTCATACACAACACAAGGTAAATAGCTGTCATACACAACACAAGGTAAATAGCTGTCATACACAACACAAGGTAAATAGCTGTCATACACAACAAATGGTAAATAGCTGTCATACACATGGTTCTGGACACAACACAAGGTATATAGCTGTCATACACAGCACACGGTAAATAGCTGTCATACACAACACAATGTAAATAGCTGTCATACACATGTGTCTGGACACAACACAAGGTAAATAGCTGTCATACACAACACAAGGTAAATAGCTGTCATACACAACACAAGGTAAATAGCTGTCATACACATGTCATACACAACACAATGTAAATAGCTGTCATACACATGGGTCTGGACACAACACAAGGTAATTAGCTGTCATACACATGTGTCTGGACACAACACAAGGTAAATAGCTGTCATACACATTTGTCTAGACTCAACACAATGTAAATAGCTGTCATACACATGTGTCTGGACACAACACAAGGTAAATAGCTGTCATACACATGTGTCTGGACACAACACAAGGTAAATAGCTTGCATACACAACACAAGGTAAATAGCTGTCATACACAACACAAGGTAAATAGCTGTCATACACAACACAAGGTAAATAGCTATCATACACAACACAAGGTAAATAGCTGTCATACACAACAAATGGTAAATAGCTGTCATACACATGGTTCTGGACACAACACAAGGTATATAGCTATCATACACAACACACGGTAAATAGCTGTCATACACAACACAATGTAAATAGCTGTCATACACATGTGTCTGGACACAACACAAGGTAAATAGCTGTCATACACAACACAATGTAAATAGCTGTCATACACATGTGTCTGGACACAAGACAAGGTAAATAGCTGTCGTACACAACACATGGTAAATAGCTGTCATACACAACACAAGGTAAATAGCTGTCATACACAACACATGGTAAATAGCTGTCATACACAACACAAGGTAAATAGCTGTCATACACATGGGTCTGGACACAACACAAGGTAAATAGCTGTCATACACATGTGTCTGGACACAACACAATGTAAATAGCTGTCATACACATGTGTCTGGACACAACACAAGGTAAATAGCTGTCATACACATGTGTCTGGACACAACACAATGTAAATAGCTGTCACACATGTGTCTGGACACAACACAATGTAAATAGCTGTCATACACATTTGTCTAGACTCAACACAATGTAAATAGCTGTCATACACATGTGTCTGGACACAACACAAGGTAAATAGCTGTCATACACATGGGTCTGGACACAACACAAGGTAATTAGCTGTCATACACATGTGTCTGGACACAACACAAGGTAAATAGCTGTCATACACATTTGTCTAGACTCAACACAATGTAAATAGCTGTCATACACATGTGTCTAGACTCAACACAATGTAAATAACTGTCATACACATGTGTCTGGACACAACACAAGGTAAATACCTGTCATACACATGTGTCTGGACACAACACAAGGTAAATAGCTGTCATACACATGGATTGTTCTCAACACAAGGTAAATAGCTGTCATACATATGGGTCTGGACTCAACACAAGGTAAATAGCTGTCATGCACAACACAAGGTAAATAGCTGTCATACACATGGGTCTGGACTCAACACAAGGTAAATAGCTGTCATACACAACACAAGGTAAATAGCTGTCATACACATGTGTCTGGACTCAACACAAGGTAAATAGCTGTCATACACAACACAAGGTAAATAGCTGTCATACACAACACAAGGTAAATAGATATCATACACAACACAAGGTAAATAGCTGTCATACACATGGGTCTAGACACAGCACAAGGTAAATAGCTTTCATACACATGGGTCTAGACTCAACACAAGGTAAATAGCTGTCATACACAACACAAGGTAAATAGCTGTCATACACAACACAAGGTAAATAGCTGTCATACACATGGGTCTAGCTCAACACAATGTAAATAGCTGTCATACACATGTGTCTGGACGCAACACAAGGTAAATAGCTGTCATACACATGGTTCTGGGCTCAACACATGGTAAATAGCTGTCATACACAACACAAGGTAAATAGCTGTCATACATATGGGTCTGTGCTCAACACAAGGTAAATAGCTGTCATACACATGGGTCTAGACTCAACACAAGGTATATAGCCATCATGCACATGGGTCTGGACTCAACACAAGGTAAATAGCTGTCATACACATGGGTCTAGACTCAACATAAGGTAAATAGCTGCCATACACCACACAAGGTATATAGCTGTCATACACAACACAAGGTAAATAGCTGTCATACACAACACAAGGTAAATAGCTGTCATACACAACACAAGGTAAATAGCTGTCATACACAACACAAGGTAAATAGCTGTCATACACAACACAAGGTAAATAGCTGTCATACACAACAAATGGTAAATAGCTGTCATACACATGGGTCTGGACAAAACACAAGGTAAATAGCTGTCATACACAACAAATGGTAAATAGCTGTCATACACATGGTTCTGGACACAACACAAGGTAAATAGCTGTCATACACATGTGTCTGGACACAACACAATGTATATAGCTGTCATACACATGTGTCTAGACTCAACACAATGTAAATAGCTGTCATACACAACACACAGTAAATAGCTGTCATACACAACACAAGGTAAATAGCTGTCATACACATGTGTCTGGACACAACACAAGGTAAATAGCTGTCATACACAACAAATGGTAAATAGCTGTCATACACATGGTTCTGGACACAACACAAGGTAAATAGCTGTCATACACATGTGTCTGGACACAACACAAGGTAAATAGCTGTCATACACAACAAATGGTAAATAGCTGTCATACACATGGTTCTGGACACAACACAAGGTATATAGCTGTCATACACAGCACACGGTAAATAGCTGTCATACACAACACAATGTAAATAGCTGTCATACACATGTGTCTGGACACAACACAAGGTAAATAGATGTCATACACAACACAAGGTAAATAGCTGTCATACACAACACAAGGTAAATAGCTGTCATACACAACACAAGGTAAATAGCTGTCATACACAACACAAGGTAAATAGCTGTCATCCACAACACAAGGTAAATAGCTGTCATACACAACACAAGGTAAATAGCTGTCATACACAACACAAGGTAAATAGCTGTCATACACAACACAAGGTAAATAGCTGTCATACACAACAAATGGTAAATAGCTGTCATACACATGGTTCTGGACACAACACAAGGTATATAGCTGTCATACACAGCACAGGTAAATAGCTGTCATACACAAACACAATGTAAATAGCTGTCATACACATGGTCTGGACACAACACAAGGTAAATAGCTGTCATACACATTGTCGACCAACACAAGGTAAATAGCTGTCATACACATGTGTCTACACAACACAAGGTAAATAGCTGTCATACACATGGGTCTGGACACAACACAAGGTAAATAGCTGTCATACACATGTGTCTGGACACAACACAAGGTAAATAGCTGTCATACACATTTGTCTAGACTCAACACAATGTAAATAGCTGTCATACACATGTGTCTGGACACAACACAAGGTAAATAGCTGTCATACACATGTGTCTGGACACAACACAAGGTAAATAGCTTGCATACACAACACAAGGTAAATAGCTGTCATACACAACACAAGGTAAATAGCTGTCATACACAACACAAGGTAAATAGCTATCATACACAACACAAGGTAAATAGCTGTCATACACAACAAATGGTAAATAGCTGTCATACACATGGTTCTGGACACAACACAAGGTATATAGCTATCATACACAACACACGGTAAATAGCTGTCATACACAACACAATGTAAATAGCTGTCATACACATGTGTCTGGACACAACACAAGGTAAATAGCTGTCATACACAACACAATGTAAATAGCTGTCATACACATGTGTCTGGACACAAGACAAGGTAAATAGCTGTCGTACACAACACATGGTAAATAGCTGTCATACACAACACAAGGTAAATAGCTGTCATACACAACACATGGTAAATAGCTGTCATACACAACACAAGGTAAATAGCTGTCATACACATGGGTCTGGACACAACACAAGGTAAATAGCTGTCATACACATGTGTCTGGACACAACACAATGTAAATAGCTGTCATACACATGTGTCTGGACACAACACAAGGTAAATAGCTGTCATACACATGTGTCTGGACACAACACAATGTAAATAGCTCTCATACACATGTGTCTGGACACAACACAATGTAAATAGCTGTCATACACATTTGTCTAGACTCAACACAATGTAAATAGCTGTCATACACATGTGTCTGGACACAACACAAGGTAAATAGCTGTCATACACATGGGTCTGGACACAACACAAGGTAATTAGCTGTCATACACATGTGTCTGGACACAACACAAGGTAAATAGCTGTCATACACATTTGTCTAGACTCAACACAATGTAAATAGCTGTCATACACATGTGTCTAGACTCAACACAATGTAAATAACTGTCATACACATGTGTCTGGACACAACACAAGGTAAATACCTGTCATACACATGTGTCTGGACACAACACAAGGTAAATAGCTGTCATACACATGGATTGTTCTCAACACAAGGTAAATAGCTGTCATACATATGGGTCTGGACTCAACACAAGGTAAATAGCTGTCATGCACAACACAAGGTAAATAGCTGTCATACACATGGGTCTGGACTCAACACAAGGTAAATAGCTGTCATACACAACACAAGGTAAATAGCTGTCATACACATGTGTCTGGACTCAACACAAGGTAAATAGCTGTCATACACAACACAAGGTAAATAGCTGTCATACACAACACAAGGTAAATAGATATCATACACAACACAAGGTAAATAGCTGTCATACACATGGGTCTAGACACAGCACAAGGTAAATAGCTTTCATACACATGGGTCTAGACTCAACACAAGGTAAATTGCTGTCATACACAACACAAGGTAAATAGCTGTCATACACAACACAAGGTAAATAGCTGTCATACACATGGGTCTAGACTCAACACAATGTAAATAGCTGTCATACACATGTGTCTGGACGCAACACAAGGTAAATAGCTGTCATACACATGGTTCTGGGCTCAACACATGGTAAATAGCTGTCATACACAACACAAGGTAAATAGCTGTCATACATATGGGTCTGTGCTCAACACAAGGTAAATAGCTGTCATACACATGGGTCTAGACTCAACACAAGGTATATAGCCATCATGCACATGGGTCTGGACTCAACACAAGGTAAATAGCTGTCATACACATGGGTCTAGACTCAACATAAGGTAAATAGCTGCCATACACCACACAAGGTATATAGCTGTCATACACAACACAAGGTAAATAGCTGTCATACACAACACAAGGTAAATAGCTGTCATACACAACACAAGGTAAATAGCTGTCATACACAACACAAGGTAAATAGCTGTCATACACAACACAAGGTAAATAGCTGTCATACACAACAAATGGTAAATAGCTGTCATACACATGGGTCTGGACAAAACACAAGGTAAATAGCTGTCATACACAACAAATGGTAAATAGCTGTCATACACATGGTTCTGGACACAACACAAGGTAAATAGCTGTCATACACATGTGTCTGGACACAACACAATGTATATAGCTGTCATACACATGTGTCTAGACTCAACACAATGTAAATAGCTGTCATACACAACACACAGTAAATAGCTGTCATACACAACACAAGGTAAATAGCTGTCATACACATGTGTCTGGACACAACACAAGGTAAATAGCTGTCATACACAACAAATGGTAAATAGCTGTCATACACATGGTTCTGGACACAACACAAGGTAAATAACTGTCATACACATGTGTCTGGACACAACACAAGATAAATAGCTGTCATACACAACAAATGGTAAATAGCTGTCATACACATGGTTCTGGACACAACACAAGGTATATAGCTGTCATACACAGCACACGGTAAATAGCTGTCATACACAACACAATGTAAATAGCTGTCATACACATGTGTCTGGACACAACACAAGGTAAATAGATGTCATACACAACACAAGGTAAATAGCTGTCATACACAACACAAGGTAAATAGCTGTCATACACAACACAAGGTAAATAGCTGTCATACACAACACAAGGTAAATAGCTGTCATCCACAACACAAGGTAAATAGCTGTCATACACAACACAAGGTAAATAGCTGTCATACACAACACAAGGTAAATAGCTGTCATACACAACACAATGTAAATAGCTGTCATACACAACAAATGGTAAATAGCTGTCATACACATGGTTCTGGACACAACACAAGGTATATAGCTGTCATACACAGCACACGGTAAATAGCTGTCATACACATTTGTCTAGACTCAACACAATGTAAATAGCTGTCATACACATGGGTCTGGACACAACACAAGGTAAATAGCTGTCATACACATTTGTCTAGACTCAACACAATGTAAATAGCTGTCATACACATGTGTCTGGACACAACACAAGGTAAATAGCTGTCATACACATGTGTCTGGACACAACACAAGGTAAATAGCTGTCATACACATGTGTCTGGACACAACACAATGTAAATAGCTGTCATACACATTTGTCTAGACTCAACACAATGTAAATAGCTGTCATACACATGTGTCTGGACACAACACAATGTAAATAGCTGTCATCCACAACAAAAGGTAAATAGCTGTCATACACAATACAAGGTAAATAGCTGTCATACACAACACAAGGTAAATAGCTGTCATACACAACCCAAGGTAAATAGCTGTCATACACAACAAATGGTAAATAGCTGTCATACACATGGTTCTGGACACAACACAAGGTATATAGCTGTCATACACAACACAATGTAAATAGCTGTCATACACATGTGTCTGGACACAACACAAGGTAAATAGCTGTCATACACAACAAAAGGTAAATAGCTGTCATACACAACACAAGGTAAATAGCTGTCATACACAACACAAGGTAAATAGCTGTCATACACAACACAAGGTAAATAGCTGTCATACACAACACAATGTAAATAGCTGTCATACACATGGGTCTGGACACAACACAAGGTAATTAGCTGTCATACACATGTGTCTGGACACAACACAAGGTAAATAGCTGTCATACACATTTGTCTAGACTCAACACAATGTAAATAGCTGTCATACACATGTGTCTGGACACAACACAAGGTAAATAGCTGTCATACACATGTGTCTGGACACAACACAAGGTAAATAGCTTGCATACACAACACAAGGTAAATAGCTGTCATACACAACACAAGGTAAATAGCTGTCATACACAACACAAGGTAAATAGCTGTCATACACAACACAAGGTAAATAGCTGTCATACACAACAAATGGTAAATAGCTGTCATACACATGGTTCTGGACACAACACAAGGTAAATAGCTGTCATACACATGTGTCTAGACTCAACACAATGTAAATAGCTGTCATACACAACACACAGTAAATAGCTGTCATACACAACACAAGGTAAATAGCTGTCATACACATGTGTCTGGACACAACACAAGGTAAATAGCTGTCATACACAACACAAGGTAAATAGCTGTCATACACATTTGTCTAGACTCAACACAATGTAAATAGCTGTCATACACATGGGTCTGGACACAACACAAGGTAAATAGCTGTCATACACATGTGTCTGGACACAACACAAGGTAAATAGCTGTCATACACATTTGTCTAGACTCAACACAATGTAAATAGCTGTCATACACATGGGTCTGGACACAACACAAGGTAAATAGCTGTCATGCACAACACAAGGTAAATAGCTGTCATACACATGGATTTGGACACAACACAAGGTAAATAGCTGTCATACACATGGGTCTGGACTCAACAAAAGGTAAATAGCTGTCATACACATGGATTTGGACTCAATACAAGGTAAATAGCTGTCATACATATGGGTCTGGACTCAACACAAGGTAAATAGCTGTCATACATATGGGTCTGGACTCAACACAAGGTAAATAGCTGTCATACACATGGATTTGGACTCAACACAAGGTAAATAGCTGTCATGCACAACACAAGGTAAATAGCTGTCATGCACAACACAAGGTAAATAGCTGTCATACACAACACAAGGTAAATAGCTGTCATACACAACACAAGGTAAATAGCTGTCATACACAACACAAGGTAAATAGCTGTCATACACATGGGTCTGGACTCAACACAAGGTAAATAGCTGTCATACACAACACAAGGTAAATAGCTGTCATACACAACACAAGGTAAATAGCTGTCATACACAACACAAGGTAAATAGCTGTCATACACAACACAAGGTAAATAGCTGTCATACACAACACATGGTAAATAGCTGTCATACACATGGTTCTGGACACAACACAAGGTAAATAGCTGTCATACACATGTGTCTAGACTCAACACAATGTAAATAGCTGTCATACACAACACACAGTAAATAGCTGTCATACACATGTGTCTGGACACAACACAAGGTAAATAGCTGTCATACACAACAAATGGTAAATAGCTGTCATACACATGGTTCTGGACACAACACAAGGTATATAGCTATCATACACAACACACGGTAAATAGCTGTCATACACAACACAATGTAAATAGCTGTCATACACATGTGTCTGGACACAACACAAGGTAAATAGCTGTCATACACAACACAATGTAAATAGCTGTCATACACATGTGTCTGGACACAACACAAGGTAAATAGCTGTCATACACAACACATGGTAAATAGCTGTCATACACAACACAAGGTAAATAGCTGTCATACACAACACATGGTAAATAGCTGTCATACACAACACAAGGTAAATAGTTGTCATACACATGGGTCTGGACACAACACAAGGTAAATAGCTGTCATACACATGTGTCTGGACACAACACAATGTAAATAGCTGTCATACACATGTGTCTGGACACAACACAAGGTAAATAGCTGTCATACACATGGGTCTGGACACAACACAATGTAAATAGCTGTCACACATGTTTCTGGACACAACACAATGTAAATAGCTGTCATACACATTTGTCTAGACTCAACACAATGTAAATAGCTGTCATACACATGTGTCTGGACACAACACAAGGTAAATAGCTGTCATACACATGTGTCTGGACACAACACAAGGTAAATAGCTGTCATACACATTTGTCTAGACTCAACACAATGTAAATAGCTGTCATACACATGTGTCTGGACACAACACAAGGTAAATAGCTGTCATACACATGTGTCTGGACACAACACAATGTAAATAGCTGTCATACACATGTGTCTGGACACAACACAAGGTAAATAGCTGTCATACACATGGGTCTGGACACAACACAATGTAAATAGCTGTCACACATGTGTCTGGACACAACACAATGTAAATAGCTGTCATACACATGTGTCTGGACACAACACAAGGTAAATAGCTGTCATACACATGTGTCTGGACACAACACAAGGTAAATAGCTGTCATACACATGTGTCTGGACACAACACAATGTAAATAGCTGTCATACACATTTGTCTAGACTCAACACAATGTAAATAGCTGTCATACACATGTGTCTAGACTCAACACAATGTAAATAGTTGTCATACACATGTGTCTGGACACAACACAAGGTAAATAGCTGTCATACACATGTGTCTGGACACAACACATGGTAAATAGCTGTCATACACAACACAAGGTAAATAGCTGTCATACACATGGATTTGGACACAACACAAGGTAAATAGCTGTCATACACATGGATTTGGACTCAACACAAGGTAAATAGCTGTCATACATATGGGTCTGGACACAACACAAGGTAAATAGCTGTCATACACATTTGTCTAGACTCAACACAATGTAAATAGCTGTCATACACATGTGTCTGGACACAACACAAGGTAAATAGCTGTCATACACATGTGTCTGGACACAACACAAGGTAAATAGCTGTCATACACATGTGTCTGGACACAACACAAGGTAAATAGCTGTCATACACATGTGTCTGTACTCAACACAAGGTAAATAGCTGTCATACATATGGGTCTGGACTCAACACAAGGTAAATAGCTGTCATACACATGGATTTGGACTCAACACAAGGTAAATAGCTGTCATGCACAACACAAGGTAAATAGCTGTCATGCACAACACAAGGTAAATAGCTGTCATACACAACACAATGTAAATAGCTGTCATACACAACACAAGGTAAATAGCTGTCATACACAACACAAGGTAAATAGCTGTCATACACATGGGTCTGGACTCAACACAAGGTAAATAGCTGTCATACACAACACAAGGTAAATAGCTGTCATACACATGTGTCTTGACTCAACACAAGGTAAATAGCTGTCATACACAACACAAGGTAAATAGCTGTCATACACAACACAAGGTAAATAGCTGTCATACACAACACAAGGTAAATAGCTGTCATACACATGTGTCTGGACACAACACAATGTAAATAGCTGTCATACACATGTGTCTGGACACAACACAAGGTAAATAGCTGTCATACACATTTGTCTAGACTCAACACAATGTAAATAGCTGTCATACACATGGGTCTGGACACAACACAAGGTAAATAGCTGTCATACACATGTGTCTGGACACAACACAAGGTAAATAGCTGTCATACACATTTGTCTAGACTCAACACAATGTAAATAGCTGTCATACACATGTGTCTGGACACAACACAAGGTAAATAGCTGTCATACACATGTGTCTGGACACAACACAAGGTAAATAGCTGTCATACACATGTGTCTGGTCACAACACAATGTAAATAGCTGTCATACACATTTGTCTAGACTCAACACAATGTAAATAGCTGTCATACACATGTGTCTGGACACAACACAATGTAAATAGCTGTCATACACATTTGTCTAGACTCAACACAATGTAAATAGCTGTCATACACATGTGTCTGGACACAACACAAGGTAAATAGCTGTCATACACATGTGTCTGGACACAACACATGGTAAATAGCTGTCATACACAACACAAGGTAAATAGCTGTCATACACATGGATTTGGACACAACACAAGGTAAATAGCTGTCATACACATGGGTCTGGACTCAACAAAAGGTAAATAGCTGTCATACACATGGATTTGGACTCAACACATGGTAAATAGCTGTCATACATATGGGTCTGGACTCAACACAAGGTAAATAGCTGTCATACACATGGATTTGGACTCAACACAAGGTAAATAGCTGTCATGCACAACACAAGGTAAATAGCTGTCATGCACAACACAAGGTAAATAGCTGTCATACACAACACAAGGTAAATAGCTGTCATACACAACACAAGGTAAATAGCTGTCATACACAACACAAGGTAAATAGCTGTCATACACATGGGTCTGGACTCAACACAAGGTAAATAGCTGTCATACACAACACAAGGTAAATAGCTGTCATACACAGGTGCTGTCTACACAACACAAGGTAAATAGCTGTCATACACAACACAAGGTAAATAGCTGTCATACACAACACAAGGTAAATAGCTGTCATACACAACACAAGGTAAATAGCTGTCATACACAACACAAGGTAAATAGCTGTCATACACATGTGTCTGGACACAACACAATGTAAATAGCTGTCATACACATGTGTCTGGACACAACACAAGGTAAATAGCTGTCATACACATTTGTCTAGACTCAACACAATGTAAATAGCTGTCATACACATGGGTCTGGACACAACACAAGGTAAATAGCTGTCATACACATGTGTCTGGACACAACACAAGGTAAATAGCTGTCATACACATTTGTCTAGACTCAACACAATGTAAATAGCTGTCATACACATGGGTCTGGACACAACACAAGGTGAATAGCTGTCATACACATGTGTCTGGACACAACACAAGGTAAATAGCTGTCATACACATGTGTCTGGACACAACACATGGTA
This sequence comes from Archivesica marissinica, assembly GCA_014843695.1. Lineage (NCBI taxonomy): Eukaryota > Metazoa > Mollusca > Bivalvia > Venerida > Vesicomyidae > Archivesica > Archivesica marissinica. The sequence continues at coordinate 31,706,193 of CM026386.1, read as the reverse complement.
AATAGCTGTCATACACAACACAAGGTAAATAGCTGTCGTACACATGGATTTGGACACAACACAAGGTAAATAGCTGTCATACACATGGATTTGGACTCAACACAAGGTAAATAGCTGTCATACATATGGGTCTGGACTCAACACAAGGTAAATAGCTGTCATACATATGGGTCTGGACTCAACACAAGGTAAATAGCTGTCATACACATGGATTTGGACTCAACACAAGGTAAATAGCTGTCATGCACAACACAAGGTAAATAGCTGTCATGCACAACACAAGGTAAATAGCTGTCATACACAACACAAGGTAAATAGCTGTCATACACAACACAAGGTAAATAGCTGTCATACACAACACAAGGTAAATAGCTGTCATACACATGGGTCTGGACTCAACACAAGGTAAATAGCTGTCATACACAACACAAGGTAAATAGCTGTCATACACATGTGTCTGGACTCAACACAAGGTAAATAGCTGTCATACACAACACAAGGTAAATAGCTGTCATACACAACACAAGGTAAATAGCTGTCATACACAACACAAGGTAAATAGCTGTCATACACAACACAAGGTAAATAGCTGTCATACACATGTGTCTGGACACAACACAATATAAATAGCTGTCATACACATGTGTCTGGACACAACACAAGGTAAATAGCTGTCATACACATTTGTCTAGACTCAACACAATGTAAATAGCTGTCATACACATGGGTCTGGACACAACACAAGGTAAATAGCTGTCATACACATGTGTCTGGACACAACACAAGGTAAATAGCTGTCATACACATTTGTCTAGACTCAACACAATGTAAATAGCTGTCATACACATGGGTCTGGACACAACACAAGGTGAATAGCTGTCATACACATGTGTCTGGACACAACACAAGGTAAATAGCTGTCATACACATGTGTCTGGACACAACACATGGTAAATAGCTGTCATACACAACACAAGGTAAATAGCTGTCGTACACATGGATTTGGACACAACACAAGGTAAATAGCTGTCATACACATGGATTTGGACTCAACACAAGGTAAATAGCTGTCATACATATGGGTCTGGACTCAACACAAGGTAAATAGCTGTCATACATATGGGTCTGGACTCAACACAAGGTAAATAGCTGTCATACACATGGATTTGGACTCAACACAAGGTAAATAGCTGTCATGCACAACACAAGGTAAATAGCTGTCATGCACAACACAAGGTAAATAGCTGTCATACACAACACAAGGTAAATAGCTGTCATACACAACACAAGGTAAATAGCTGTCATACACAACACAAGGTAAATAGCTGTCATACACATGGGTCTGGACTCAACACAAGGTAAATAGCTGTCATACACAACACAAGGTAAATAGCTGTCATACACATGTGTCTGGACTCAACACAAGGTAAATAGCTGTCATACACAACACAAGGTAAATAGCTGTCATACACAACACAAGGTAAATAGCTGTCATACACAACGCAAGGTAAATAGCTGTCATACACATGGGTCTAGACACCGCACAAGGTAAATAGCTTTCATACACATGTGTCTAGACTCAACACAAGGTAAATAGCTGTCATACACATGTGTCTAGACTCAACACAAGGTAAATAGCTGTCGTACACATGTGTCTAGACTCAACACAAGGTAAATAGCTGTCATACACATGGGTCTAGACTCAACACATGGGTGTTACACACACAAGGTAAATTATCTTATGTTCGATGGGACATGTAAAAGACCAAGTGTTCGTGTATACAAGCGAGGTCATTTATAACTTCCCCACAGCAGCTTTGTATCCATTGCAAACTGTACAATTTGCTTGCCCCAATGATCATATACATGTATGTTTGTTAGATGTTATTTACCCTATGTTACATAAATAGGTAAGTGAGTACAATGTGATATAGTATAGCTGGTGCAAGTTCACCTGTCTGTTTTAAGAGTATATGTATACCAGTTTCACCTGTCTGTTTTAAGAGTATATGTATATCAGCTACCATATACATATATATATATATATATATATAGTCCTCTATTTCCAAATTTCAGCTTCACTCTCAAGGAAAACAAAATGATGAAAGACAATGCATTAGTCTGATAGAGAGGACTATATATATATATATATATTACTAATATCCTGCTAGGAACGACGACATATAATTTGTTTTAAGAGTCATATGAATATTTCATAAGGCATTGATGTATTTGTGAAGTATGGTAAAAACTGTTTACAAACTGTAAAGTCTGAACACACAGTTTGTGGTACATTGAACACACAGTATATGTTACATTGAACACGCAGTTTGGTGGTACATTGAACACACAGTTTGTGGTACATTGAACACACAGTTTGTGGTACATTGAACACACAGTATGTGTTACATTGAACACGCAGTTTGGTGGTACATTGAACACACAGTATGTGTTACATTGAACACGCAGTTTGGTGGTACATTGAACACACAGTATGTGTTACATTGAACATGCAGTTTGGGGGTACATTGAACACACAGTATGTGTTACATTGAACACACAGTATGTGTTACATTGAACACAATCAGTTTGTGGTAAATCAAACACACAGTTTGGGGTACATTTAATTGTTCAGTCCTATAATACCTGTATAAAATGCACTATATTTGGTGCAGCTTAAACTGTCTTCATTACCTATTAATTGCATACAATTATGGATTGATAAGGGTATTATAGGATTATGGACAATTATAAATGTATCCGAACTGAGTTGAATACATTTACTGTTACTCAACAGTTGCTTATTTTCACCAATAGGTGAATATTCATGTGACCTCTAAAAGAACGTTGTGCACTAACAATATCTATAAATGTTTACAAATAATAGGTGAACTACGTTAATTATAAGATAAAAGTGACCAGTATTCTAGGCTTCAGCTGTGGGGAGTATAAATGTATGTACCGGTAACAGCTTCAGTCAGTGGTTTACTGGTATACTGTATGTATGTACCTGTAACAGCTTCAGTCAGTGTTTTACTGGTATACTGTATGTATGTACCGGTAACAGCTTCAGTCAGTGGTTTACTGGTATACTGTATGTATGTACCGGTAACAGCTTCAGTCTGTGGTTTACTGGTATACTGTATGAATGTACCGGTAACAGCTTCAGTCAGTGGTTTACTGGTATACTGTATGTATGTACCTGTAACAGCTTCAGTCAGTGGTTTACTGGTATACTGTATGTATGTACCGGTAACAACTTCAGTCAGTGTTTTACTGGTATACTGTATGTATGTACCAGTAACAGCTTCAGTCAGTGTTTTACTGGTATACTGTATGTATGTACCTGTAACAGCTTCAATCAGTGGTTTACTGGTATACTGGTATACTGTATGTATGTACCTGTAACAGCTTCAATCAGTGGTTTACTGGTATACTGGTATACTGTATGTATGTACCTGTAACAGCTTCAGTCAGTGTTTTACTGGTATACTGTATGTATGTACCAGTAACAGCTTCAGTCAGTGGTTTACTGGTATACTGTATGTATGTACCAGTAACAACTTCAGTCAGTGGTTTACTGGTATACTGTATGTATGTACCTGTAACAGCTTCAGTCAGTGTTTTACTGGTATACTGTATGTATGTACCGGTAACGGCTTCAGTCAGTGGTTTATTGGTATACTGTATGTATGTACCGGTAACAGCTTCAGTCAGTGGTTTACTGGTATACTGTATGTATGTACCGGTAACAGCTTCAGTCTGTGGTTTACTGGTATACTGTATGTATGTACCGGTAACAGCTTCAGTCAGTGGTTTACTGGTATACTGTATGTATGTACCTGTAACAGCTTCAGTCAGTGGTTTACTGGTATACTGTATGTAGGTACCGGTAACAGCTTCAGTCAGTGTTTTACTGATATACTGTATGTATGTATGTACCAGTAACAGCTTCAGTCAGTGGTTTACTGGTATACTGTATGTAGGTACCTGTAACAGCTTCAGTCAGTGGTTTACTGGTATACTGTATGTATGTACCAGTAACAGCTTCAGTCAGTGGTTTACTGGTATACTGTATGTATGTACTGGTAACAGCTTCAGTCAGTGTTTTACTGGTATACTGTATGTATGTACCAGTAACAGCTTAAGTCAGTGCAGCTTCAGTCAGTGGTTTACTGGTATACTGTATGTATGTACCAGTAACAGCTTCAGTCAGTGGTTTACTGGTATACTGTATGTATGTATGTACCAGTAACAGCTTCAGTCAGTGGTTTACTGGTATACTGTATGTAGGTACCTGTAACAGCTTCAGTCAGTGGTTTACTGGTATACTGTATGTATGTACCGGTAACAACTTCAGTCAGTGTTTTACTGGTATACTGTATGTATGTACCTGTAACAGCTTCAATCAGTGGTTTACTGGTATACTGTATGTATGTACCTGTAACAGCTTCAGTCAGTGTTTTACTGGTATACTGTATGTATGTACCAGTAACAGCTTCAGTCAGTGGTTTACTGGTATACTGTATGTATGTACCAGTAACAACTTCAGTCAGTGGTTTACTGGTATACTGTATGTATGTACCAGTAACAGCTTCAGTCAGTGGTTTACTGGTATACTGTATGTATGTACCGGTAACAACTTCAGTCAGTGATTTACTGGTATACTGTATGTATGTACCAGTAACAGCTTCAGTCAGTGGTTTACTGGTATACTGTATGTATGTACCAGTAACAACTTCAGTCAGTGGTTTACTTGTATACTGTATGTATGTACCAGTAACAGCTTCAGTCAGTGTTTAACTGGTATACTGTATGTATGTACCGGTAACAGCTTCAATCAGTGGTTTACTGGTATACTATATGTATGTACCGGTAACAGCTTCAGTCAGTGTTTTACTGGTATACTGTATGTATGTACCAGTAACAGCTTCAGTCAGTGCAGCTTCAGTCAGTGGTTTACTGGTATACTGTATGTATGTACCTGTAACAGCTTCAGTCAGTGGTTTATTGGTATACTGTATGTATGTACCGGTAACAGCTTCAGTCAGTGGTTTACTGGTATACTGTATGTATGTACCGGTAACAGCTTCAGTCTGTGGTTTACTGGTATACTGTATGTATGTACCGGTAACAGCTTCAGTCAGTGGTTTACTGGTATACTGTATATATGTACCTGAAACAGCTTCAGTCAGTGGTTTACTGGTATACTGTATGTAGGTACCGGTAACAGCTTCAGTCAGTGTTTTACTGATATACTGTATGTATGTACCAGTAACAGCTTAAGTCAGTGCAGCTTCAGTCAGTGGTTTACTGGTATACTGTATGTATGTACCAGTAACAGCTTCAGTCAGTGGTTTACTGGTATACTGTATGTATGTACCAGTAACAGCTTCAGTCAGTCAGCTTCATCAGTGGTTTACTGGTATACTGTATGTATGTACCTGTAACAGCTTCAGTCAGTGGTTTACTGGTATACTGTATGTATGTACCGGTAACAACTTCAGTCAGTGGTTTACTGGTATACTGTATGTATGTACCGGTAACAGCTTCAGTCAGTGGTTTACTGGTATACTGTATGTATGTACCGGTAACAGCTTCAGTCAGTGGTTTACTGGTATACTGTATGTATGTACCAGTAACAGCTTCAGTCAGTGGTTTACTGGTATACTGTATGTATGTACCGGTAACAGCTTCAGTCAGTGGTTTACTGGTATACTGTATGTATGTACCGGTAACAGCTTCAGTCAGTGGTTTACTGGTATACTGTATGTATGTACCTGTAACAACTTCAGTCAGTGGTTTACTGGTATACTGTATGTATGTACCTGTAACAACTTCAGTCAGTGGTTTACTGGTATACTGTATGTATGTACCTGTAACAACTTCAGTCAGTGGTTTACTGGTATACTGTATGTATGTACCAGTAACAACTTCAGTCAGTGGTTTACTGGTATACTGTATGTATGTACCAGTAACAACTTCAGTCAGTGTTTTACTGGTATACTGTATGTATGTACCTGTAACAGCTTCAGTCAGTGGTTTACTGGTATACTGTATGTATGTACCTGTAACAGCTTCAGTCAGTGGTTTACTGGTATACTGTATGTATGTACCTGTAACAGCTTCAGTCAGTGTTTTACTGGTATACTGTATGTATGTACCAGTAACAACTTCAGTCAGTGGTTTACTGGTATACTGTATGTATGTACCGGTAACAACTTCAGTCAGTGGTATACTGGTATACTGTATGTATGTACCAGTAACAACTTCAGTCAGTGGTTTACTGGTATACTGGTATACTGTATGTATGTACCGGTAACAACTTCAGTCAGTGGTTTACTGGTATACTGGTATACTGTATTTATGTACCTGTAACAACTTCAGTCAGTGGTTTACTGGTATACTGTATGTATGTACCGGTGACAACTTCAGTCAGTGGTTTACTGGTATACTGGTATACTGTATGTATGTACCGGTAACAGCTTCAGTCAGTGATTTACTGGTATACTGTATGTATGTACCTGTAACAGCTTCAGTCAGTGTTTTACTGGTATACTGTATGTATGTACCAGTAACAACTTCAGTCAGTGGTTTACTGGTATACTGGTATACTGTATGTATGTACCGGTGACAACTTCAGTCAGTGGTTTACTGGTATACTGGTATACTGTATGTATGTACCGGTAACAGCTTCAGTCAGTGGTTTACTGGTATACTGGTATACTGTATGTATGTACCGGTAACAGCTTCAGTCAGTGGTTTACTGGTATACTGTATGTATGTACCGGTGACAACTTCAGTCAGTGGTTTACTGGTATACTGGTATTCTGTATGTATGTACCGGTAACAGCTTCAGTCAGTGGTTTACTGGTATACTGTATGTATGTACCAGTAACAACTTCAGTCAGTGTTTTACTGGTATACTGTATGTATGTACCGGTAACAGCTTCAGTCAGTGGTTTACTGGTATACTGTATGTATGTACCGGTAACAGCTTCAGTCAGTGGTTTACTGGTATACTGTATGTATGTACCGGTAACAGCTTCAGTCAGTGGTTTACTGGTATACTGTATGTATGTACCGGTAACAGCTTCAGTCAGTGGTTTACTGGTATACTGTATGTATGTACCAGTAACAGCTTCAGTCAGTGGTTTACTGGTATACTGTATGTATGTACCGGTAACAGCTTCAGTCAGTGGTTTACTGGTATACTGTATGTATGTACCGGTAACAGCTTCAGTCAGTGGTTTACTGGTATACTGTATGTATGTACCTGTAACAACTTCAGTCAGTGGTTTACTGGTATACTGTATGTATGTACCGGTAACAGCTTCAGTCAGTGGTTTACTGGTATACTGTATGTATGTACCAGTAACAGCTTCAGTCAGTGGTTTACTGGTATACTGTATGTATGTACCTGTAACAACTTCAGTCAGTGGTTTACTGGTATACTGTATGTATGTACCGGTAACAGCTTCAGTCAGTGGTTTACTGGTATACTGTATGTATGTACCGGTAACACTTCAGTCAGTGGTTTACTGGTATACTGTATGTATGTACCGGTAACAGCTTCAGTCAGTGGTTTACTGGTATACTGTATGTATGTACTGTAACAGCTTCAGTCAGTGGTTTACTGGTATACTGTATGTATGTACCGGTAACAGCTTCAGTCAGTGGTTTACTGGTATACTGTTTTGTTTGTATGTATGTACCAGTAACAGCTTCAGTCAGTGGTTTACTGGTATACTGTATGTATGTACCGGTAACAGCTTCAGTCAGTGGTTTACTGGTATACTGTATGTATATGTACCGGTAACAGCTTCAGTCAGTGGTTTACTGGTATACTGTATGTATGTACCAGTAACAGCTTCAGTCAGTGGTTTACTGGTATACTGTATGTATGTACCAGTAACAGCTTCAGTCAGTGGTTTACTGGTATACTGTATGTATGTACCAGTAACAGCTTCAGTCAGTGGTTTACTGGTATACTGTATGTATGTACCGGTAACAGCTTCAGTCAGTGGTTTACTGGTATACTGTATGTATGTACCGGTAACAGCTTCAGTCAGTGGTTTACTGGTATACTGTATGTATGTACCGGTAACAGCTTCAGTCAGTGGTTTACTGGTATACTGTATGTATGTACCGGTAACAGCTTCAGTCAGTGGTTTACTGGTATACTGTATGTATGTACCTGTAACAGCTTCAGTCAGTGTTTTACTGGTATACTGTATGTATGTACCAGTAACAACTTCAGTCAGTGTTTTACTGGTATACTGTATGTATGTACCGTAACAGCTTCAGTCAGTGGTTTACTGGTATACTGTATGTATGTACCTGTAACAGCTTCAGTCAGTGATTTACTGGTATACTGTATGTATGTACCTGTAACAGCTTCAGTCAGTGTTTTACTGGTATACTGTATGTATGTACCAGTAACAACTTCAGTCAGTGGTTTACTGGTATACTGTATGTATGTACCGGTAACAACTTCAGTCAGTGGTATACTGTATGTATGTACCGGTAACAGCTTCAGTCAGTGGTTTACTGGTATACTGTATGTATGTACCGGTAACAGCTTCAGTCAGTGGTTTACTGGTATACTGTATGTATGTACCGGTAACAACTTCAGTCAGTGGTTTACTGGTATACTGTATGTATGTACCTGTAACAACTTCAGTCAGTGGTTTACTGGTATACTGTATGTATGTACCAGTAACAGCTTCAGTCAGTGGTTTACTGGTATACTGTATGTATGTACCGTAACAGCTTCAGTCAGTGGTTTACTGGTATACTGTATGTATGTACCTGTAACAGCTTCAGTCAGTGGTTTACTGGTATACTGTATGTATGTACCGGTAACACTTCAGTCAGTGGTTTACTGTATACTGTATGTATGTACCGGTAACACTTCAGTCAGTGGTTTACTGGTATACTGTATGTATGTACCAGTAACAGCTTCAGTCAGTGGTTTACTGGTATACTGTATGTATGTACCGGTAACAACTTCAGTCAGTGGTTTACTGGTATACTGTATGTATGTACCTGTAACAGCTTCAGTCAGTGTTTTACTGGTATACTGTATGTATGTACCAGTAACAACTTCAGTCAGTGTTTTACTGGTATACTGTATGTATGTACCAGTAACAGCTTCAGTCAGTGGTTTACTGGTATACTGTATGTATGTACCTGTAACAGCTTCAGTCAGTGATTTACTGGTATACTGTATGTATGTACCTGTAACAGCTTCAGTCAGTGTTTTACTGGTATACTGTATGTATGTACCAGTAACAACTTCAGTCAGTGGTTTACTGGTATACTGTATGTATGTACCGGTAACAACTTCAGTCAGTGGTATACTGTATGTATGTACCGGTAACAGCTTCAGTCAGTGGTATACTGGTATACTGTATGTATGTACCGGTAACAGCTTCAGTCAGTGGTATACTGGTATACTGTATGTATGTACCGGTAACAACTTCAGTCAGTGGTTTACTGGTATACTGTATGTATGTACCTGTAACAACTTCAGTCAGTGGTTTACTGGTATACTGTATGTATGTACCGGTAACAGCTTCAGTCAGTGGTTTACTGGTATACTGTATGTATGTACCAGTAACAGCTTCAGTCAGTGGTTTACTGGTATACTGTATGTATGTACCAGTAACAGCTTCAGTCAGTGGTTTACTGGTATACTGTATGTATGTACCGGTAACAGCTTCAGTCAGTGGTTTACTGGTATACTGTATGTATGTACCAGTAACAGCTTCAGTCAGTGGTTTACTGGTATACTGTATGTATGTACCAGTAACAGCTTCAGTCAGTGGTTTACTGGTATACTGTATGTATGTACCAGTAACAGCTTCAGTCAGTGGTTTACTGGTATACTGTATGTATGTACCAGTAACAGCTTCAGTCTGTGGTTTACTGGTATACTGTATGTATGTACCAGTAACAGCTTCAGTCAGTGGTTTACTGGTATACTGTATGTATGTACCAGTAACAGCTTCAGTCAGTGGTTTACTGGTATACTGTATGTATGTACCAGTAACAGCTTCAGTCAGTGGTTTACTGGTATACTGTATGTATGTACCAGTAACAGCTTCAGTCAGTGGTTTACTGGTATACTGTATGTATGTACCGGTAACAGCTTCAGTCAGTGGTTTACTGGTATACTGTATGTATGTACCGGTAACAACTTCAGTCAGTGGTTTACTGGTATACTGTATGTATGTACCTGTAACAACTTCAGTCAGTGGTTTACTGGTATACTGTATGTATGTACCGGTAACAGCTTCAGTCAGTGGTTTACTGGTATACTGTATGTATGTACCAGTAACAACTTCAGTCAGTGGTTTACTGGTATACTGTATGTATGTACCTGTAACAACTTCAGTCAGTGGTTTACTGGTATACTGTATGTATGTACCGGTAACAGCTTCAGTCAGTGGTTTACTGGTATACTGTATGTATGTACCAGTAACAACTTCAGTCAGTGGTTTACTGGTATACTGTATGTATGTACCTGTAACAACTTCAGTCAGTGGTTTACTGGTATACTGTATGTATGTACCTGTAACAGCTTCAGTCAGTGGTTTACTGGTATACTGTATGTATGTACCAGTAACAACTTCAGTCAGTGTTTTACTGGTATACTGTATGTATGTACCTGTAACAGCTTCAGTCAGTGGTTTACTGGTATACTGTATGTATGTACCTGTAACAGCTTCAGTCAGTGATTTACTGGTATACTGTATGTATGTACCTGTAACAGCTTCAGTCAGTGTTTTACTGGTATACTGTATGTATGTACCAGTAACAACTTCAGTCAGTGGTTTACTGGTATACTGTATGTATGTACTGGTAACAACTTCAGTCAGTGGTATACTGGTATACTGTATGTATGTACCAGTAACAACTTCAGTCAGTGGTTTACTGGTATACTGGTATACTGTATGTATGTACCGGTAACAACTTCAGTCAGTGGTTTACTGGTATACTGTATTTATGTACCTGTAACAACTTCAGTCAGTGGTTTACTGGTATACTGTATGTATGTACCGGTGACAACTTCAGTCAGTGGTTTACTGGTATACTGTATGTATGTACCAGTAACAGCTTCAGTCAGTGGTTTACTGGTATACTGTATGTATGTACCGGTAACAGCTTCAGTCAGTGGTTTACTGGTATACTGTATGTATGTACCAGTAACAGCTTCAGTCTGTGGTTTACTGGTATACTGTATGTATGTACCAGTAACAGCTTCAGTCTGTGGTTTACTGGTATACTGTATGTATGTACCAGTAACAGCTTCAGTCAGTGGTTTACTGGTATACTGTATGTATGTACCAGTAACAGCTTCAGTCTGTGGTTTACTGGTATACTGTATGTATGTACCAGTAACAGCTTCAGTCAGTGGTTTACTGGTATACTGTATGTATGTACCAGTAACAGCTTCAGTCAGTGGTTTACTGGTATACTGTATGTATGTACCGGTAACAGCTTCAGTCAGTGGTTTACTGGTATACTGTATGTATGTACCGGTAACAACTTCAGTCAGTGGTTTACTGGTATACTGTATGTATCTACCTGTAACAACTTCAGTCAGTGGTTTACTGGTATACTGTATGTATGTACCTGTAACAACTTCAGTCAGTGGTTTACTGGTATACTGTATGTATGTACCTGTAACAACTTCAGTCAGTGGTTTACTGGTATACTGTATGTATGTACCGGTAACAGCTTCAGTCAGTGGTATACTGGTATACTGTATGTATGTACCAGTAACAACTTCAGTCAGTGGTTTACTGGTATACTGTATGTATGTACCTGTAACAACTTCAGTCAGTGGTTTACTGGTATACTGTATGTATGTACCGGTAACAGCTTCAGTCAGTGGTTTACTGGTATACTGTATGTATGTACCAGTAACAACTTCAGTCAGTGGTTTACTGGTATACTGTATGTATGTACCTGTAACAACTTCAGTCAGTGGTTTACTGGTATACTGTATGTATGTACCGGTAACAACTTCAGTCAGTGGTTTACTGGTATACTGTATGTATGTACCTGTAACAACTTCAGTCAGTGGTTTACTGGTATACTGTATGTATGTACCTGTAACAACTTCAGTCAGTGGTTTACTGGTATACTGTATGTATGTACCTGTAACAGCTTCAGTCAGTGTTTTACTGGTATACTGTATGTATGTACCAGTAACAACTTCAGTCAGTGTTTTACTGGTATACTGTATGTATGTACCTGTAACAGCTTCAGTCAGTGGTTTACTGGTATACTGTATGTATGTACCTGTAACAGCTTCAGTCAGTGATTTACTGGTATACTGTATGTATGTACCTGTAACAGCTTCAGTCAGTGTTTTACTGGTATACTGTATGTATGTACCAGTAACAACTTCAGTCAGTGGTTTACTGGTATACTGTATGTATGTACTGGTAACAACTTCAGTCAGTGGTATACTGGTATACTGTATGTATGTACCAGTAACAACTTCAGTCAGTGGTTTACTGGTATACTGTGTATGTATGTACCGGTAACAACTTCAGTCAGTGGTTTACTGGTATACTGTATTTATGTACCTGTAACAACTTCAGTCAGTGGTTTACTGGTATACTGTATGTATGTACCGGTGACAACTTCAGTCAGTGGTTTACTGGTATACTGGTATACTGTATGTATGTACCGGTAACAGCTTCAGTCAGTGATTTACTGGTATACTGTATGTATGTACCTGTAACAGCTTCAGTCAGTGTTTTACTGGTATACTGTATGTATGTACCAGTAACAACTTCAGTCAGTGGTTTACTGGTATACTGGTATACTGTATGTATGTACCGGTGACAACTTCAGTCAGTGGTTTACTGGTATACTGGTATACTGTATGTATGTACCGGTAACAGCTTCAGTCAGTGGTTTACTGGTATACTGGTATACTGTATGTATGTACCGGTAACAGCTTCAGTCAGTGGTTTACTGGTATACTGTATGTATGTACCGGTGACAACTTCAGTCAGTGGTTTACTGGTATACTGGTATTCTGTATGTATGTACCGGTAACAACTTCAGTCAGTGGTTTACTGGTATACTGTATGTATGTACCAGTAACAACTTCAGTCAGTGTTTTACTGGTATACTGTATGTATGTACCGGTAACAGCTTCAGTCAGTGGTTTACTGGTATACTGTATGTATGTACCGGTAACAGCTTCAGTCAGTGGTTTACTGGTATACTGTATGTATGTACCGGTAACAGCTTCAGTCAGTGGTTTACTGGTATACTGGTATACTGTATGTATGTACCGGTAACAGCTTCAGTCAGTGGTTTACTGGTATACTGTATGTATGTACCAGTAACAGCTTCAGTCAGTGGTTTACTGGTATACTGTATGTATGTACCGGTAACAGCTTCAGTCAGTGGTTTACTGGTATACTGTATGTATGTACCGGTAACAGCTTCAGTCAGTGGTTTACTGGTATACTGTATGTATGTACCTGTAACAACTTCAGTCAGTGGTTTACTGGTATACTGTATGTATGTACCGGTAACAGCTTCAGTCAGTGGTTTACTGGTATACTGTATGTATGTACCGGTAACAGCTTCAGTCAGTGGTTTACTGGTATACTGTATGTATGTACCTGTAACAGCTTCAGTCAGTGGTTTACTGGTATACTGTATGTATGTACCTGTAACAGCTTCAGTCAGTGGTTTACTGGTATACTGTATGTATGTACCGGTAACAGCTTCAGTCAGTGGTTTACTGGTATACTGTATGTATGTACCGGTAACAGCTTCAGTCAGTGGTTTACTGGTATACTGTATGTATGTACCGGTAACAGCTTCAGTCAGTGGTTTACTGGTATACTGTATGTATGTACCTGTAACAGCTTCAGTCAGTGGTTTACTGGTATACTGTATGTATGTACCGGTAACAGCTTCAGTCAGTGTTTTACTGGTATACTGTATGTATGTACCAGTAACAGCTTCAGTCAGTGGTTTACTGGTATACTGTATGTATGTACCTGTAACAGCTTCAGTCAGTGGTTTACTGGTATACTGTATGTATGTACCAGTAACAGCTTCAGTCAGTGGTTTACTGGTATACTGTATGTATGTACCGGTAACAGCTTCAGTCAGTGTTTTACTGGTATACTGTATGTATGTACCAGTAACAGCTTAAGTCAGTGCAGCTTCAGTCAGTGGTTTACTGGTATACTGTATGTATGTACCAGTAACAGCTTCAGTCAGTGGTTTACTGGTATACTGTATGTATGTACCAGTAACAGCTTCAGTCAGTGGTTTACTGGTATACTGTATGTATGTACCTGTAACAGCTTCAGTCAGTGGTTTACTGGTATACTGTATGTATGTACCTGTAACAGCTTCAGTCAGTGTTTTACTGGTATACTGTATGTATGTACCGGTAACAGCTTCAGTCAGTGGTTTACTGGTATACTGTATGTATGTACCGGTAACAGCTTCAGTCAGTGGTTTACTGGTATACTGTATGTATGTACCGGTAACAGCTTCAGTCAGTGGTTTACTGGTATACTGTATGTATGTACCTGTAACAGCTTCAGTCAGTGGTTTACTGGTATACTGTATGTATGTACCGGTAACAGCTTCAGTCAGTGGTTTACTGGTATACTGTATGTATGTACCAGTAACAGCTTCAGTCAGTGGTTTACTGGTATACTGTATGTATGTACCTGTAACAGCTTCAGTCAGTGGTTTACTGGTATACTGTATGTATGTACCGGTAACAGCTTCAGTCAGTGGTTTACTGGTATACTGTATGTATGTACCGGTAACAGCTTCAGTCAGTGGTTTACTGGTATACTGTATGTATGTACCAGTAACAGCTTCAGTCAGTGGTTTACTGGTATACTGTATGTATGTACCGGTAACAACTTCAGTCAGTGGTTTACTGGTATACTGTATGTATGTACCTGTAACAGCTTCAGTCAGTGTTTTACTGGTATACTGTATGTATGTACCAGTAACAACTTCAGTCAGTGTTTTACTGGTATACTGTATGTATGTACCTGTAACAGCTTCAGTCAGTGGTTTACTGGTATACTGTATGTATGTACCTGTAACAGCTTCAGTCAGTGATTTACTGGTATACTGTATGTATGTACCTGTAACAGCTTCAGTCAGTGTTTTACTGGTATACTGTATGTATGTACCAGTAACAACTTCAGTCAGTGGTTTACTGGTATACTGTATGTATGTACCGGTAACAACTTCAGTCAGTGGTATACTGTATGTATGTACCGGTAACAGCTTCAGTCAGTGGTATACTGGTATACTGTATGTATGTACCGGTAACAGCTTCAGTCAGTGGTATACTGTATGTATGTACCGGTAACAACTTCAGTCAGTGGTTTACTGGTATACTGTATGTATGTACCTGTAACAACTTCAGTCAGTGGTTTACTGGTATACTGTATGTATGTACCAGTAACAGCTTCAGTCAGTGGTTTACTGGTATACTGTATGTATGTACCAGTAACAGCTTCAGTCTGTGGTTTACTGGTATACTGTATGTATGTACCGGTAACAGCTTCAGTCAGTGGTTTACTGGTATACTGTATGTATGTACCGGTAACAGCTTCAGTCAGTGGTTTACTGGTATACTGTATGTATGTACCAGTAACAGCTTCAGTCTGTGGTTTACTGGTATACTGTATGTATGTACCAGTAACAGCTTCAGTCTGTGGTTTACTGGTATACTGTATGTATGTACCAGTAACAGCTTCAGTCTGTGGTTTACTGGTATACTGTATGTATGTACCAGTAACAGCTTCAGTCAGTGGTTTACTGGTATACTGTATGTATGTACCAGTAACAGCTTCAGTCTGTGGTTTACTGGTATACTGTATGTATGTACCAGTAACAGCTTCAGTCAGTGGTTTACTGGTATACTGTATGTATGTACCGGTAACAGCTTCAGTCTGTGGTTTACTGGTATACTGTATGTATGTACCAGTAACAGCTTCAGTCAGTGGTTTACTGGTATACTGTATGTATGTACTGGTAACAGCTTCAGTCAGTGGTTTACTGGTATACTGTATGTATGTACCAGTAACAGCTTCAGTCTGTGGTTTACTGGTATACTGTATGTATGTACCAGTAACAGCTTCAGTCTGTGGTTTACTGGTATACTGTATGTATGTACCAGTAACAGCTTCAGTCAGTGGTTTACTGGTATACTGTATGTATGTACCAGTAACAGCTTCAGTCTGTGGTTTACTGGTATACTGTATGTATGTACCAGTAACAGCTTCAGTCTGTGGTTTACTGGTATACTGTATGTATGTACCGGTAACAGCTTCAGTCAGTGGTTTACTGGTATACTGTATGTATGTATGTACCGGTAACAGCTTCAGTCAGTGGTTTACTGGTACACATTTTATGAGCTCCTATTTCCTATATTATTGTGATACGTGATACTTGCAGCTTGCCTTGGAGATGGATTCTCCTCATATAGTGCTCAGCGCTGGTGAAGATGCTGTAACATACGAGATAGACCTACGTGCAGATAAACCAAACAAGTAAGTGCCCTTGAGGTTTAATTATATTTTAAAACTAGATTGAAAGAAACGTTTACAGTTTAGTTTAATCATATTTTATTGCTTTTATCAATTACATGTGTAATACAACAGCAATAGATAAATGGTGATACATGTAAATTGATAAAACAAATGGTTTGGGCCACAAGTTATGCCAACATTAGTAATCGGCCTGCACCAGCGTTTACAGCAACTACGGTACCCAAGCATTTTCTATTTGGCACTAGGTTATTATCATTGCCCCACACCTGCTTAAGAAATAAATGTAGCAATTTAAATGGTTTATACAAAACCATGTGAGAGAAAACCCAAAATGTGGATGTGATTTTCAAACTGAAAATGCAGAACATCTTTTCTTTCAATGCTCCAAGAATTGTTCTATTTCACGAAACAAAGAGTTTATCATCCACTTGTGATAATCTGTTATTATTTGGTAGAAATATGTTGAAATATGAAGACAACATTGTGCTATTCACAGCAGTACAGAATTTTATCAAACAATCAAATTGTTTTAAATAATTACCTTTATTTAATTTAAAATTAGTTTAAGCCATTATAGTTATCAACTATCCAATCATTTTTCATTTTCACCATTGCTTGGTCATGGGGTGCACTTCTTGGGACAGTGAATTCTGCGGACCAGTACATTTCTTTGAAAAAGTTAAATCATATAATCATACTTGTAAAATGCATTATGTATATATTTTCAGCGAAAGTTTTAACAACTTATATTAATTACTCTCGTTGGCGCGGATGAAAGCGTAAATGTGGTCATTCCTGTGGTAGAAAACCGGAGTACCCTGTCCGATCTGGCGACTACCATACCATCTCACATACTTCCCGGCACAGTATTAGGCAGAGAGCCGTCGGGCCGTCTTTTCGACTGCCTATCACCCAATAAGACGGTCAATTATATTGGCGACGGTTACCGACGGCCAGTTAAAAAAATGGCTGATAACAGTTTTTTGTTGTTTTTTTCTCCGAGACCTCACTAGGTTTGTTAACATATATATGCAGCTGTAAAACAATGACAAGAACTGGACCCTATAATAGGCTAATATTGTTCGCAATTCCTTTTTGGAGAGGCTTTCCCACCCGGGCTTTCCCAGTTTCTGCCGCATTTCGATCACGTCAGTTCGCCGTTCTCACATCGAGTCCGTGCGGCAATTTCCGTCATCATTCGGGTCCCGCTTATTTTTTTAGACTCCCATTTGGATATTTCTGCCTAATACTATGCTTCCCGGTCCGAGGATCGTACCCGGTTTGCATTGGTGAGAAGTAAGCGCATAACCACTGTGCTAATCGGACAGCCACATTTGGACCAGTTCATTTATCAAAATGGGTATTTTTTTCTAAAAAGAGTAATAATACTCGTCTGGATCTACACTTTTTGTAAGCCTATTTAGAGATCTGTAGTGTTGAAAGATATAATAATCAATAGTTGATGTTTGATAATCGGGTGTAGACTTGTCATTTTGTGCCAATGTTCTCAGGTTGGTTACGACGAAGGAGAATGACAAGAAGATCTCCATCTACTCTATCCATTCCAACCCAGTGAATTCCAACGAGTTCTGTCTAGGTGGAAGAGATCACTTCATCCGCATCTACGACAAGAGAAAGATTAATGAGGTAGGATCTCTTATCACTTATCTCTGTGGAAAATACTGAAGATAAATGATATTAATACCACTTTATTTCATGAGATAACACATTGAGATAAGCCATGAGATAACACATTGAGATAAGCCATGAGATAACACATTGAGATAAGCCATGAGATAACACATTGAGATAAGCCATGAGATAACACATTGAGATAAGCCATGAGATAACACATTGAGATAAGCCATGAGATAACACATTGAGATAAGCCATGAGATAACACATTGAGATAAGCCATGAGATAACACATTGAGATAAGCCATGAGATAACACATTGAGATAAGCCATGATATAACACATTGAGATAAGCCATGAGTTAACACATTGAGATAAGCCATGAGATAACACATTGAGATAAGCCATGAGATAACACATTGAGATAAGCCATGAGATAACACATTGAGATAAGCCATGAGTTAACACATTGAGATAAGCCATGAGATAACATATTGAGATAAGCCATGAGATAGCACATTGAGATAAGCCATGAGATAAGCCATGAGATAACACATTGAGATAAGCTATGAGATAACACATTGAGATAAGCCATGAGATAGCACATTGAGATAAGCCATGAGATAACACATTGAGATAAGCCATTGAGATAAACCATGAGATAACACATTGAGATAAGCCATGAGATAGCACATTGAGATAAGCCATTGAGATAAGCCATGAGATAACACATTGAGATAAGCCATGAGATAACACATTGAGATAAGCTATGAGATAACACATTGAGATAAGCCATGAGATAGCACATTGAGATAAGCCATGAGATAACACATTGAGATAAGCCATTGAGATAAGCCATGAGATAACACATTGAGATAAGCCATGAGATAGCACATTGAGATAAGCCATGAGATAACACATTGAGATAAGCCATGAGATAGCACATTGAGATAAGCCATTGAGATAAGCCATGAGATAACACATTGAGATAAGCCATGAGATAGCACATTGAGATAAGCCATTGAGATAAGCCATGAGATAACACATTGAGATAAGCCATGAGATAGCACATTGAGATAAGCCATTGAGATCAGCCATGAGATAACACATTGAGATTAGCCAATCTTCCTTGTGGACCCTGCAATATAATAATACAGACTTTTTGGGAAAAGTGGGAAAGCGCGCATTCGCATCCTTGAATGTTTAAAATGCACAGTATGACCATTAACCCAAATCCATTAACCCAAATCCATTAACCCAAATCCATTATAACCCAAATCCATTAACCCAAATCCATTAACCCAAATCCATTATAACCCAAATCAATTAACCCAAATCCATTATAACCCAAATCCATTAACCCAAATCCATTAACCCAAATCCATTATAACCCAAATCCATTAACCCAAATCCATTATAACCCAAATCCATTAACCCAAATCCATAATAACCCAAATCCATTAACCCAAATCTCCCTCTAGAATGAGCCCTGCAAACATACTTATACAAATTATGCAAATGACAATATAATCAGTGCTCACGCAAAATAGTTTTAACATGACAGGCCCAACAGGGCTTGTCCCCTCTGAAAATGGACAGGCCCCAATTTTAAATAGACAAGCCCTGATTTAAAGTGGACAGGCACTAATTAAAAGTGGACAGGACCATTCATTATATGCATGTTCAGGCGCGTAACTGCCTATATGCAAGTACGCAGTGGCGTCCACATCATTTTCAAAAAACGGAAAACCGCGCGTACGTGTGAGCAAAATGAGTTTCTACTATACAGACTAGTAGACTACCTGTGGTAATGTATATAGACTAGAGTAAAACTCTGACGTCATCGTATTGGAAACGGGCCCTATACTACCCCTTCCTAGACCACCTGGTAACTGCGATTGAGGAGCGCCTGTTATCGGCCAATGACCGCTTCCTGGCCCAGTACCTACTCCCGAGCAGGATTCAGGCCTTTACGCCACAGCAGGAGGGCAGCGTGTTCGACGCCTACAGCACAGACCTCACAGGCGACCGTGAGAGCTTTCGTCGTGAAGTTTCACGTTGGATGACACAGTGGCTCCTTGAGGCAGACAGGCCAGCTGATCTGAAGAGCGCCATAGACAACACGAACAGGACCTTGTACCCAGATATATATATATACATGTCTGGTTGTACTAATTACCATGCCTGTATCTACGGCTACTGCTGAGAGGTCGTTCAGTGTCATGCGTAGAGTTAAGAACTATTTACGATCTACTATGACAACTGAACGTCTCTCTGGCCTAGCCATGCTACATAGCTATAGGCACGAAAAAATTGACATTGACATTGTAATGACAACATTTGCCTCCAGGAAGGAGAGAAAACTTGACTTTCTTTAAAGACCTTATGGCGTTCAACTGTCTGTATCTATGTAGGTCTACGGACTATTAAAATCTCAACCCTCATTTACCAGTAGATTAATAATTACAGCGTAGATCTATATGCATGTGCAGTTTGATTGAGTTTAACACCATCTTTCAACAGTACGTTAACAGTGTTCCTGGTAAGCTCCAGTACTAAGCAGTTCTTTGCAAGTAAAAGCACAACTATAGGCACAAGCAGGTAGATCTACGTACATGTAGATGCGCTCCCTTTACATACACATACCCAGCTAAAGATATGAAACTCAGACGATGCACTGATGTACAGTATAGTTCAGACATTTTTACAAATTGCTGCATAAAAAACATACCTTTTCCAAGTGTATTTATCGGAATATAATTAGTTCACAGAGTCGCCAGAGTGCACCAAATGACGTCCAGGTTTTAAAATTGTTCTAGGGGGGGATGCCCCCAGACCCCCCTACACCACTTGCACCTATGGTGCTCGTTTGGAGTCCATATCAAAATTGGCTGGGTACGCCCCTGATGTTATATCAATATGGGTGACTTTCTAGTATACAGTCCTGGTCTGTGAACTTATATCATCTTCCTGATGAAAATACTGAGTGGCACAAGCTTTGTGTGAGCTGCTTGCCTTGTGTGCCCTTAACGGGAACTGATCCATACATATAGAAACGGAATCGCCGAACAGCCACGATTATGCACGATCATTTCCAAATATACACAAATGCTGCCGTAGACTCATTTACATTGCAAACATATAATGTCCCGTTTCTGTGTTATATCGACGAGATGGCGGATTTTTAATATTACATTTAGATGGTAATGGATCGATTCGGCGTAATTGAACTAAGTACGACTTAAATATTGAGTAAATATGTCAAATCAGACGCACATTATACTTTTTAAAACTATTTATCGTTCTGTTAACCCGTAAACAATGACAGCCAATTATAAAGTTTTATCAACCTTGCAGTGCCTCGCTTTCGATTCAAGTACGTCATTAATTAAGTCACGTGCTAATAGGCCTATTAATAGGATTAATGCAAGTCAATAATTACACGGACAATCCCCCAATTTTTCCCAGGCGTTGATAAGATCAGAAACTCAATACGGCCCAGGCCCAATTAATATTGTTAAAATATATTTATTTGACTGACCAGGCAAAATTTATCGACGCCTGTTACCAGGCTAACAGTAGATGCAAAAAACGATAGAGGCAGTAACGAAATATACAATTAGCAGGAATCTTGGGCCAATTGGCAGTAATCTTGACATTAGACCTATGGTTAAATTTGATCTTCAATTGAAGAGTATTCTTTTCAGCTCTAGTTTACTACCACCTGTTTTGTGGGATTACTGCCTCTATTCCTAACCATACAAAACATCTTGTGTGTTATCTCATCAAACCCGTAGCCAGTGGAGTTTCTTTCCACGACGGCTGAAAAACTCTTTTCCGATTTGAAGTTTTTTTTTACTGTCACGTTGTTCAATATTGTGTTTACATTTTCTACTTTCACTATCATTTTGGAGAAATTTCATCATGTTTGTCCACTTCACATCTGTAAAAGTTCCATCTACTCAATTATGCTAATATATCATATCTCGCCGCTAATCTGCTAATTAATCCATCTTTCATGCATTGTGCAGACAAAGACCACGCAATTTATTTATGCATATTAATGAAGGTATATCCCCGATACAGCCAATCAGCGAGTCGTATGCTAATGTATCGGGGTTTCTCAGCATGATTGAGAAATAAGTGAAGTCATTGTTTATTGGGGATTATAATTTAGGTGTTGCAGTAGCTAATGTGCTGTAAACAGAGGACAACAGAGGTATAATTGATTGATTTAGTCACCAGGCCCGAGAATGTTTACGAGTGTCGTCTCTGAGACAGGAAATCACGAGACATTAAAACGCGACATGAAATTTTTTCTAAGGGCCCGAGATTTTTTTAGACACAGGCCCGCGAGCTTGTCAGATTTATAGAGAGACAGGCCCGACTTGGATTTTGAGGGGCGTCCTATTTTTCGAGCACTGATAATCATTACCAGTAAATATCTACAGGTATGAAATCGTACCAATTTTAGGTACTTATAATATTGAAAGCGATGTTTATGCACAACTCCTATCTCAGTTTATGAAACCAACACCAAAAGTCACATGTTGAATATTTGCTGAAGTATAAATATTATGTTAGTTTGTGTTGGAATTGTGGAAGAAAACCATTTTTGAGATTATTGTAGGGAGTTAAGGGCAAAGGGATGGGGTGGGTGATATTTTACCTAAAGTGATAACAATTTTCAGGGTTATTAATGATTTCAGGTTTTGTCATCATGAATTTGTGTCCACATTGAAAATGCCATTTTCTGGCCTTCAATTCAGTGTTTTCTGGCCTAGGAACATTTGTGTTATTACCCAAAGTGCCACGCATGAACTTAAAACAATTAACCCATTCAACACCAAGTAACTCACATGGACTGGTCCATGATATTCATAAACCAATAAATGAATCAGAAAATCACATTTGGACAAGTTCATTTATCAAAATGGGTAATTATGTCTAAAAATAGTCATATCACTGGCAAAAAGTGCAGATCCTGATGAGACGGCTCGTCACGAGCCGGCTCATCTGGATCTACACTTTTTGTAAGCCTATTTAGAGGTCTGTGGTGTTGAAAGGGTTAAGCATGATATAGGGTTGACCGTCAGACAGCTCCTGTCTAGTTTGCCTTCTCCACTGTTAGTCATCTGTTACAGACAAGGCTTGAACTGGAGAATTAATTGGAAGAAGTCCACCCTGAGCTGCCTCCCTTCTCCCTATCTTGATCAGGAAAAAATTGTTTTCAATTTGAATATATAATTATACAATGTCTTAGCTTGATTACGAAACAAGTTGTTACACATTAGTTTAATCACTCTCGAGATCCTATTCCTGATGGAATTCATCTCCCTGATGGAATTCATCTCCCTGATGGAGAGAGACATTGTGAACTAAATTATCTGGACTAAGGATATCATTACTGGTTCTGGCTGTGTTTGAACTTGCTACGTCGTGATCACGAGTCGGACACCGTATCCATTTCACCACAGAGCTAAGGGAGAAGTTCATATAGAGGATTCTCGGTTCATTTAGAGGATTTTCGGTTCATTTAGAATATGTAGAGGGTCCTTGGCTGAATGAACAAACTTTTCTGTTGTATACCTTCAAATCTCCGTAATTAGAACATCCAGCTAAATATTATGTCCTGTACTTGTACAATGGTTATTTATATTTTGTATGTTTTTATTTTGTATACAGTCAAACCTGTGTTTTTGGTCACCTCTATTAAGCAGCCAACCTGTATTAAACAGCCAGTTTCCAGATTCCCAATATGTCATTTTATTATACATATAGCCCTAGCCCTCATATTAAGCAGCCACCTGTGCTAAGCAGCCACTTTCTGTCATTCCTCTGGCCGACTGGTTTCACTGTAAATTCACATTTGGAGAGTACTGTATGTTTGTTCCAAAACTTGTAACAGTGTAAAAAATTGTTTAATGTAAGATTTGTTTGTTTATAAACAGGAAGTAAATAATGGTTTACTGAAGAAGTTTGCTCCACATCATATTGTAAGTATTGTGCTCATCCTAAACAAGTGTAATTGTTTACAGTCACATGTTGTAAGTATTGTGCTCATCCTAAACAAGTGTAATTGTTTACAGTCACATGTTGTAAGTATTGTGCTCATCCTAAACAAGTGTAATTGTTTACAGTCACATGTTGTAAGTATTGTGCTAATCCTAAACAAGTGTAATTGTTTACAGTCACATGTTGTAAGTATTGTGCTCATCCTAAACAAGTGTAATTGTTTACAGTCACATGTTGTAAGTAGTGTGCTCGTCCTAAATAAGTGTAATTGTTTACAGTCACATGTTGTAAGTATTGTGCTCGTCCTAAACAAGTGTAATTGTTTACAGTCACATGTTGTAAGTAGTGTGCTCATCCCAAACAAGTGTAATTGTTTACAGCCATATGTTGCAAGTATTGTGCTCATCCTAAACAAGTGTAATTGTTTACAGTCACATGTTGTAAGTATTGTGCTCATCCTAAACAAGTGTAATTGTTTACAGTCACATGTTGTAAGTATTGTGCTCATCCTAAACAAGTGTAATTGTTTACAGTCACATGTTGTAAGTATTGTGCTCATCCTAAACAAGTGTAATTGTTTACAGTCACATGTTGTAAGTATTGTGCTCATCCTAAACAAGTGTAATTGTTTACAGTCACATGTTGTAAGTATTGTGCTCATCCTAAACAAGTGTAATTGTTTACAGTCACATGTTGTAAGTATTGTGCTCATCCTAAACAAGTGTAATTGTTTACAGTCACATGTTGTAAGTATTGTGCTCGTCCTAAACAAGTGTAATTGTTTACAGTCACATGTTGTAAGTAGTGTGCTCATCCCAAACAAGTGTAATTGTTTACAGCCATATGTTGCAAGTATTGTGCTCATCCTAAACAAGTGTAATTGTTTACAGTCACATGTTGTAAGTATTGTGCTCATCCTAAACAAGTGTAATTGTTTACAGTCACATGTTGTAAGTATTGTGCTCATCCTAAACAAGTGTAATTGTTTACAGTCACATGTTGTAAGTATTGTGCTCATCCTAAACAAGTGTAATTGTTTACAGTCACATGTTGTAAGTATTGTGCTCATCCTAAACAAGTGTAATTGTTTACAGTCACATGTTGTAAGTATTGTGCTCGTCCTAAACAAGTGTAATTGTTTACAGTCACATGTTGTAAGTATTGTGCTCGTCCTAAACAAGTGTAATTGTTTACAGTCACATGTTGTAAGTAGTGTGCTCATCCCAAACAAGTGTAATTGTTTACAGTCACATGTTGTAAGTATTGTGCTCATCCTAAACAAGTGTAATTGTTTACAGTCACATGTTGTAAGTATTGTGCTCGTCCTAAACAAGTGTAATTGTTTACAGTCACATGTTGTAAGTAGTGTGCTCATCCCAAACAAGTGTAATTGTTTACAGTCACATGTTGTAAGTATTGTGCTCGTCCTAAACAAGTGTAATTGTTTACAGTCACATGTTGTAAGTAGTGTGCTCATCCCAAACAAGTGTAATTGTTTACAGTCACATGTTGTAAGTATTGTGCTCATCCTAAACAAGTGTAATTGTTTACAGTCACATGTTGTAAGTATTGTGCTCATCCCAAACAAGTGTAATTGTTTACAGTCACATGTTGTAAGTATTGTGCTCATCCTAAACAAGTGTAATTGTTTACAGTCACATGTTGTAAGTATTGTGCTCATCCTAAACAAGTGTAATTGTTTACAGTCACATGTTGTAAGTATTATGCTCATCCTAAACAAGTGTAATTGTTTACAGTCACATGTTGTAAGTATTATGCTCGTCCCAAACAAGTGTAATTGTTTACAGTCACATGTTGTAAGTATTGTGCTCATCCCAAACAAGTGTAATTGTTTACAGTCACATGTTGTAAGTATTGTGTTCATCCCAAACAAGTGTAATTGTTTACAGTCACATGTTGTAAGTAGTGTGCTCATCCTAAGCAAGTGTAATTGTTTACAGTCACATGTTGTAAGTATTGTGCTCATACTAACCAAGTGTAATTGTTTACAGCCATATGTTGCAAGTATTGTGCTCATCCTAAACAAGTGTAATTGTTTACAGTCACATGTTGTAAGTATTGTGCTCACCCTAAACAAGTGTAATTGTTTACAGTCACATGTTGTAAATATTGTGCTCACCCTAAACAAGTGTAACAGATATAGGGTCACTGGTTATGGAGTTTTTTTAAATGGGAATTAAGGTGAGATAGGGTGAGAGGGATGGAGGGAGTGTGATTGAGGAATGGTGTGTAGAAAGGAATTTGGGAGGGAGGGCGTATGAGTGAGGGAAGGTGTGTGAGTGAGGGATGGTGTGTGAGTGAGGGACGGTGTGTGAGTGAGGGACGGTGTGTGAGTGAGGGACGGTGTGTGAGTGAGGGACGGTGTGTGAGTGAGGGACGGTGTGTGAGTGAGGGACGGTGTGTGAGTGAGGGACGGTGTGTGAGTGAGGGACGGTGTGTGAGTGAGGGACGGTGTGTGAGTGAGGGATGGCGTGTGAGTGAGGGACGGCGTATGAGTGAGGGATGGCGTGTGAGTGAGGGATGGTGTGTGAGTGAGGGATGGTGTGTGAGTGAGGGATGGTGTGTGAGTGAGGGATGGTGTGTGAGTGAGGGATGGTGTGTGAGTGAGGGATGGTGTGTGAGTGAGGGATGGCGTATGAGTGAGGGATGGTGTGTGAGTGAGGGATGGCGTATGAGTGAGGGATGGTGTGTGAGTGAGGGATGGTGTGTGAGTGAGGGATGGTGTGTGAGTGAGGGAGTGTGTGAGTGAGGGATGGTGTGTGAGTGAGGGATGGTGTGTGAGTGAGGGATGGTGTGTGAGTGAGGGATGGTGTGTGAGTGAGGGATGGTGTGTGGTGAGGGATGGTGTGTGAGTGAGGGATGGTGTGTGAGTGAGGGATGGTGTGTGAGTGAGGGATGGAGTATGAGCAAGTGTGAAAGCAAGCTCATACTGGCATTAGTACAGGAAGAATAAATTGTGTTAACTTTGTGTTATGTATGTTTTCTACTGTTTGTAGGTAGAAACCGGCAATAGCAATGTCAAGGCCAATGTTACATGTGCCTGTTACAACTACAACGGCTCAGGTATGCATTATTTTATCATTGAATTTCTTAGTTTCTTTCCTGAACTCGTAAAAGTTGGTTTGGGAGGATCATTTTTACTACATTCCCATGAAACAACTGTTCAGAATCAGATATAATGCTACATAACATTAATGGTTGTCATATGCACTTCTACCAAAGTGTTAGAGCAAAATTGTTCCATAAACAATGAGGCCTCCATAATGATAGGTCAGTTTTACAATCAATATCATTATTTTACAATCAATATCATTATTTTACAATCAATATCATTATTTTATATTTTAGAATCAATATCATTATTTTAGAATCAATATCATTATTTTAGAATATAGATTCTCTGATATTTTTACTTTAGTTTATACATATTTATTCGAGCTCGATTATGAAACAAGTTCTGAGATATTAAACCATTAGGGCCCTCACGTTGCAAATTGGGTTTGTTTGTGACAAAACATGACCAAAACTCATGTATCCCCATATTCTTTAACACTCCATGACATAAATCATTGATCCATATTTTTATCTTTGTCTTGTATTATCTGTGGTGTTGTCTGGTGTTATGTCTGTGGTGTTGTCTGGTGTTATGTCTGTGGTGTTATGTCTGTGGTGTTATGTCTGTGGTGTTGTCTGGTGTTATGCCTGTGGTGTTGTCTGGTGTTATGTCTGTGGTGTTGTCTGGTGTTATGTCTGTGGTGTTGTCTGGTGTTATGTCTGTGGTGTTGTCTGGTGTTATGTATGTGGTGTTGTCTGGTGTTATGTCTGTGGTGTTGTCTGGTGTTATGTTTGTGGTGTTATGTCTGATGTTATTCCTGTAGTATTATGATAAATCTAATTGTGTTTTATGAGAGGTGCTTGGAACGTACAATGATGAGGACATCTACCTGTTCAGTAATGAACATTCGGATAATGCTAACTACATACACCGATACCGGGGTCATAGAAACAATCAGACTGTAAAGGGAGTGAACTTCTATGGTCCCAGGAGCGAGTTCATAGTCAGCGGCAGTGACTGCGGTCACATCTTCCTCTGGGACAAGTCCACCGAAAATATTGTACAGTATATGGAAGGAGATGAAGGTGGAGTTGTAAGTTGTAAAATACACTTATTTCCTTACATTTCAGTGGTCTCATGCCTGGATAGTGCCTATATATTATTATACATGTATAGAGAATATTACGTTACTGTTTTATAAATTTTAATTTATACAATTGTGAGACTCTGATGAACCTTGTATATTTTCGGAGACTAACAATTTAAATTTATGACACTTTAGCCTGATATTCTATTTATCCTCGGCCCCAACGCAGGGGGCCAAAAGAAATTTGTTGCTGCCTGGTGTGCAAGATGGGTAGAACACACCCATGAAACCAGCCGCCTGTTTTCCACAAAACTGTAAAATTAAATTATAATATATAAAATCTATACCTAAATACAGCTTGGATAAACTTTAAATAAATATAACACAAAAACTGAAACCGAAAACACATAAATAAATAAATAAAATAATTTTGTTTGGATAAACTGAGTTTAAAAATATTTAAAAAAACAAAACAACAAAAAACAAAACCAACCTAAACCAAACATCACAAACCCTGCATGTATATATATATATGTCTGTTCTTTCTATCGCATATATAAATTAAAAAAATTGGAAATAAACCAGAGTTTACTATACTATACTGTTAGGTTTAAAAAAACAACACACGTACAATAAAAAATTTCATAAAACAAAAAGGAAAAAAAAAACCCCTGCATGTATATGTCTGTTCTCTCTCTGTCCTTTCTATCGCATATATTAACATGCTCATTTGTTTATATACCATCTGTGCCTGTGGGTAGCACACAAGACGAAGATAATAACATTCATCTGTATTTAACACCATATGTTATGTGTACTTCTCACAAATTTCTTTACTGTGCACTTTTGGAAAAAAATCATCCCACAAAATTGTTTGAAAATGTGAATTTTTCACTTTGAATATATACATTACAACTACTTCAAACTCATTACTGTACTCCAATATATCATCATCTAACATGTTTAGACCTTCAAACACTTTATCTTACTCAAGTAACAAATCACGATTAACCCATCTGTAAGGATAAAATATACAGATCTCTTACATTTGTGATGGTATAATCCCCTGATAAAACAGTTTGCTGTGGAGGGCAACTATGCTGGAAAGGAGGATCCTGGTAATTGAGGAATGCCCAGGGATCTCCATCATTCCTACACATTACTTTGGCCTTGGCTTCAGATAGACAATCGGACTGACCTAGACCCGGGAAAGTCCAATCGGCTGTCGTTAAAAGCTCTAGAAACTACTATACTCATTCTTCCTTCTACTTTTTTAGTATCTTAGGATACCAACCAAGGCTTAAACAAAAACTTCTTGTATACTCAAACTTGTACACGTTTTCCCATCGCTGATGGGTCAATTGGTGGGCAAGTCTTTCTGGCCTACATCATTATATGGTGGAGGTTAACTGGCGAGCTTGTTTGCCAAGTATAATAGGTATGTAGCTTTGATGTAGAAAATAGGAGATCCTTTTTCAAAGTCGTCCCCAAGTTGGGCTCCGAGGAGGGCGAAGCACATAGCTATCGAATAAACAGAACACCATTATGACTCATCCACAAAACACAAACAAACGGCTTAGGCCAAATACAGACCAAGAAACAGACATTTACAAACAAAAAACTAACTTTGCAAATTCTTCATTATTTCACAAATCCTATACCAAAACCAAATAAGGACCCAATTAATCCAACAAACTACCAGCCTATTGCTCTAACCAGTTGTGTTTGTAAAACTATGGAGAGGATGGTAAATAAAAGACTTGTTTGGTATATGGAGACAAATAACTTGATTTCCAGATATCAAACTGGTTTCAGAAAAAATAGAAGTACCAATGATCAATTAATTAGATTAGACTCATTTGTACGAAATGGTTTATTAGAAAACAACACTAGTTGCCGTTTTCTTTGACTTTGAAAAAGCTTATGATATGACATGGAAATAATGAATTATGAAAGATATACACGATATTGGTTTAAAAGGATGATATAACCAAATTTATACATAACTTTTTATCAAACAGAACGTTCAAGGTCAGAATAGGTACAACATTATCCGAGGTCTACGACCAAGAACAAGGTGTTCCACAAGGAAGCATCTTAGCACCTACTTTCTTCAATAGAACAATTAACAGTATAGTAGGGTGTTTAGAAAGAGATATAAATTGCTCATTGTATGTAGATGACTTTCTTATGGTATTCAAATCTAAAGATATGAAAACGATGGATCGAATAGAAAAATTGGCAACAGAAAATGGTTTCAAATTTTCGAAAACAAAAACTCAATGTGTCCACTTCTGTCAACAACGAAATTTACATAATGATCCTGTTTTTAAAATATTTGGTACACAAATTCCTGTTGTAAAAGAGGGTGTTTTATTTGACAAACAACTAAATTTTATCTCTCATATAAAATCTCTTTACCCTTTCCTTTATAGAGATTTAGGTTAATATACTATTATATCTCCATACAAATGACAGCCATTTAGCTACCATGCAGTGGATAAGTAGTCGCCATATCTATCCCACCTCCATAGATATTACTGGGACTACATGAGATTCTGGACTTTATTATGAACATTGGTTTGGCTACTACCTTGTCAATGTATGTCGTATTGTTAATGGCGTCAAGAGGTGCTTCTATGAGGGAAAGGGTTAAGTTAAAGTGTATAAATGCTTTAAATGTGTTTAAAATAATCTCAAATACTGATAAAACAACACTCCTAAACCTTTACAGAACATTAGTGAGATCAAAGTTAGACTACAGCTCTATCGTATATATGGATCTGCCCGAAAATCATACCTTAAAACATTAGATGCCATACATCATAAAGGTTTACGTTTATCTTTAGGAGCCTTTTGTACATCTCCTGTTGAAAGTCTATATTCAGAAGCTAATGAACCCTCCTTATATATATAAGAAGAGAGAAATTATCGCTACAATACATAACTAAACTTGCAGCTGATAAAAAAAAACCAGCGTATAATGATGTATTAAATCCTCTTAATAAGAAATACTTTCCAGTATATCCAAATGCTATCAAGTCGTTCGGTTTACGAATGGATCCTATTCTAAAAAATCAGAACATTAAGCTAGAAAATATAGAACATTTCACAATACCCGACAAAGAACCATGGACCCTTAAATCGCCAACTGTCTTGTTTGATCTTAATAAAGAAAAAAGTCCCAAACTAATCCCATGTTTTTAAAAACAAAATGTTTAGAATTAACATCCAAATATCATGACTATATGCACATATATACAGATGGTTCAAAACGAGATGAAAAAGTAGCTTGTGCAGCAGTAAACAAATCTGAAATCTCGAGTGTACACTTACCGGATAACAGTTCTATTTTCTCAGGCCATAAATATCGCATTCCATTTTATAAAAGATTCAGAATTAAATAAATTCATAATTTTATCGGATTCTCTTTCAGTCCTACAATCAATAAAACGAATTAATCACCCAAATCCTTTGATTCATTGGATTCTGAAAATTTACCACAAAGTATCCCAAACTAAAGAAGTCATTTTTGCTGGATTTCCAGTCACATAAATATCATAGGTAATGAAGAAGCCGAGAAGAAAAAGTGCAATAAATAAACCTGTAAAAATAAACCTGTAAAAATTCCATATACAGACTACAAATCCCAAATTCGCAAATATGTCAACACACAATGCCAAAATGTATGGAAACAACAAACCCAAACAACAAATGATGCCAAATTAAACCTTCTTTTTCCGAAAATTATCGGTATCCTTCAAATAGAAAAGAACAAGTTGTTTTGACCCGATGTCGTATTGGACACTCTTATCTTACTAATTCCTTTATTCTGAACTGCGAGGATCCACCTTGCCAAGAAAATTTTACAATCGAACATATATTGACTGTATGTATTGATGTGAAAGAGATTAGATCCCACTACTATATAGAAAATTCTATGAAAAATATTTTTAATAATGTAGAACCAAAGTTTAATCCATCATTTCGATGAGATAATCGCAAGATAATTAAATATTGTTTGGTGTGGGTGTTGTCCCAAGTAGCATGTGCATCTTTATTGATAGATTAATTGTTCTATTTTATTTCCTCTACAAAATGGCTTTGCAACTTTACAGTGTAATCTTTACAAATCATATATACGCTAGATGTCAAATGAGTCCATTGTCAACATGTAATAAATTACTGAGCATTGTTTATACGTCCGTTGAGACTGTATATACATTAAAATATAATCGTGTTGTTTGAGTGATGCGTCTCGTACGTCTATTGCCAATACCTACATACATGTGACATATGTAACTCGGAACATAGTTCACCCAATCATAGACCAATTTTTTAGTCATATGAAAATCTGATGATTTTTTGTTAAATGACATTTAAATAAAGTCGGCAATCCATCTCATTTTTGCTGTCTAAAATTAATCAGATTCAAAATGGCTGCCATTGGTGGCATCTTGAAAATGTATGTTTGACTTCATTTTGAACCGTTGGATGAACATATGGCTAAAATCTTGTGGATCCATAATCCAACATGGCTGTCATAGCATTTATCTTGGAAATCTGTTTGACTTCTCATGTCGAACCATTTGTTGCTTGAATATTTTGCCTGCCACCCCTCCCTTGGTTGATCAGGAGTACCCCATCCATCAATTTTATCTTAAATTTCATAACAGTTTAAAGTTTTAACTCTGATATTGGAGATATTATTGCAGTTTATTAATATAATATTTTATTTCTAACATTCGTCCATCAACATGATTAAGATATCACAATTTGGAGTTTTAAATCTACCAAGAAATGAACAGACTATATGCAGTTCATAATGTTTAGATAACCAATATTTCAGATCAATGTTCTCGAGCCACATCCGTTCGCCCCAGTCCTAGCAACGAGTGGCCTAGATCATGATGTAAAAATCTGGGCACCTACTGCAGAAAATCCGACCACCCTTAAAGGCTTGAAGAAGGTACTGTTAATGCATTTTCATTGTAGGAAAATACGTGCATCGTTTAGTACATTATGTGGGTGACGCACTGGACTTGTGTCATGTATTGATTAGTACATTATGTGGGTGCCACACTGGACTTGTGTCATGTATTGATTAGTACATTATGTGGGTGCCACACTGGACTTGTGTCATGTATTGATTAGTTGGTACATTATGTGGGTGACGCACTGGACTTGTGTCATGTATTGATTAGTACATTATGTGGGTGACGCACTGGACTTGTGTCATGTATTGATTAGTTGGTACATTATGTGGGTGACGCACTGGACTTGTGTCATGTATTGATTAGTTGGTACATTATGTGGGTGACGCACTGGACTTGTGTCATGTATTGATTAGTACATTATGTGGGTGCCACACTGGACTTGTGTCATGTATTGATTAGTACATTATGTGGGTGCCACACTGGACTTGTGTCATGTATTGATTAGTACATTATGTGGGTGCCACACTGGACTTGTGTCATGTATTGATTAGTTGGTACATTATGTGGGTGACACACTGGACTTGTGTCATGTATTGATTAGTACATTATGTGGGTGACGCACTGGACTTGTGTCATGTATTGATTAGTACATTATGTGGGTGACGCACTGGACTTGTGTCATGTATTGATTAGTTGGTACATTATGTGGGTGACGCACTGGACTTGTGTCATGTATTGATTAGTTGTACATTATGTGGGTGATGCACTGGACTTGTGTCATGTATTGATTAGTACATTATGTGGGTGCCACACTGGACTTGTGTCATGTATTGATTAGTTACATTATGTGGGTGCCACACTGGACTTGTGTCATGTATTGATTAGTACATTATGTGGGTGACACACTGGACTTGTGTCATGTATTGATTAGTACATTATGTGGGTGCCACACTGGACTTGTGTCATGTATTGATTAGTACATTATGTGGGTGACGCACTGGACTTGTGTCATGTATTGATTAGTACATTATGTGGGTGACGCACTGGACTTGTGTCATGTATTGATTAGTACATTATGTGGGTGACGCACTGGACTTGTGTCATGTATTGATTAGTTGGTACATTATGTGGGTGACGCACTGGACTTGTGTCATGTATTGATTAGTTGTACATTATGTGGGTGATGCACTGGACTTGTGTCATGTATTGATTAGTACATTATGTGGGTGCCGCACTGGACTTGTGTCATGTATTGATTAGTACATTATGTGGGTGCCGCACTGGACTTGTGTCATGTATTGATTAGTACATTATGTGGGTGCCGCACTGGACTTGTGTCATGTATTGATTAGTACATTATGTGGGTGCCACACTGGACTTGTGTCATGTATTGATTAGTGTACATTATGTGGGTGCCACACTGGACTTGTGTCATGTATTGATTAGTACATTATGTGGGTGACACACTGGACTTGTGTCATGTATTGATTAGTTGGTACATTATGTGGGTGCCACACTGGACTTGTGTCATGTATTGATTAGTTGGTACATTATGTGGGTGACACACTGGACTTGTGTCATGTATTGATTAGTACATTATGTGGGTGCCACACTGGACTTGTGTCATGTATTGATTAGTACATTATGTGGGTGCCACACTGGACTTGTGTCATGTATTGATTAGTACATTATGTGGGTGCCACACTGGACTTGTGTCATGTATTGATTAGTACATTATGTGGGTGACACACTGGACTTGTGTCATGTATTGATTAGTACATTATGTGGGTGCCACACTGGACTTGTGTCATGTATTGATTAGTTGGTACATTATGTGGGTGCACACTGGACTTGTGTCATGTATTGATTAGTACATTATGTGGGTGCCACACTGGACTTGTGTCATGTATTGATTAGTACATTATGTGGGTGCCACACTGGACTTGTGTCATGTATTGATTAGTTGTACATTATGTGGGTGACACACTGGACTTGTGTCATGTATTGATTAGTACATTATGTGGGTGCCGCACTGGACTTGTGTCATGTATTGATTAGTACATTATGTGGGTGACACACTGGACTTGTGTCATGTATTGATTAGTACATTATGTGGGTGCCACACTGGACTTGTGTCATGTATTGATTAGTACATTATGTGGGTGCCACACTGGACTTGTGTCATGTATTGATTAGTTGTACATTATGTGGGTGACACACTGGACTTGTGTCATGTATTGATTAGTGACATTATGTGGGTGCCACACTGGACTTGTGTCATGTATTGATTAGTGTACATTATGTGGGTGACACACTGGACTTGTGTCATGTATTGATTAGTACATTATGTGGGTGCCACACTGGACTTGTGTCATGTATTGATTAGTACATTATGTGGGTGCCACACTGGACTTGTGTCATGTATTGATTAGTACATTATGTGGGTGCCACACTGGACTTGTGTCATGTATTGATTAGTACATTATGTGGGTGCCACACTGGACTTGTGTCATGTATTGATTAGTACATTATGTGGGTGCCACACTGGACTTGTGTCATGTATTGATTAGTTGGTACATTATGTGGGTGCCGCACTGGACTTGTGTCATGTATTGATTAGTACATTATGTGGGTGCCGCACTGGACTTGTGTCATGTATTGATTAGTACATTATGTGGGTGCCACACTGGACTTGTGTCATGTATTGATTAGTACATTATGTGGGTGCCACACTGGACTTGTGTCATGTATTGATTAGTACATTATGTGGGTGCCACACTGGACTTGTGTCATGTATTGATTAGTACATTATGTGGGTGACACACTGGACTTGTGTCATGTATTGATTAGTACATTATGTGGGTGCCACACTGGACTTGTGTCATGTATTGATTAGTTGGTACATTATGTGGGTGCCGCACTGGACTTGTGTCATGTATTGATTAGTACATTATGTGGGTGCCGCACTGGACTTGTGTCATGTATTGATTAGTACATTATGTGGGTGCCACACTGGACTTGTGTCATGTATTGATTAGTTGGTACATTATGTGGGTGCCACACTGGACTTGTGTCATGTATTGATTAGTTGTACATTATGTGGGTGACACACTGGACTTGTGTCATGTATTGATTAGTACATTATGTGGGTGACACACTGGACTTGTGTCATGTATTGATTAGTACATTATGTGGGTGACACACTGGACTTGTGTCATGTATTGATTAGTACATTATGTGGGTGCCACACTGGACTTGTGTCATGTATTGATTAGTTGTACATTATGTGGGTGACACACTGGACTTGTGTCATGTATTGATTAGTTGGTACATTATGTGGGTGCCACACTGGACTTGTGTCATGTATTGATTAGTACATTATGTGGGTGCCACACTGGACTTGTGTCATGTATTGATTAGTTGGTACATTATGTGGGTGATGCACTGGACTTGTGTCATGTATTGATTAGTACATTATGTGGGTGCCGCACTGGACTTGTGTCATGTATTGATTAGTACATTATGTGGGTGCCGCACTGGACTTGTGTCATGTATTGATTAGTACATTATGTGGGTGCCACACTGGACTTGTGTCATGTATTGATTAGTACATTATGTGGGTGCCACACTGGACTTGTGTCATGTATTGATTAGTACATTATGTGGGTGCCACACTGGACTTGTGTCATGTATTGATTAGTACATTATGTGGGTGCCACACTGGACTTGTGTCATGTATTGATTAGTACATTATGTGGGTGCCACACTGGACTTGTGTCATGTATTGATTAGTACATTATGTGGGTGACACACTGGACTTGTGTCATGTATTGATTAGTACATTATGTGGGTGCCACACTGGACTTGTGTCATGTATTGATTAGTACATTATGTGGGTGCCGCACTGGACTTGTGTCATGTATTGATTAGTACATTATGTGGGTGCCACACTGGACTTGTGTCATGTATTGATTAGTACATTATGTGGGTGCCACACTGGACTTGTGTCATGTATTGATTAGTGTACATTATGTGGGTGACACACTGGACTTGTGTCATGTATTGATTAGTACATTATGTGGGTGACACACTGGACTTGTGTCATGTATTGATTAGTACATTATGTGGGTGACACACTGGACTTGTGTCATGTATTGATTAGTACATTATGTGGGTGCCGCACTGGACTTGTGTCATGTATTGATTAGTACATTATGTGGGTGCCACACTGGACTTGTGTCATGTATTGATTAGTA
The DNA here is from genome assembly GCA_014843695.1 of Archivesica marissinica. Taxonomy (NCBI): domain Eukaryota; kingdom Metazoa; phylum Mollusca; class Bivalvia; order Venerida; family Vesicomyidae; genus Archivesica; species Archivesica marissinica. The sequence goes on along the minus strand of CM026386.1, from coordinate 31,668,610 downwards.
CATTATGTGGGTGCACACTGGACTTGTGTCATGTATTGATTAGTACATTATGTGGGTGACACACTGGACTTGTGTCATGTATTGATTAGTGGTACATTATGTGGGTGACACACTGGACTTGTGTCATGTATTGATTAGTACATTATGTGGGTGCCACACTGGACTTGTGTCATGTATTGATTAGTACATTATGTGGGTGCCACACTGGACTTGTGTCATGTATTGATTAGTTGTACATTATGTGGGTGCCACACTGGACTTGTGTCATGTATTGATTAGTTACATTATGTGGGTGACGCACTGGACTTGTGTCATGTATTGATTAGTACATTATGTGGGTGACACACTGGACTTGTGTCATGTATTGATTAGTACATTATGTGGGTGCCACACTGGACTTGTGTCATGTATTGATTAGTACATTATGTGGGTGACGCACTGGACTTGTGTCATGTATTGATTAGTACATTATGTGGGTGACACACTGGACTTGTGTCATGTATTGATTAGTACATTATGTGGGTGACACACTGGACTTGTGTCATGTATTGATTAGTACATTGTGTGGGTGCCGCACTGGACTTGTGTCATGTATTGATTAGTACATTATGTGGGTGCCACACTGGACTTGTGTCATGTATTGATTAGTACATTATGTGGGTGCCACACTGGACTTGTGTCATGTATTGATTAGTACATTATGTGGGTGACACACTGGACTTGTGTCATGTATTGATTAGTACATTATGTGGGTGACGCACTGGACTTGTGTCATGTATTGATTAGTACATTATGTGGGTGACACACTGGACTTGTGTCATGTATTGATTAGTTGGTACATTATGTGGGTGACGCACTGGACTTGTGTCATGTATTGATTAGTACATTATGTGGGTGCCGCACTGGACTTGTGTCATGTATTGATTAGTTGGTACATTATGTGGGTGCCACACTGGACTTGTGTCATGTATTGATTAGTTGGTACATTATGTGGGTGATGCACTGGACTTGTGTCATGTATTGATTAGTACATTATGTGGGTGACACACTGGACTTGTGTCATGTATTGATTAGTACATTATGTGGTGCCACTGGACTTGTGTCATGTATTGATTAGTACATTATGTGGGTGACGCACTGGACTTGTGTCATGTATTGATTAGTACATTATGTGGGTGCCGCACTGGACTTGTGTCATGTATTGATTAGTACATTATGTGGGTGCCGCACTGGACTTGTGTCATGTATTGATTAGTACATTATGTGGGTGCCACACTGGACTTGTGTCATGTATTGATTAGTACATTATGTGTGTGGGTGATGCACTGGACTTGTGTCATGTATTGATTAGTACATTGTGTGGGTGATGCACTGGACTTGTGTCATGCATTGATTAGTACATTATGTGTGTGGGTGATGCACTGGACTTGTGTCATGCATTGATTAGTACATTATGTGGGTGGGTGATGCACTGGACTTGTGTCATGCATTGATTAGTACATTATGTGGGTGACGCACTGGACTTGTGTCATGTATTGATTAGTTGGTACATTATGTGGGTGACGCACTGGACTTGTGTCATGTATTGATTAGTTGGTACATTATGTGGGTGCCGCACTGGACTTGTGTCATGTATTGATTAGTTGGTACATTATGTGGGTGCCACACTGGACTTGTGTCATGTATTGATTAGTTGGTACATTATGTGGGTGATGCACTGGACTTGTGTCATGTATTGATTAGTACATTATGTGGGTGACACACTGGACTTGTGTCATGTATTGATTAGTACATTATGTGGGTGACGCACTGGACTTGTGTCATGTATTGATTAGTACATTATGTGGGTGCCACACTGGACTTGTGTCATGTATTGATTAGTTGGTACATTATGTGGGTGCCACACTGGACTTGTGTCATGTATTGATTAGTTGGTACATTATGTGGGTGATGCACTGGACTTGTGTCATGTATTGATTAGTTGGTACATTATGTGGGTGATGCACTGGACTTGTGTCATGTATTGATTAGTACATTATGTGGGTGCCACACTGGACTTGTGTCATGTATTGATTAGTACATTGTGTAGGTGCCGCACTGGACTTGTGTCATGTATTGATTAGTACATTATGTGGGTGCCGCACTGGACTTGTGTCATGTATTGATTAGTACATTATGTGGGTGCCACACTGGACTTGTGTCATGTATTGATTAGTACATTATGTGGGTGCACACTGGACTTGTGTCATGTATTGATTAGTACATTATGTGGGTGACGCACTGGACTTGTGTCATGTATTGATTAGTACATTATGTGGGTGCCACACTGGACTTGTGTCATGTATTGATTAGTACATTATGTGGGTGCCACACTGGACTTGTGTCATGTATTGATTAGTACATTATGTGGGTGACGCACTGGACTTGTGTCATGTATTGATTAGTACATTATGTGGGTGACGCACTGGACTTGTGTCATGTATTGATTAGTACATTATGTGGGTGCCACACTGGACTTGTGTCATGTATTGATTAGTACATTATGTGGGTGACGCACTGGACTTGTGTCATGTATTGATTAGTACATTATGTGGGTGACACACTGGACTTGTGTCATGTATTGATTAGTACATTATGTGGGTGACGCACTGGACTTGTGTCATGTATTGATTAGTACATTATGTGGGTGACACACTGGACTTGTGTCATGTATTGATTAGTACATTATGTGGGTGACGCACTGGACTTGTGTCATGTATTGATTAGTTGGTACATTATGTGGGTGACGCACTGGACTTGTGTCATGTATTGATTAGTACATTATGTGGGTGCACACTGGACTTGTGTCATGTATTGATTAGTGGTACATTATGTGGGTGCCCACTGGACTTGTGTCATGTATTGATTAGTTGTACATTATGTGGGTGATGCACTGGACTTGTGTCATGTATTGATTAGTACATTATGTGGGTGACACACTGGACTTGTGTCATGTATTGATTAGTACATTATGTGGGTGCCGCACTGGACTTGTGTCATGTATTGATTAGTACATTATGTGGGTGCCGCACTGGACTTGTGTCATGTATTGATTAGTACATTATGTGGGTGCCGCACTGGACTTGTGTCATGTATTGATTAGTACATTATGTGGGTGATGCACTGGACTTGTGTCATGTATTGATTAGTACATTATGTGGGTGATGCACTGGACTTGTGTCATGTATTGATTAGTACATTGTGTGGGTGATGCACTGGACTTGTGTCATGCATTGATTAGTACATTATGTGTGTGGGTGATGCACTGGACTTGTGTCATGTATTGATTAGTACATTATGTGGGTGACGCACTGGACTTGTGTCATGTATTGATTAGTTGGTACATTATGTGGGTGACGCACTGGACTTGTGTCATGTATTGATTAGTACATTATGTGGGTGCCGCACTGGACTTGTGTCATGTATTGATTAGTACATTATGTGGGTGCCACACTGGACTTGTGTCATGTATTGATTAGTACATTATGTGGGTGACGCACTGGACTTGTGTCATGTATTGATTAGTACATTATGTGGGTGACACACTGGACTTGTGTCATGTATTGATTAGTTGTACATTATGTGGGTGACGCACTGGACTTGTGTCATGTATTGATTAGTACATTATGTGGGTGACGCACTGGACTTGTGTCATGTATTGATTAGTACATTATGTGGGTGCCACACTGGACTTGTGTCATGTATTGATTAGTACATTATGTGGGTGCCGCACTGGACTTGTGTCATGTATTGATTAGTACATTATGTGGGTGCCACACTGGACTTGTGTCATGTATTGATTAGTACATTATGTGGGTGACACACTGGACTTGTGTCATGTATTGATTAGTACATTATGTGGGTGACACACTGGACTTGTGTCATGTATTGATTAGTTGTACATTATGTGGGTGACGCACTGGACTTGTGTCATGTATTGATTAGTACATTATGTGGGTGACACACTGGACTTGTGTCATGTATTGATTAGTACATTATGTGGGTGACACACTGGACTTGTGTCATGTATTGATTAGTACATTATGTGGGTGCCGCACTGGACTTGTGTCATGTATTGATTAGTACATTATGTGGGTGCCACACTGGACTTGTGTCATGTATTGATTAGTACATTATGTGGGTGACACACTGGACTTGTGTCATGTATTGAT
>CM026386.1:31614490-31663399 GCA_014843695.1 Archivesica marissinica | reverse complement strand
TACTTACTTACTGAGATGTATATAAGCCAATACATCATTTATAATACATGTACTTACTTACTGAGATGTATATAAGCCAATACATCATTTATAATACATGTACTTACTTACTTTCTGAGATGTATATAAGCCAATACATCATTTATAATACATGTACTTACTTACTGAGATGTATATAAGCCAATACATCATTTATAATGCATGTACTTACTTACTTACTGAGATGTATATAAGCCAATACATCATTTATAATACATGTACTTACTTACTTACTGAGATGTATATAAGCCAATACATCATTTATAATACATGTACTTACTTACTGAGATGTATATAAGCCAATACATCATTTATAATACATGTACTTACTTACTTTCTGAGATGTATATAAGCCAATACATCATTTATAATGCATGTACTTACTTACTGAGATGTATATAAGCCAATACATCATTTATAATACATACTTACTTACTGAGATGTATATAAGCCAATACATCATTTATAATACATGTACTTACTTACTTACTGAGATGTATATAAGCCAATACATCATTTATAATACATGTACTTACTTACTTACTGAGATGTATATAAGCCAATACATCATTTATAATACATGTACTACTTACTTACTGAGATGTATATAAGCCAATACATCATTTATAATACATGTACTTACTTACTGAGATGTATATAAGCCAATACATCATTTATAATACATGTACTTACTTACTGAGATGTATATAAGCCAATACATCATTTATAATACATGTACTTACTTACTTACTGAGATGTATATAAGCCAATACATCATTTATAATACATGTACTTACTTACTGAGATGTATATAAGCCAATACATCATTTATAATACATGTACTTACTTACTTACTGAGATGTATATAAGCCAATACATCATTTATAATACATGTACTTACTTACTTACTGAGATGTATATCAGCCAATACATCATTTATAATACATGTACTTACTTACTGAGATGTATATAAGCCAATACATCATTTATAATACATGTACTTACTTACTTACTGAGATGTATATCAGCCAATACATCATTTATAATACATGTACTTACTTACTTACTTACTGAGATGTATATAAGCCAATACATCATTTATAATACATGTACTTACTTACTGAGATGTATATAAGCCAATACATCATTTATAATACATGTACTTACTTACTGAGATGTATATAAGCCAATACATCATTTATAATACATGTACTTACTTACTTACTGAGATGTATATCAGCCAATACATCATTTATAATACATGTACTTACTTACTTACTGAGATGTATATAAGCCAATACATCATTTATAATACATGTACTTACTTACTTACTGAGATGTATATAAGCCAATACATCATTTATAATACATGTACTTACTTACTGAGATGTATATAAGCCAATACATCATTTATAATACATGTACTTACTTACTGAGATGTATATAAGCCAATACATCATTTATAATACATGTACTTACTTACTTACTGAGATGTATATAAGCCAATACATCATTTATAATACATGTACTTACTTACTTACTGAGATGTATATAAGCCAATACATCATTTATAATACATGTACTTACTTACTGAGATGTATATAAGCCAATACATCATTTATAATACATGTACTTACTTACTGAGATGTATATAAGCCAATACATCATTTATAATACATGTACTTACTTACTTACTGAGATGTATATAAGCCAATACATCATTTATAATACATGTACTTACTTACTTACTGAGATGTATATCAGCCAATACATCATTATAATACATGTACTTACTTACTGAGATGTATATAAGCCAATACATCATTTATAATACATGTACTTACTTACTGAGATGTATATAAGCCAATACATCATTTATAATGCATGTACTTACTTACTTACTGAGGCGTATATCAGCCAATACATCATTTATAATGCATGTACTTACTTACTTACTGAGATGTATATAAGCCAATACATCATTTATAATGCATGTACTTACTTACTGAGATGTATATAAGCCAATACATCATTTATAATGCATGTACTTACTTTCTGAGATGTATATAAGCCAATACATCATTTATAATGCATGTACTTACTTACTGAGACGTATATAAGCCAATACATCATTTATAATGCATGTACTTACTTACTGAGACGTATATAAGCCAATACATCATTTATAATGCATGTACTTACTTACTTACTGAGATGTATATACGCCAATACATCATTTATAATGCATGTACTTACTTACTGAGACGTATATAAGCCAATACATCATTTATAATGCATGTACTTACTTACTTTCTGAGATGTATATAAGCCAATACATCATTTATAATGCATGTACTTACTTACTGAGATGTATATAGCCAATACATCATTTTAATGCATGTACTTACTTACTTACTTACTGAGATGTATATAAGCCAATACATCATTTATAATACATGTACTTACTTACTTACTGAGATGTATATAAGCCAATACATCATTTATAATGCATGTACTTACTTACTGAGATGTATATAAGCCAATACATCATTTATAATACATGTACTTACTTACTTTCTGAGATGTATATAAGCCAATACATCATTTATAATGCATGTACTTACTTACTGAGATGTATATAAGCCAATACATCATTTATAATACATGTACTTACTTACTGAGATGTATATAAGCCAATACATCATTTATAATGCATGTACTTACTTACTTACTGAGACGTATATCAGCCAATACATCATTTATAATGCATGTACTTACTTACTGAGATGTATATAAGCCAATACATCATTTATAATGCATGTACTTACTTACTGAGATGTATATAAGCCAATACATCATTTATAATGCATGTACTTACTTACTGAGACGTATATAAGCCAATACATCATTTATAATGCATGTACTTACTTACTTACTGAGATGTATATAAGCCAATACATCATTTATAATACATGTACTTACTTACTTACTGAGATGTATATAAGCCAATACATCATTTATAATACATGTACTTACTTACTTACTGAGATGTATATAAGCCAATACATCATTTATAATACATGTACTTACTTACTTACTGAGATGTATATAAGCCAATACATCATTTATAATACATGTACTTACTTACTGAGATGTATATAAGCCAATACATCATTTATAATACATGTACTTACTTACTTACTGAGATGTATATAAGCCAATACATCATTTATAATACATGTACTTACTTACTGAGATGTATATAAGCCAATACATCATTTATAATACATGTACTTACTTACTTACTGAGATGTATATAAGCCAATACATCATTTATAATACATGTACTTACTTACTGAGATGTATATCAGCCAATACATCATTTATAATACATGTACTTACTTACTTACTGAGATGTATATAAGCCAATACATCATTTATAATACATGTACTTACTTACTGAGATGTATATAAGCCAATACATCATTTATAATACATGTACTTACTTACTTACTTCTGAGATGTATATAAGCCAATACATCATTTATAATGCATGTACTTACTTATTGAGATGTATATAAGCCAATACATCATTTATAATGCATGTACTTACTTACTGAGATGTATATAAGCCAATACATCATTTATAATACATGTACTTACTTACTTACTGAGATGTATATAAGCCAATACATCATTTATAATACATGTACTTACTTACTGAGATGTATATAAGCCAATACATCATTTATAATACATGTACTTACTTACTGAGATGTATATCAGCCAATACATCATTTATAATACATGTACTTACTTACTGAGATGCATATCAGCCAATACATCATTTATAATACATGTACTTACTTACTGAGATGTATATAAGCCAATACATCATTTATAATACATGTACTTACTTACTGAGATGCATATCAGCCAATACATCATTTATAATACATGTACTTACTTACTGAGATGCATATCAGCCAATACATCATTTATAATGCATGTACTTACTTACTGAGATGTATATAAGCCAATACATCATTTATAATGCATGTACTTACTTACTGAGATGTATATAAGCCAATACATCATTTATAATTCATGTACTTACTTACTTACTGAGATGTATATAAGCCAATACATCATTTATAATACATGTACTTACTTACTGAGATGCAGTCACTAATAATACTAGTAATAATAATATAATAATAATACCTTTATTTCCTGCCGTATTTCCTACACATTTCAGGTGGTATGCCTGGTTGTGATATGCTTATGAACTCTGGACCAGGCGGACTCTCTGGCGGAGACTTCATGACGGGCAACGCCAGTATATTGATGGGACACGACTTCTCGCAGAACATGGACACCGGCGGTCAATATGGGGATATGGAAATGGGTCATGGTCAAAACCAAATGGGAGTGGACAATTCAAGATTTGATACATCGGTTTACCAGCAAATGATTCAGCAATTGTTTAGTACGGACAGTGCTGGGCAAGAAATGAAGGACATGGGTACACCGTTTGACGGGAATTCGTACAACTACAACACAAATACTGGAGATCAGTATAACACGGCTGTGGAGGCAAGTGTCGGTTCATACGCATCCACGGAAATGTCGGCATACATGCATTCGAGAACCAGCGGAGCGGCCGGGGAACAAACGAGTTCACAAGGCACACAGAATGGAAACGGAGGAGCATATGCAGCAAGCGGAAATGAGAAATATTCCGGCGGATCTAATAACTTATCCTCGGGGTCATACTCAGATCCCTTTAACGTGAACAACTACGATATGGGACATATGTCTACTAATTCAGATGGATCATCCGGTATGAATTCGGGGTCTGCTGGTATGAGCAATGCACAAAGCCCTTTCGACAGTAGCAAATTCGGCACAAGCAAAACTCCATTTTTAGTTAACAACAATAATGGCGGTTCAACCTCCAACAATCGCATGGCAACTGGATCTGGACCTTATGATACTTCTAAATTCGATATGATGAACGGATACTCCAACACACAATCAGGAACCGGGCAAACCCCCTTTGCTACCAGTAACACATACAGCGTATTAGAGACCGGATACAATGCAGGATCTGAGAGTCAATATAAGACTCCATTTCAATTACATAATTACAACGATCTCCTTGACAATCCATTCCAATCTGGTAGCAGCTTACACCATACTAGCTACAGTGTATCGGGTTATAGCGGATCGGGGCAGTCTGCTGCCTACGGTAGTAGTAGTTACGGTGCCATCGGTTCGGGTCCAGGAGGAAATCCTTTCAACCAAGGGGACAGTGCAATGAGAGCCACAAATAACATGAGAGGTATAGCTATATATGTCCGCATGAGAGAGGTGTAGCTATATATGTCCGCATGAGAGAGGTATAGCTATATATGTCCGCATGAGAGGTATAGCTATATATGTCCGCATGAGAGAGGTATAGCTATATATGTCCGGATGAGAGAGGTGTAGCTATATATGTCCGCATGTGAGAGGTATAGCTATATATGTCCGCATGAGAGACGTATAGCTATATATGTCCGCATGAGAGACGTATAGCTATATATGTCCGCATATGAGTGGTATAGCTATATATGTCCACATCAGAGAGGTATAGCTATATATGTCCGCATGTGAGAGGTATAGCTATATATGTCCGCATGTGAGAGGTATAGCTATAAATGTCCGCATGAGAGAGGTATAGTTATATATGTCCGCATGTGAGAGGTATAGTTATATATGCCCGCATGTGAGAGTTATAGTTATATATGTCCGCATGAGAGAGGTATAGCTATATATGTCCGCATCAGAGAGGAATAGCTATATATTACCGCATCAGAGGTATAGTTATATATGTCCGCATGAGAGAGGTATAGCTATATATGTCCGCATGAGAGAGGTATAGCTATATATGTCCGCATGAGAGAGGTATAGCTATATATGTTCGCATGAGAGAGGTATAGCTAAATATGTTCGCATGAGAGAGGTATAGCTATATATGTCCGCATGAGAGAGGTATAGCTATATATATCCGCATGAGAGAGGTATAGCTATATATGTCCGCTTGATAGATGTATAGCTATATATGTCCGCATGAGAGAAGTATAGCTATATATGTCCGCATGATAGAGGTATAGCTATATATGTCCGCATGAGAGAAGTATAGCTATATATGTCCGTATGAGAGAGGTATAGCTATATATGTCCGCATGAGAGAGGCATAGCTATATATGTCCGCATGTGAGAGGTATAGCTATATATATCCGCATGAGAGAGGTATAGCTATATATGTCCGCATAATAGAGGTATAGCTATATATGTCCGCATGAGAGAGGTATAGCTATATATGTCCGCATGAGAGACGTATCGCTATATATGTCCGCATGAGTGAGATATAGCTATATATGTCCCCATGAGAGAGGTATAGCTATATATGTCCGCATGAGAGACGTATAGCTATATATATCCGCATGAGAGAAGTATAGCTATATATGTCCGCATGATAGAGGTATAGCTATATATGTCCGCATGAGAGAGGTATAGCTATATATGTCCGCATGAGAGAGGCATAATGTCCGCATGAGTGAGGTATAGCTATATATGTCCGCATGATAGAGGTATAGCTATATATGTCCGCATGTGAGAGGTATAGCTATATATGTCCGCATCAGAGAGGTATAGCTATATATGTCCGCATGATAGAGGTATAGCTATATATGTCCGCATGTGAGAGGTATAGCTATATCGATCCGCATGAGAGAAGTATAGTTATATATGTCCGCATGAGAGAGGTATAGCTATATATGTCCGCATGAGAGGTATAGCTATATATGTCCGCATGAGAGAGGTATAGCTATATATGTCCGGATGAGAGAGGTGTAGCTATATATGTCCGCATGTGAGAGGTATAGCTATATATGTCCGCATGATAGAGGTATAGCTATATATGTCCGCATGAGAGAAGTATAGCTATATATGTCCGTATGAGAGAGGTATAGCTATATATGTCCGCATGAGAGAGGCATAGCTATATATGTCCGCATGTGAGAGGTATAGCTATATATATCCGCATGAGAGAGGTATAGCTATATATGTCCGCATAATAGAGGTATAGCTATATATGTCCGCATGAGAGAGGTATAGCTATATATGTCCGCATGAGAGACGTATCGCTATATATGTCCGCATGAGTGAGGTATAGCTATATATGTCCCCATGAGAGAGGTATAGCTATATATGTCCGCATGAGAGACGTATAGCTATATATATCCGCATGAGAGAAGTATAGCTATATATGTCCGCATGATAGAGGTATAGCTATATATGTCCGCATGAGAGAGGTATAGCTATATATGTCCGCATGAGAGAGGCATAATGTCCGCATGAGTGAGGTATAGCTATATATGTCCGCATGATAGAGGTATAGCTATATATGTCCGCATGTGAGAGGTATAGCTATATATATCCGCATCAGAGGTATAGTTATATATGTCCGCATGATAGAGGTATAGCTATATATGTCCGCATCAGAGAGGTATAGCTATATATGTCCGCATGATAGAGGTATAGCTATATATGTCCGCATGTGAGAGGTATAGCTATATCGATCCGCATGAGAGAAGTATAGTTATATATGTCCGCATGAGAGAGGTATAGCTATATATGTCCGCATGAGAGGTATAGCTATATATGTCCGCATGAGAGAGGTATAGCTATATATGTCCGGATGAGAGAGGTGTAGCTATATATGTCCGCATGTGAGAGGTATAGCTATATATGTCCGCATGAGAGACGTATAGCTATATATGTCCGCATGAGAGACGTATAGCTATATATGTCCGCATATGAGTGGTATAGCTATATATGTCCACATCAGAGAGGTATAGCTATATATGTCCGCATGTGAGAGGTATAGCTATATATGTCCGCATGTGAGAGGTATAGCTATAAATGTCCGCATGAGAGAGGTATAGTTATATATGTCCGCATGTGAGAGGTATAGTTATATATGCCCGCATGTGAGAGTTATAGTTATATATGTCCGCATGAGAGAGGTATAGCTATATATGTCCGCATCAGAGAGGAATAGCTATATATTACCGCATCAGAGGTATAGTTATATATGTCCGCATGAGAGAGGTATAGCTATATATGTCCGCATGAGAGAGGTATAGCTATATATGTCCGCATGAGAGAGGTATAGCTATATATGTTCGCATGAGAGAGGTATAGCTAAATATGTTCGCATGAGAGAGGTATAGCTATATATGTCCGCATGAGAGAGGTATAGCTATATATATCCGCATGAGAGAGGTATAGCTATATATGTCCGCTTGATAGATGTATAGCTATATATGTCCGCATGAGAGAAGTATAGCTATATATGTCCGCATGATAGAGGTATAGCTATATATGTCCGCATGAGAGAAGTATAGCTATATATGTCCGTATGAGAGAAGTATAGCTATATATGTCCGCATGAGAGAGGAACTATATAGTCCGCATAGAGTATAGCTATATATTCCGCATATAGAGGTATAGCTATATATGTCCGCATGAGAGAGGTATAGCTATATATGTCCGCATGAGAGAGGCATAATGTCCGCATGAGTGAGGTATAGCTATATATGTCCGCATGAGAGAGGTATAGCTATATATGTCCGCATGAGAGAGTATAGCTATATATATCCGCATGAGAGAAGTATAGCTATATATGTCCGCATGAGAGAGGTATAGCTATATATGTCCGCATGAAAATCCGCATGAGAGAGGTATAGCTATATATGTCCGCATGAGAGAGGTATAGCTATATATGTCCGCATGAGAGAGGTATAGCTATATATGTCCGCATCAGAGGTATAGCTATATATGTCCGCATGAAGAGGTATAGCTATATATGTCCGCATAAGAGTATAGTATATATGTCCGCATGGAGAGTATAGCTATATCGTCCGCATGAGAGAAGTATAGTATATATGTCCGCATGAGAGAGTATAGCTATATATGTCCGCATGAGAGGTATAGCTATATATGTCCGCATGAGAGATGTATAGCTATATATGTCCGCATGAGAGAAGTATAGCTATATATGTCCGCATGAGAGAGGTATAGCTATATATGTCCGCATGATAGAGGTATAGCTATATATGTTCGCATGAGAGAGGTATAGCTAAATATGTTCGCATGAGAGAGGTATAGCTATATATGCCCGCATGAGAGAGGTATAGCTATATATATCCGCATGAGAGAGGTATAGCTATATATGTCCGCATGATAGATGTATAGCTATATATGTCCGCATGAGAGAAGTATAGCTATATATGTCCGCATGATAGAGGTATAGCTATATATGTCCGCATGAGAGAAGTATAGCTATATATGTCCGTATAAGAGAGGTATAGCTATATATGTCCGCATGAGAGAGGCATAGCTATATATGTCCGCATGTGAGAGGTATAGCTATATATATCCGCATGAGAGAGGTATAGCTATATATGTCCGCATGATAGAGGTATAGCTATATATGTCCGCATGAGAGAGGTATAGCTATATATGTCCGCATGAGAGACGTATCGCAATATATGTCTGCATGAGTGAGGTATAGCTATATATGTCCGCATGATAGAGGTATAGCTATATATGTCCGCATGTGAGAGGTATAGCTATATATGTCCGCATGAGAGAAGTATAGTTATATATGTCCGCATGAGAGAGGTATAGCTATATATGTCCGCATGAGAGGTATAGCTATATATGTCCGCATGAGAGAAGTATAGCTATATATGTCCGCATGAGAGAGGTATAGCTATATATGTCCGCATCAGAGAGGTATAGTTATATATGTCCGTATGAGAGAGGTATAGCTATATATGTCCGCATCAGAGAGGTATAGCTATATATGTCGGTATGAGAGAGGTATATCTATATATGTCCGCATGAGAGAGGAATAGCTATATATGTCCGTATGAGAGAGGTATAGCTATATATGTCCGCATGAGAGAGGAATAATGTCCGCATGAGAGAGTCATAGCTATATATGTCCGCATGAGATAGTCATAGCTATATATGTCCGCATGAGAGAGGTATAGTTATATAGGTCCGCATGAGAGAGGTATAGCTATATATGTCCGCATGTGAGAGGTATAGTTATATATGTCCGCATGAGAGAGGTATAGATTATATGTTCGCATGAGAGGTATAGTTATATATGTCCGCATGAGAGAGGTATAGCTATATATATGCGCATGAGAGGTATAGCTATATATGTCCGCATGAGAGGTATAGCTATATATGTCCGCATGAGAGATGTATAGCTATATATGTCCGCATGAGAGAGGCATAGCTATATGTGTCCGCATGAGAGAGGTATAGCTATATATGTCCGCATGAGAGAGGTATAGCTCTATATGTCCGTATGAGAGAGGTATAGCTAAATATGTCCGCATGAGAGAGGTATATTATATATGTTCGCATGAGAGAGGTATAGCTATATATGTCCGCATCAGAGAGGTATAGCTATATATGTCCGCATGAGAGAGGTATAACTATATATGTCCGCATGAGAGAGGTATAGCATATATATGTCCGACATGAAGTATAAGTTAATATGTCGCATGTGAGAGGTATAGCTATATATCCGCATGTGAGAGTATAGCTATAAATGTCCGCATGAAGAGGTATAGTTATATATGCCCGCATGTGAGAGGTATAGCTATATAGTCCGCATGTGAGAGGTATAGCTATAAATGTCCGCATGAGAGAGGTATAGTTATATATGTCCGCATGTGAGAGGTATAGTTATATATGCCCGCATGTGAGAGTTATAGCTATATATGTCCGCATGAGAGAGGTATAGCTATATATGTCCGCATCAGAGAGGAATAGCTATATATTACCGCATCAGAGGTATAGTTATATATGTCCGCATGAGAGAGGTATAGCTATATATGTCCGCATGAGAGAGGTATAGCTATATATGTCCGCATGAGAGAGGTATAGCTATATATGTTCGCATGAGAGAGGTATAGCTAAATATGTTCGCATGAGAGAGGTATAGCTATATATGTCCGCATGAGAGAGGTATAGCTATATATATCCGCATGAGAGAGGTATAGCTATATATGTCCGCTTGATAGATGTATAGCTATATATGTCCGCATGAGAGAAGTATAGCTATATATGTCCGCATGATAGAGGTATAGCTATATATGTCCGCATGAGAGAAGTATAGCTATATATGTCCGTATGAGAGAAGTATAGCTATATATGTCCGCATGATAGAGGTATAGCTATATATGTCCGCATGAGAGAGGTATAGCTATATATGTCCGCATGAGAGAGGCATAATGTCCGCATGAGTGAGGTATAGCTATATATGTCCGCATGATAGAGGTATAGCTATATATGTCCGCATGTGAGAGGTATAGCTATATATGTCCGCATCAGAGAGGTATAGCTATATATGTCCGCATGATAGAGGTATAGCTATATATGTCCGCATAGAGAGGTATAGCTATATATATCCGCATGAGAGAGGTATAGCTATATATGTCCGCATGATAGAGGTATAGCTATATATGTCCGCATGAGAGAGGTATAGCTATATATGTCCGCATGAGAGAGGTATAGCTATATATGTCCGCATGAGAGAGGTATAGCTATATATGTCCGCATGAGAGGTATAGCTATATATGTCCGCATGAGAGAAGTATAGCTATATATGTCCGCATGAGAGAGGTATAGCTATATATGTCCGCATCAGAGAGGTATAGTTATATATGTCCGTATGAGAGAGGTATAGCTATATATGTCCGCATCAGAGAGGTATAGCTATATATGTCGGCATGAGAGAGGTATATCTATATATGTCCGCATGAGAGAGGTATAGCTATATATGTCCGTATGAGAGAGGTATAGCTATATATGTCCGCATGAGAGAGGAATAGCTATATGTCCGCATGAGAAGTCATAGCTATATATGTCCGCATGAGAGAGGTATAGCTATATATGTCCGCATGTGAGAGGTATAGTTATATATGTCCGCATGAAAAAAACCAGAGAGGTATAGTTATATATGCCGCATGAGAGAGGTATAGCTATATATGCGCATGAGAGGTATAGCTATATATGTCCGCATGAGAGGTATAGCTATATATGTCCGCATGAGAGATGTATAGCTATATATGTCCGCATGAGAGAGGCATAGCTATATATGTCCGCATGAGAGAGGTATAGCTATATATGTCCGCATGAGAGAGGTATAGCTATATATGTCCGCATGAGAGAGGTATAGCTAAATATGTCCGCATGAGAGAGGTATACTATATATGTCCGCATGAGAGAGGTATAGCTATATATGTCCGCATGAGAGAGGTATAGCTATATATGTCCGCATCAGAGAGGTATAGCTATATATGTCCGCATGAGAGAGGTATAGCTATATATGTCCGCATGTGAGAGGTATAGCTATATATGTCCGCATGAGAGAGGTATAGTTATATATGTCCGCATGTGAGAGGTATAGCTATATATGTCCGCATGTGAGAGCTATAGCTATAAATGTCCGCATGTGAGAGGTATAGTTATATATGCCCGCATGTGAGAGGTATAGTTATATATGTCCGCATGTGAGAGGTATAGTTATATATGTCCGCATGTGAGAGGTATAGCTATATATGTCCGCATGTGAGAGGTATAGCTATATATGTCCGCATGTGAGAGGTATAGCTATAAATGTCCGCATGAGAGAGGTATAGCTATATGTCCTCATCAGAGAGGTATAACTATATATGTCCGCATGTGAGAGGTATAGCTATATATATCCGCATGAGAGAGGTATAGCTATATATGTCCGCATGTGAGAGTTATAGCTATATATGTCCGCATGAGAGAGGTATAGCTATATCGTCCGCATGAGAGAGTATAGTTATATATGTTCGCAAGAGAGAGGTATAGTTATATATGTCCGCATGAGAGAGGTATAGCTATATATGTCCGCATGAGAGAGGTATAGCTATATATGTCCGCATCAGAGGTATAGTTATATATGTCCGCATGAGAGAGGTATAGCTATATATGTCCGCATGTGAGAGGTATAGCTATATATGTCCGCATGAGAGAGGTATAGCTATATATGTCCGCATAGAGAGGATAGCTATATATCCGCATAGAGGTATAGCTATATATGTCCGCATGAGAGAGGTATAGCTATATATGTCCGCATGAGAGAGGTATAGCTATATATGTCCGCATGAGAGAGGTATAGCTATATATGTCCGCATGAGAGAGGTATAGCTATATATGTCCGCATGAGAGAGGTATAGCTATATATGTCCGCATGAGAGAGGTATAGCTATATATGTCCGCATCAGAGAGGTATAGTTATATATGTCCGTATGAGAGAGGTATAGCTATATATGTCCGCATCAGAGAGGTATAGCTATATATGTCGGTATGAGAGAGGTATATCTATATATGTCCGCATGAGAGAGGAATAGCTATATATGTCCGTATGAGAGAGGTATAGCTATATATGTCCGCATGAGAGAGGAATAATGTCCGCATGAGAGAGTCATAGCTATATATGTCCGCATGAGATAGTCATAGCTATATATGTCCGCATGAGAGAGGTATAGTTATATAGGTCCGCATGAGAGAGGTATAGCTATATATGTCCGCATGTGAGAGGTATAGTTATATATGTCCGCATGAGAGAGGTATAGATTATATGTTCGCATGAGAGGTATAGTTATATATGTCCGCATGAGAGAGGTATAGCTATATATATGCGCATGAGAGGTATAGCTATATATGTCCGCATGAGAGGTATAGCTATATATGTCCGCATGAGAGATGTATAGCTATATATGTCCGCATGAGAGAGGCATAGCTATATGTGTCCGCATGAGAGAGGTATAGCTATATATGTCCGCATGAGAGAGGTATAGCTCTATATGTCCGTATGAGAGAGGTATAGCTAAATATGTCCGCATGAGAGAGGTATATTATATATGTTCGCATGAGAGAGGTATAGCTATATATGTCCGCATGAGAGAGGTATAGCTATATATGTCCGCATCAGAGAGGTATAGCTATATATGTCCGCATGAGAGAGGTATAACTATATATGTCCGCATGTGAGAGGTATAGCTATATATGTCCGCATGAGAGAGGTATAGTTATATATGTCCGCATGTGAGAGGTATAGCTATATATGTCCGCATGTGAGAGCTATAGCTATAAATGTCCGCATGTGAGAGGTATAGTTATATATGCCCGCATGTGAGAGGTATAGTTATATATGTCCGCATGTGAGAGGTATAGTTATATATGTCCGCATGTGAGAGGTATAGTTATATATGTCCGCATGTGAGAGGTATAGCTATATATGTCCGCATGTGAGAGGTATAGCTATAAATGTCCGCATCAGAGAGGTATAGCTATATGTCCTCATCAGAGAGGTAGAACTATATATGTCCGCATGTGAGAGGTATAGCTATATATATCCGCATGTGAGAGGTATAGCTATATATGTCCGCATGTGAGAGTTATAGCTATATATGTCCGCATGAGAGAGGTATAGCTATATCGATCCGCATGAGAGAGGTATAGTTATATATGTTCGCAAGAGAGAGAGAGTTATAGTTATATATGTCCGCATGAGAGAGGTATAGCTATATATGTCCGCATCAGAGAGGTATAGCTATATATGTCCGCATCAGAGGTATAGTTATATATGTCCGCATGAGAGAGGTATAGCTATATATGTCCGCATGAGAGAAGTATAGCTATATATGTCCGCATGAGAGAGGTATAGCTATATATGTCCGCATGATAGAGGTATAGCTATATATGTTCGCATGAGAGAGGTATAGCTAAATATGTTCGCATGAGAGAGGTATAGCTATATATGTCCGCATGAGAGAGGTATAGCTATATATATCCGCATGAGAGAGGTATAGCTATATATGTCCGCATGATAGATGTATAGCTATATATGTCCGCATGAGAGAAGTATAGCTATATATGTCCGCATGATAGAGGTATAGCTATATATGTCCGCATGAGAGAAGTATAGCTATATATGTCCGTATGAGAGAGGTATAGCTATATATGTCCGCATGAGAGAGGCATAGCTATATATGTCCGCATGTGAGAGGTATAGCTATATATATCCGCATGAGAGAGGTATAGCTATATATGTCCGCATGATAGAGGTATAGCTATATATGTCCGCATGAGAGAGGTATAGCTATATATGTCCGCATGAGAGACGTATCGCAATATATGTCTGCATGAGTGAGGTATAGCTATATATGTCCGCATGAGAGGTATAGCTATATATGTCCGCATGAGAGAAGTATAGCTATATATGTCCGCATGAGAGAGGTATAGCTATATATGTCCGCATCAGAGAGGTATAGTTATATATGTCCGTATGAGAGAGGTATAGCTATATATGTCCGCATCAGAGAGGTATAGCTATATATGTCCGTATGAGAGAGGTATATCTATATATGTCCGCATGAGAGAGGAATAGCTATATATGTCCGTATGAGAGAGGTATAGCTATATATGTCCGCATGAGAGAGGAATAATGTCCGCATGAGAGAGTCATAGCTATATATGTCCGCATGAGATAGTCATAGCTATATATGTCCGCATGAGAGAGGTATAGTTATATAGGTCCGCATGAGAGAGGTATAGCTATATATGTCCGCATGTGAGAGGTATAGTTATATATGTCCGCATGAGAGAGGTATAGATTATATGTTCGCATGAGAGGTATAGTTATATATGTCCGCATGAGAGAGGTATAGCTATATATATGCGCATGAGAGGTATAGCTATATATGTCCGCATGAGAGGTATAGCTATATATGTCCGCATGAGAGATGTATAGCTATATATGTCCGCATGAGAGAGGCATAGCTATATGTGTCCGCATGAGAGAGGTATAGCTATATATGTCCGCATGAGAGAGGTATAGCTCTATATGTCCGTATGAGAGAGGTATAGCTAAATATGTCCGCATGAGAGAGGTATATTATATATGTTCGCATGAGAGAGGTATAGCTATATATGTCCGCATGAGAGAGGTATAGCTATATATGTCCGCATCAGAGAGGTATAGCTATATATGTCCGCATCAGAGAGGTATAGCTATATATGTCCGCATGTGAGAGGTATAGCTATATATGTCCGCATGAGAGAGGTATAGCTATATATGTCCGCATGTGAGAGGTATAGCTAAATATGTCCGCATGAGAGAGGTATAGCTATATATGTCCGCATGTGAGAGGTATAGCTATATATGTCAGCATGTGAGAGCTATAGCTATAAATGTTCGCATGTGAGAGGTATAGTTATATATGCCCGCATGTGAAAGGTATAGTTATATATGTCCGCATGTGAGAGGTATAGTTATATATGTCCGCATGTGAGAGGTATAGTTATATATGTCCGCATGTGAGAGGTATAGTTATATATGCCCGCATGTGAGAGGTATAGTTATATATGTCCGCATGTGAGAGGTATAGTTATATATGTCCGCATGTGAGAGGTATAGTTATATATGTCCGCATGTGAGAGGTATAGCTATATATGTCCGCATGTGAGAGGTATAGCTATAAATGTCCGCATCAGAGAGGTATAGCTATATGTCCTCATCAGAGAGGTAGAGCTATATATGTCCGCATGCGAGAGGTATAGCTATATATGTCCGCATGTGAGAGATATAGCTACATATGTCCGCATGAGAGAAGTATAGTTATATATGTCCGCATGAGTGGTATAGTTATATATGTCTGCATGAGAGAGGTATAGCTATATATGTCCGTATGTGAGAGCTATATCTATATATGTCCACATGATAGAGGTATAGCTATATATGTCCGCATGAGAGAAGTATAGTTATATATGTCCGCATGAGAGAGGTATAGCTATATATGTCCGCATGAGAGGTATAGCTATATATGTCCGCATGAGAGAAGTATAGCTATATATGTCCGCATGAGAGAGGTATAGCTATATATGTCCGCATCAGAGAGGTATATTTATATATGTCCGTATGAGAGAGGTATAGCTATATATGTCCGCATCAGAGAGGTATAGGTATATATGTTCGCATGAGAGAGGCATAGCTATATATGTCCGCATGAGAGAGGTATAGCTATATATGTCCGCATGAGAGAGGTATAGCTATATATGTCCGTATGAGAGAAGTATAGCTAAATATGTCCGCATGAGAGAGGTATATTATATATGTTCGCATGAGAGAGGTATAGCTATATATGTCCGCATCAGAGAGGTATAGCTATATATGTCCGCATCAGAGAGGTATAGCTATATATGTCCGCATCAGAGAGGTATAGCTATATATGTCCGCATGTGAGAGGTATAGCTATATATGTCCGCACGAGAGAGGTATAGCTATATATGTCGGCATGTGAGAGGTATAGCTATATATGTCCGCACGAGAGAGGTATAGCTATATATGTCCGCATGTGAGAGGTATAGCTATATATGTCCGCATGAGAGAGGTATAGTTATATATGTCCGCATGAGAGAGGTATAGCTAAATATGTCCGGATGAGAGAGGTATAGCTATATATGTCCGCATGAGAGAGGTATAGCTATATATGTCCGCATGAGAGGTATAGCTATATATGTCCGCATGTGAGAGGTATAGCTATATATGTCTGCATGAGAGAGGTATAGCTATATATGTCCGCATGAGAGAGGTATAGCTATATATGTCCGCATGTGAGAGGTATAGCTATACATGTCCGCATGTGAGAGATATAGCTATATATGTCCGCATGTGAGAGGTATAGCTATATATGTGCTATCAAGCTCAAATTGATAGCCTGTTCAGTCCTACTAGATGTACATTTTTGTATATACAATAAGGGAGTCAATTTATTTATAGAGACTTCAATTTCATAACTAATACGTAACCGTTTTCAACCTTACTAAATTTCGAAGAGTTTATACATTTATAATTTAGAATGTTTGTTCGTTACAAATAAGCACATCAAATACTTCATATCTTTACACAGATAATTACTGCCATTCACACTAGATAGTTATTATGCAACATCTATATTACTCGTCTGTGCAATATGATGACAGGAGATTACTGTCAAGCAGTATAAACAGTACTTGTTTGTTCTGTTGCATATTTGGATAATAATAAACGTGTCTGTCATAGGCATTCTGGGTCCATGAAGATTCAAAGTTCACCCATTGGCTGCCCAACCTGGATAGGTGGGTGTTTCAAAATGCACCCATTGGCTGCCCAATCTGGGTAGGTGTGCGTTCGAACTGCGCATGCACATATCCATCCAGCACTAGCTTGTATACCCCGAGATTCTGGATGCATTACGCTAATCCAGAATCTGAAACAGGTTAAATAAATAAGAATTAAACTTTTCGTAAAATTTAAATTGTGAATTGGATCTTTTAATTATAGCCCGACCCACCCCGGTCAATCCAGTCTATCTCTTTCATTAAAAAGGCGACAGACGTACCTGTAGTTCAGTGATTAACAGGTTGGACTGGTAATCCAGGCATCGTAGGTTCGATCCTCCGTCTGACCCTAATACAATTAACAGTGTTTCAGATGGGACTTTAAACCGTGGTCTCGTGTCGGTGCTGTACACCGTGCACGTAAAAGAACCAGAGAATGAGTATCTCTCTGTATCATTGCACTATCCTCTAAAATGAATACTCTCTAAATTTAAATAATATTTATTTCAAGAATGGCACATAACACAGGAATAGTTGCAACAGCACAATTAGGATTGGGGGGAAAGTTACATAGTAACTTATTCGAATCCCTTTCGAATCCTCTATTCAGGAGGCGTCGCTCATATGGGCAACCGGTAGCGACGATAAATAAACGTAAAACACACAAATCGTGACAGCCCCGTTACCATATACGAGCTGCGTCGAATTCGTGAAGATCAAGTCGTGTAATCATGAAATCGTTGAATATGAAATCGTGAAGTTGAAATCGTGGATTCGTGAATCTTAATCGAGAATTTGTGAAACAGTGATGTTGAAATCGTGGATTCGTGAAGTTGAATCGTAAATTCGTGATGTTGAAATCGTCAATTCATATTTTCAACTACAGACAATGCACTTTGAATAATCTCATGATCACGAAAACAGACAAGTATAGTTGCATAAAACATCAGTATGTCTAACATTAAACTGTTTGTGTTTCAGGGCGACGTTCCACCCAGAGATCACACCCATAAGGAATTCCATGTTGTAATAGGTGATTACAATAGAGTTGCAGATTTCAAGGCACAATTTAATATATATCTATAAATACACTTTACACTGACATATAAATGCCTGATATATATAATTATATATTTCCAATAAATGTAGACATTGGTTGTTTTGTTTGTGTTTCATTCTTGTATTCCTCATGCTTAATGTTTGACTTATTGGGTTTTGTTGTTTGGTGTATTGGTGTCAAGTATATTAGTGAGTACGTGAATTTACCCAGTCACGTAATTGTACATGCAGCTGTTTATCCTGTCGCGTTATTGTACATGCAGCTGTTTATCCAGTCACGTTATTGTACATGATTATGTTTATGCAGTCACGTTATTGTACATGTAGCTGTGTATCCAGTCACGTTATTGTACATGTAGCTGTTTATCCAGTCACGGTATTGTACATACAGCTGTTTATCCAGTCATGTTATCTAACATGGAGCTGTTTATCCAGTCATATTATTGTACATGCAGCTGTTTATCCAGTCACGTTAGTGTACATGCAGATGTATATCCAGTCACGGTATTGTATATGCAGCTGTTTAACAAGTCACGTTAGTGTACATGCAGCTGTTTATCCAGTCACGTTATTGCACATGTAGATGTTTATCCAGTCACGTTATTGTACATCATTCTGTTTATCCAGTCACGTTATTATACATGCAGCTGTTTATCCAGTCACGTTGTTGTACATGCAGCTGTTTATCCAGTCACGTTAATGTACATGCAGCTGTTTATCCAGTCACATTATTGTACATGCATCTGTTTATCCAGTCACGGTATTGTACATGCAGCTGTTTATCCAGTCACGTTACTGTATATGCAGCTGTTTATCCAGTCACGTTATTGTACATGCAGTTGTTTATCCAGTCACGTTAGTGTACATGCATCTGTTTATCCAGTCACGTTATTATACATGTAGCTGTTTATCCAGTCACGTTGTTGTACATGCAGCTGTTTATCCAGTCACGTTATTGTACATCATTCTGTTTATCCAGTCACGTTATTGTACATGTAGGTGTACATCCAGTCACGTTATTGTACATGCAGTTGTTTATCCAGTCACGTTAGTGTACATGCATTTGTTTATCCAGTCACGATATTATACATGTAGCTGTTTATCCAGTCACGTTGTTGTACATGCAGCTGTTTATCCAGTCACATTATTGTACATGTAGCTGTTTATCCAGTCACATTATTGTACATGCATCTGTTTATCCAGTCACGGTATTGTACATGCAGCTGTTTATCCAGTCAAATTATTGTACATGCATCTGTTTATCCAGTCACGGTATTGTATATGCAGCTGTTTATCCAGTCAGATTACCGTACATGGAGTTGTTTATCCAGTCATATTAGTGTACATGCAGCTGTTTATCCAGTCACGTTCTTGTACATGCAGATGTATATTCAGTCACGTTATTGTACATGCATCTGATTAACAAGTCACGTTATTGTACATGTAGCTGTTTATCCAGTCACGTTATTGTACATGTCGCTTTTTATCCAGTAACGTTATTGTACATGCAGCTGTTTATCCAGTCATGTTATTATACATGCAGCTGTTTATCCAGTCACGTTATTGTACATGTAGCTCTTTATCCAGTCACGTCATTGTACATGTAGCTCTTTATCCAGTCACGTTATTGTACATGCAGCTGTTTATCCAGTCATGTTATTATACATGTAGCTGTTTATCCAGTTACGCTATTGTACATGTAGCTCTTTATCCAGTCACGTTATTGTACATGATTCTGTTTATCCAGTAACGTTATTGTACATGTAGCTGTTTATCCAGTCACGTTGTTGTACATGTAGCTGTTTATCCAGTCACGTTATTGTACATGCAGCTGTTTAACCAGTAACTATATTGCACATGTCGCTGTTTATCCAGTCACGTTATTGTACATGTAGCTGTTTATCCAGTCACGTTATTGTACATGTAGCTGTTCATCCAGTCCCGTTATTGTACCTGTAGCTGTTTATCCAGTCAAGATATTGTACATGTAACTGTTTATCCAGTCACGTTATTGTACATGTAGCTGTGTATCCAGTCACGTTATTGTACATTATTCTGTTTATGCAGTCACGTTATTGTACATTATTCTGTTTATCCAGTCACGTTATTGTACATGCAGTTGTTTATCCAGTCAAGTTATTGTACATGTAGCTATTTATCCAGTCACGTTATTGTACATTTAGCTGATTATGCTGTCATGTTATTGTACATGTAGCTGTTTATCCATTCACGTTATTGTACATTTAGCTGTTTATGCTGTCATGTTATTGTACATGTAGCTGTTTATCCAGTCACGTTATTGTACATTTAGCTGTTTATCCAGTCACGTTATTGTACATGTAGCTGTTTATGCTGTCATGTTATTGTACATGCAGCTATTTATCCAGTCACGTTATTGTACCTGTAGCTGTTTATCCAGTCACGTTATTGTAAATGTAGCTGTTTATCAGGTCACGTTATTGTACATGTAGCGGTTTATCCAGACACGTTATTGTACATGTAGCTGCTTATCCAGTCACGTTATTGTACTGTAGCTGCTTATCCAGTCACGTTATTGTACATGCAGTTGTTTGTCAAGTCACGTTATTGTATATGTAGCTGTTTATCCAGTCACGTTATTGTACATGACTCTGTGTATCCAGTCACGTTATTGTACTAGCATCTGTTTATCCAGTCACGTTATTGTACTTCTAGCTGTTTATCCATTCACGTTATTGTACATGCAGCTGTTTACGTTATTGTACATGCAGCTGTTTATCCAGTCGCGTTATTGTACTTACAGCTGTTAATCCAGTCACGTTATTGTACATATAGCTGTGTATCCATATCCGTTATTGTACATGCAGCTGTTTATCCAGTCACGTTATTGTACATGTTGCTGTTTATCCAGTCACGTTATTGTACATGCAGCTGTTTATCCAATCACGTTATTATATATTAAGCTGTTTATCCAGTCACGTTATTGTACATGTAGCTGTTTATCCAGTTATGTTATTGTACATGCAGCTGTTTATCCAGTCAGGTACATGCAGCTGTTTATCCAGTCACGTTATGATACATGTCGCTGTTTGTCCAGTCACGTTATTGTACATGTAGCTGTTTATCCAGTTACGTTATTGTACATGCAGCTGTTTATCCAGTCAGGTACATGCAGCTGTTATCCAGTCACGTTATGATACATGCCGCTGTTTGTCCAGTCACGTTATTTTACTAGCAGCTGTTTATCCAGTCACGTTATTATAAATACAGATGTTTATCCAGTCACGTTATTGTACATGCAGTTGTTTAACCACTCACGTTATTGTACATGCAGCTGTTTAACCAGTCACGTTATTGTACATGCAGTTGTTTACCCAGTCACGTTATGGTACATGTAGCTGTTTATCCAATCACGTTATTGTACATTCGCTGTCTATTTATCCAATCACGTTATTGTACATGTCGCTGTCTGTTTATCCAGTCACGTTATTGTACATGTAGCAGTTTATCCAGTCACGATATTGTACATGTAGCTGTATATCCAGTCACGTTATTGTACATACAGCTGTTTATCCAATCACGTTATTGTACATACAGCTGTTTATCCAGTCACGTTATTGTACATGTAGCTGTTTATCCAGTCACGTTATTGTACATACAGCTGTTTATCCAGTCACGTTATTGTACATGCAGCTGTTTAACCAGTCACGTTATTGTACATGCAGTTGTTTATCCTGTCACGTTATTGTACATGTATCTGTTTATCCAATCACGTTATTGTACATATCGCTGTCTGTTTATCCAGTCACGTTATTGTACATGTAGCTGTTTATCCAGTCCGGTTATTGTACATGCAGCTGTTTATCCAGTCAGGTTATTGTACATTCGCTGTATATTTATCCATTCACGTTATTGTACATGCAGCTGTTTATCCAGTCACGTTATTGTACATGCAGCTGTTTATCCAGTCACGTTATTGTACATGTAGCTGTTTATCCAGTCACGTTATTGTACATGTAGCTGTATATCCAGTCACGTTATTGTACATGCAGCTGTTTATCCAGTCACGTTATTGTACATCCAGCTGTTTATCCAGTAACGATATTGTACATGTAGCTGTTTATCCAGTCACGTTATTGTACATGTAGCTGTTTATCCAGTCACATTATTGTACATACAGCTGTGTATCCAGTCACGTTATTGTACATGCAGCTGTTTATCCAGTCACGTTATTGTACATCCAGCTGTTTATCCAGTCACGTTATTGTACATGTAGCTGTTTATCCATTCACGTTATTGTACATACAGCTGTTTATCCAGTAACGTTATTGTACATACAGCTGTTTATCCAGTCACGTTATTGTACATGTAGCTGTTTATCCAGTCGGGTTAGTGTACATGCAGCTGTTTAACCAGTCACGTTATTGTACATGTCGCTGTTTATCCAGTCACGTTATTGTACATGCAGCTGTTTATCCAGTCAGGTACATGCAGCTGTTATCCAGTCACGTTATGATACATATCGCTGTTTGTCCAGTCACGTTATTGTACATGCAGTTGTTTATCCAGTCACGTTATTGTACATGCAGTTGTTTATCCAGTCACGTTATTGTACATGTAGCTATTTATCCAGTCACGTTATTGTACATGTAGCTGTTTATCCAGTCACGTTATTGTACATGCAGCTGTTTATCCAGTCACGTTATTGTACATGTAACTGTTTATCCAGTCACGTTATTGTACATGCAGCTATTTATCCAGTCAGATACATGCAGCTGTTATCCAGTCACTTTATGATACATATCGCTGTTTGTCCAGTCACGTTATTGTACATGTAGCTGTTTATCCAGTCTCGTTATTGTACATGACTCTCTGTATCCAGTCACGCTATTGTACTAGCAGCTGTTTATCCAGTCACGTTATTATAAATACTGATGTTTATCCAGTCACGTTATTGTACATGCAGCTGTTTAACCAGTCACGTTATTGTACATGCAGCTGTTTAACCAGTCACGTTATTGTACATGCAGCTGTTTAACCAGTCAAGTTATTGTACATGCAGCTGTTTATCCAGTCAGGTTATTGTACATGCAGCTGTTTATCCAGTCAGGTAATTGTACATGCAGATGTTTTTCCAATCACGTTATTGTACATGCAGCTGTTTATCCAGTCACGTTATTGTACATGTAGCTGCTTATCCAGTCAGGTTATTGTACATGCAGCTGTTTATCCAGTCATGTTATTGTACATGCAGCTGTTTATCCAGTCACGTTATTGTACATGTAGCTGCTTATCCAGTCACGTTATTGTACATGCAGCTGTTTATCCAGTCACGTTATTGTACATGCAGCTGTTTATCCAGTCACGTTATTGTACATGCAGATGTTTATCCAGTCACGTTATTGTACATGCAACTGTTTATCCAAGCTACTAACAAAGGGTATTAAAGAATGAAAGTAAAATTACAGAGAATGTAGAGGTGGAATTCGCAGTTACAATTGTGCCATTAGGCAAGGCACTTATATTTCACATAATTATTGTCTTATCTGCCTTGTGGCGATGGATTAATATAAGTTGTAGGAACTTGTTTTCGCTAAATGTACAAACTAAATTTTTATAAACCAAAAATAGATTGTATTTGGCAAAAATATGTACAACCAGTGAGTTGTTTTAACAGGAGCAGGGTAATACATATGCCCATGAAACCACGCCCAGTTGAAAGTACTGTCACACTTTTTGAATATTTACTCATTGAAAAACAAATTAATATTAGTTTGTCTTGCTGAGAAATTGAATTTTCTATTTGAAAACTGATAACATGTTGAGCAAAGTTATATAATAATTTCACAAAACGTTTGCCGCATCCAGCCAGATTTCACTCAAAAGACGCGGGTTTGTTCATCAAACAATATAATTTTCGACGAGGTGCTTCAGTAGTGTAGATTAATAATGACACAATAGTAACGAAAATCACATGACTATTTCCTGAATACCCCCTAAAAGTACAAACAAGAAAATCACATGACTATTTCCTGAATACCCCCTAAAAGTACAAACAAGAAAATCACATTAATAAATTGTTGACTTCTAAAATTATTGAGCTACTTTATTGTATCCAGCGTGCAGAGTTAAATGTAGATATACTTATTACTAGTCTACACAGTAATTTACCCTTTTTTGATAATGATGGGGTTTCAGTCATCACATCTATACAGTCTGGTGGACAATTCCGGCTTGACAGGTTCCCAGCCGCTCCCTCGTCTAAGTCAACACAACCAAGGTGGAACCCATCCATTACAAATTGATAAATTGCACAGCATCATCATCTTTGTATCATCATTTTGTTGGCGACAGGCAATGTAGCATGTTGTATGAAACCGAGTCTACAACGCTGTGTTTCCACTTCCTCGCCGTGTTTCCACTTCCTCGCTGTGTTTCCACTTCCTCCACTTCCTCGCTGTGTTTCCACTTCCTCGCTGTGTTTCCACTTCCTCGCTGTGTTTCCACTTCCTCGCTGTGTTTCCACTTCCCTCGCTGTGTTTCCACTTCCTCGCCGTGTTCCACTTCCTCGCCGTTTTCCACTTCCTCCACTTCCTGTGTTTCCACTTCCTCGTCCACTTCCTCGCGTGTTTCCACTTCCTCGCTGTGTGTTTCCACTTCCTCGCTGTGTTTCCACTTCCTCGCCGTGTTTCCACGTGTTTCCACTTCCTCGCCGTGTTTCCACTTCCTCTGTGTTTCCACTTCCTCCTGTGTTTCCACTTCCTCGCTGTGTTTCCACTTCCTCCACTTCCTCGCTGTGTTTCCACTTCCTCCACTTCCTCGTCGTGTGTTCCACTTCCTCGCCGTGTTTCCACTTCCTGTGTTTCCACTTCCTCCACTTCCTCGCTGTGTTTCCACTTCCTCGCTGTGTTTCCACTTCCTCGCCGTGTTTCCACTTCCTCGCTGTGTTTCCACTTCCTCGCCGTGTTTCCACTTCCTCGCTGTGTTTCCACTTCCTGTTTCCACTTCCTCGCCGTGTTTCCACTTCCTCGCTGTGTTTCCACTTCCTCGCTGTGTTTCCACTTCCTCGCTGTGTTTCCACTTCCTCCTGTGTTTCCACTTCCTCGCTTTCCACTTCCTCGCTGTGTTTCCACTTCCTCCTCCACTTCCTCGCTGTGTTTCCACTTCCTCCACTTCCTCGCTGTGTTTCCACTTCCTCGCTGTGTTTCCACTTCCTCCACTTCCTCGCTGTGTTTCCACTTCCTCGCCGTGTTTCCACTTCCTCGCCGTGTTTCCACTTCCTCGCCGTGTTTCCACTTCCTCCACTTCCTCGCTGTGTTTCCACTTCCTCGCTGTGTTTCCACTTCCTCGCTGTGTTTCCACTTCCTCGCTGTGTTTCCACTTCCTCGCTGTGTTTCCACTCCACTTCCTCGCTGTGTTTCCACTTCCTCTGTTTCCACTTCCTCGCTGTGTTTCCACTTCCTCGCTGTGTTTCCACTTCCTCCTGTGTTTCCACTTCCTCGCTGTGTTTCCACTTCCTCCTGTGTTTCCACTTCCTCGCTGTGTTTCCACTTCCTCGCTGTGTTTCCACTTCCTCGCTGTGTTTCCACTTCCTCGCTGTGTTTCCACTTTCCGTGTTTCCACTTCCTCGCTGTGTTTCCACTTCCTCGCTGTGTTTCCACTTCCTCGCTGTGTTTCCACTTCCTCGCTGTGTTTTCCACTTCCTCGCTGTGTTTCCACTTCCTCGCTGTGTTTCCACTTCCTCGCTGTGTTTCCACTTCCTCGCTGTGTTTCCACTTCCTCGCTGTGCGCTGTGTTTCCACTTCCTCGCCGTGTTTCCACTTCCTCGCTGTGTTTCCACTTCCTCGCTGTGCCGTGTTTCCACTTCCTCGCTGTGTTTCCACTTCCTCCACTTCCTCGCTGTGTTTCCACTTCCTCGCGTGTTTCCACTTCCTCCACTTCCTCGCGCTGTGTTTCCACTTCCTCGCCGTGTTTCCACTTCCTCGCTGTGTTTCCACTTCCTCGCTGTGTTTCCACTTCCTCCCACTTCCTGTGTTTCCACGTGTTTCCACCTCGCTGTGTCCACTTCCTCCACTTCCTCGCTGTGTTTCCACTTCCTCGCTGTGTTTCCTTCCTCGCTGTGTTTCCACTTCCTCGCTGTGTTCCTCCACTTCCTCGCTGTGTTTCCACTTCCTCGCTCGTGTTTCCACTTCCTCCACTTCCTCGCTGTGTTTCCACTTCCTCCACTTCCTCGCTGTGTTTCCACCTCGCTGTGTTTCCACTTCCTCGCTGTGTTTCCACTTCCTCGCTGTGTTTCCACTTCCTCGCTGTGTTTCCACTTCCTCGCTGTGCTGTGTTTCCACTTCCTCGCTGTGTTTCCACTTCCTCCACTTCCTCGCTGTGTTTCCACTTCCTCGCTGTGTTTCCACTTCCTCCACTTCCTCGCTGTGTTTCCACTTCCTCGCTGTGTTTCCACTTCCTCGCTGTGTTTCCACTTCCTCGCTGTGTTTCCACTTCCTCGCTGTGTTTCCACTTCCTCGCTGTGTTTCCACTTCCTCGCTGTGTTTCCACTTCCTCCACTTCCTCGCTGTGTTTCCACTTCCTCGCTGTGTTTCCACTTCCTCGCTGTGTTTCCACTTCCTCGCCGTGTTTCCACTTCCTCGCTGTGTTTCCACTTCCTCGCTGTGTTTCCACTTCCCCGACATTGTAATGTCAACCTATGGTGTGTTTTGCATATAAACCGACAGTTATGAAATGCTAAACTGTCTAATAGTATCAGTGATTATTATGACATTGCAATTACTTTAGTTGGTGTCGGTTCTTCAGACTGCCCAGTTAATTGGTTAATCCAGTTGGAAGAGTGGATGACTTGCAAGATGGCAGCCATGTGTTCAAGCCCCCAGGTCACAGGTTTTCAGGGAGTTAAACATGTTTGCTACACTTCTTGTCGTTAGTCATAGGCATGTATTATGTGGATTTGCTAAATAAACGTGGTGTGTTGTTGCATAATTAGAAATCATTGTAGATATAGCGCGTGACTGATCTTTGTACTTTTTCTGCTTAAAACCATAGGAAAGAAACTTTTGCCTTGCCAGGGGTATTTACAATGTAGCGGCATTGGTTATCTTTAGTGTTGTGGATGGTGTAAAGGACAGTGAGTAGTTATCTTTTGCGAGTAATTCTCAGCACCTCAGTACATTTACAAAGAACAGGAGGGAGAAGTGTAGCGATTCGGTGCAGTCTATACATCAGACTGCACATACCCAAGCAGGCAACTTGCAAGCGGCTGGTCGTGGGTTCAATCCATGCAGTTGTTCAACCCCTGCACCATTTTACTTTTTTGTATGTATGTATGTTCCATTAATATCAAACCCCTTGCGCGGACGTAGCCATGTTTTCATGGGCAGGCTTAGCCGACCAATACTAAGCAATGTGTGTTAGGTGCCTTGCAACAATGCCACTACATATGTGGCCTGACCGATCATAGAACCTGGGACAGTTCCATACCAAATCCGACGCTCTACCAATGGCTGCCACTGATTTCAACATTTCAATGGGAAATCCAGGTGTAATTGTAAAACAGTTTTTAAAAAGATCCAAACATACCCAAACTCATTAATAGTCCTATAAATAAGACCTCTACATAAAAAATATTTCTGTTATTTCGAGGTCTTATCGTCATTTTCGCATAGCACTTTCCGCCCTGATTCGGTGGCGGGATTTCTGACCATATTGTGAAGCTTTTCGGACATGAACGGTTATAAATGTGTGTATTGGTGTTAAGAATAATCCTAAATATAGATATGAAGAATCTTTAAAATATATTGTCTAACAGTTGTGCACATCTTTTAGCTGTTTGAAGTCGACAGGTGAGATTCTCCCATTTTTTTCTGCGCAGTCTTCATAAAAGAAATCTGAATGAATTATTTTTTAGTACATTTCATGCGTATGAACAATTGGATATTAAACACAATCTTATTTGGTTCACCGTAATGGCACGGAGAAAGTATATGTATACTGGGGTATGAGGGTGAAATGTTAATGGGCTGTCCTTGTCACATGCATTGCCGAAAAACATTGCAACTCTTGAAAGTGTTAATTCTAAAATTGTAATGGCCTCTAGTTTGGCAGGACATTTCTGATGTATATACATGTATGTGATCACTGAGTAGTGATTTTATTTGCAGAAAAAGCCCAACACCAAACATATTTTTCCAAGGACAAACCATTAACATTTCACCCCATGGATTGATGTTCCTAAAATTAACGGACTATTATAAATAAACAAATAATGGGTCTTTATCTGCATTTACAGACACTGCTTTTATACATAAATAAAGTTATATCATTTTAATAACATATCAATACTAGAAGAACGACTTACTAAGTTAATAATATGACAAGAAATGACATAAATAGAGCATGTTTGACATATATACAACCTTGTTATACTTTATTACATCCCTAATTGTTGGGTAAATCCATTTTTACCCGATTTCAATTATACATAATATAATAGTTATACCGACTTGTTATTCGTATGAATAAATAGTTGTTTAACAAATAGACAGCATTCTTATTTACTCTTCAGGAGGCGTCGCTCTTATGCGCAATTGGTAGCGACGATCAATAAACGTAAGACACACATATACTATTTGACAAATAAATATGTGCTCATATTCAATTTAATGAATTGTTTGTGTTACCCGTACATGTCACTAGCCAGACTGTTGTAGTTGTCTGCGAACAGATGGACGGCAATACAGCGATCAATGTTCTATTATTATATTAAGGGTGTATGATTTATAAGATGTGCAATGCTATATAAATGGGAAGTTCTATAACGTGACGCCGTTGTTGGTCCACTTTGAAGAGATTTGCAATATGCTATTACATTTTTATAATAATTTATAGTGGCGACTAACGCTTTGTTTCACAAAATGTCCACGTTTTGTTGGCAGTTTAGTTGTGAAATTGCATTTGAAGTCACTTATTATGAGTGTTACCATCTAGATGTGTGAATCGTTTATATATGTGTTTATAAATATTCCACAATGAATGCAAATGTTCTGTCCCGTCCGCCC
Organism: Archivesica marissinica; assembly: GCA_014843695.1. Taxonomy (NCBI): domain Eukaryota; kingdom Metazoa; phylum Mollusca; class Bivalvia; order Venerida; family Vesicomyidae; genus Archivesica; species Archivesica marissinica. Next base: position 31,632,989 of record CM026386.1, on the reverse strand, counting down.
GTCCGTCTATGTACACATTTATTTTACCTCGATTATGAAACAAGTTCTTACAACTTATATTACACTCCCGAGACCCAATTCCTGATGGAATTCATCGCCACGAGGGAGAGAGGAGGAAATGTGGAATTTAAATGCCTTGCCTAAGGGCACAGTCGTAACGGCTATGCTGGGCTCGAAATCCTGACATTTCGCACAATAAGCGAACGCGCTACCACGGCGCTATCACGACTTACACATATGTCCGTCTATAGTTGGCTAGCAATCATATATATACAGCGTGCTAGATACACATTACCAGTATCATCATACATGCAAACACAACATAGTACATACAAACATGTTATATTAAATACACAGAGACTGTTACAGAGATCCATCGTGACAGAGTAGCACAAGCTATTCATCGGAGTTCTATCGATTACTAGTGTTCTTGTCTGTTCGCGTTATTGACACAAGTGAGCACAATTATATGAAATCAATAATCCCTCTGAAAACGTGTGGTTTCTTGACGTTGCTGGTGATTATGGTGGAGTATGTGGGTTACTATTGGAGCTGATACCGATAGTGTAAGTACATTATTTGCAAGTATATATGTTTGGTGTATTTCGTTTTTACATTTTCTAATCATGCCGTAGCCATACGCAAGCATGACATTAAGTATGTGCATGTTTTATATGTACATTGTATAACTGTTCGAAGTACTATGAAGCATGACATTAAGTATGTGCATGTTTTATATGTACATTGTATAACTGTTCGAAGTACTATGAAGCATGACATTAAGTATGTGCATGTTTTATATGTACATTGTATAACTGTTCGAAGTACTATGAAGCATGACATTAAGTATGTGCATGTTTTATATGTACATTGTATAACTGTTCGAAGTACTATGAAGCATGACATTAAGTATGTGCATGTTTTATATGTACATTGTATAACTGTTCGAAGTACTATGAAGCATGACATTAAGTATGTGCATGTTTTATATGTACATTGTATAACTGTTCGAAGTACTATGAAGCATGACATTAAGTATGTGCATGTTTTATATGTACATTGTATAACTGTTCGAAGTACTATGAAGCATGACATTAAGTATGTGCATGTTTTATATGTACATTGTATAACTGTTCGAAGTACTATGAAGCATGACATTAAGTATGTGCATGTTTTATATGTACATTGTATAACTGTTCGAAGTACTATGAAGACATTATTTCTATTGATACGTGTTTTAACTTAGGTTAATATACTATTATATCTCCATACAAACGACAGTCATTGCATTATCATGCAGTGGATAATAAATAGTTGCCATATCTATCCCACCTTCATATATATTACTGGACGAGGCATTATTTCAAGATTAATTTAATCATTTGTGGCCCAACCCATTTGTATTTTCATACAATGTATTGTATCTGTTTGTGTATGACATATTTACTATTGATAATTTAATATGTATACAATAAAAGATTTTAACAACATTATTTCTCACTCAATCTGCGAGCGTTTGTGAATAAAGAACAACATCAACTGTATTCTCGTGCCATCGTTACCGAGTCATGACTTCTCAATTTAAGTGTATCCGAGTTGCAGCAGCTGCAATTCCAGCTTCCCGTCACGACCAGACAGTTTCGATGTATTTGCCAGGTGCCCTTCGAATATACTGCCTAATACCCTAGCTTTATTTCTTTGTCCCGAAGTCGCCATTTTGGTACCATATTGGCAGTTTGGGGATAGATGTAGTGTTATCTATGCAAAATACCACATGGGCTGCTATAATGATCCCACCATGAACCATCGACAACTAGAACAGCCGATTAATTAGCTGTCGATTCAAACCTAACTACCAATAATCGATTTAACATTATATGTTAAGCAGTCGTACACTGTGTTAGCCAACCGGCCATATCAGAACGAACCCACCCCGCTCCGTAGGACGCTTTAACCACTAGGCCACGGAGACGGTGTCTTATATCATGCTTGTGCCAAAATAATATTTGAATTGAATGAATCCTTCGAATTTAATTGGATTTTACGGAAGCACATATACATGTATGGGACATAGATATATGATTTACTACCAGTATATTTCGACATGTCATACTGTATGGTGTGTGCCGATAATGGTGACATTCCATACTCGTGCACACTGGTGACATATCATACTGTTACACGTGTGCCTATACACGTTGGAAGACAACCCGGGTATAGTGTCGTGTATGTCTTTCATTGGCTGTGTATGAACGCAAAACGTTTGCTTAGACACTCGAGCCCGATTATGTGGGCACACAAATCCATTTCCGTGTGCTAGCGAAACCTACCGGTAATAAAAAATATTTCTACATATAACTCCTCTGTGTTTCCATACTGTATGTTTTGGCCCGATTTAGGACTAATCATCTCATTTGACAGTCAGGTGTCAGTTTCCCTCTTCTCTCCGAAGGTCACTAATAAATTGCGTCATCGTTACAATCGTTACGTCATCAACTTTGCATAGGTCTACAATGAATCTACATGTATATTTGTAATACTAATAGATACAAAACAAACTGATCTTAAGACAGAATGATGGGTATGATGAGAACATGTGACAGTTCACAGCGACGTCTGGCGGTGTTTCTGCTCACAGTGGTGATCACGGAGGTGGCGATAATCAGTTTGATAATCAAACATGAGCATAAACTGGCAGGTGCGGATTGGAAACGGAAACCATCAGATAAAAATGTCTCGACACGACTCTCTCAGGTAAGTATCATGGACGTTTGGTAGATCTTAATTTAGAACCATACTGCTAACCAGTAAGTTATTTTCCCGTGAACTTCAACCGATGATTTTGGCTGGATCTGTTAATGATGTTGTGTCTCACAACAACTTTTACATTAGCATATTCTTGAACAGTGGTCTGGGTTTTCTTTTAATGTTTAATATGACAAAGGAATTAATAGAACTATGCATGTCGGGGACTCTTCATCTAGTGCATTTACAATCGAATTGTAAGAGACCATTCTCAATCGATTCGAACATTTTAAAGCATCTTACATAATTTACAAATGGAGATAATCTCAATAAGCTTTAAGCTTTCGATTAAATCCATTTTCATTCGGTATACAAAAGATATGTACTGTACATTATGAATGAATAAATATGTTTAATCCAAATGTTAGCGGCAGTTTTGTTATTAGACCGCATGCCATCCACAGTTTCACGTGCACAATTTGGGTATTATTTATGTAGGCATACGTGTATATATACATGATAATTAGAATCATGAACGTCGTAAACTGTACAACGTCATGTGTATACAAATATTGACGTCGCAACGTTATTACAATAGTTACCGAGACGTCAGAGACCGGCCGGTTACATAAATAATTGTGTTAATAAAATCATACTTAATTGTGTTAATTAAAACAAATTACTGCATTACAATTTGACATTGTAATCCTTAATTTTCAGCTTTTATTAAAGAACACTGATGCCTCCAAAGACGAAAAACAACGGAGTAAAGGTGTCTTTCACGTTGGGGAACGACGTACGGGTAATGAAATCCAGCTACCAGTCGGACTTTAGTTGTACTCAATGTTCCCAAATGTACCGACGATCTATACCTAAACCACCTATGCCTGCCGAGGTAAGCTTCTTTGTCCGTTTTCTAAACGAATTTTTTAAGATTTAAGCAATTTGCATCACGTTATCAATAGTCGTGTATTGTATGAGACTGCATAATTATCTAAATATGATAAGAGAGGTTGTTTTTATCCAGTCCATATATAGATGAATCTGTAGTCCTGTAGTCACGTTGGACTGGTAATTCAGGGATCGCAGGTTCGATCCCCCGTCTGACCATTATAAAATTAACAGTCTTTCAGATGGGACGTTAAACCGAGGTCTCCTGTCGGTGCTTTACACCGTGCACGTAAAAGAACCAGAGGAGATTCTGGAATAGGCCTATGTCTGTATCTAAAGTGACTATTCTCATCAGGAGGTGTCGCTCAAATGTTAGCGACGATAAATAACTCTAAAACAATTTCAAAACCAGTTCTTAATTAAAACACGATTACGTTCTTATTTTCACTTTCAGCATTTATGTAGCCCCTGTATTTACATGTAGTTCGATTTTTGTACATCGATTACCAACTGTACATTGGCTTGAAATCGCTTTGTTCATAGACGTGTGCTGTGTATCATATAGTATGTGATAAATATAAGTCTCTTATATATCTACTGATCAGTATCTTTTTAAATTCAAGTTTTTATTAATTTAAAATCTAAGAATTAGGGATGTCAACGAGTACTCGAGTACTCGATCGAACGTCCGAGTATCGAATACCTTTCAGATAATCGAGTACTCGGTTAAAAAAAAAAATCAACAAATCTTTATTTTGCGCAAATACGGAGTTGCCTGTGAACAAATCGTGATCAGTGGGATTAGCGAAACTTCCGCTGTACCAAACAATGCAATATACAGCGTGTCATGGTGATTAACAAAAAAAAAATACCTGTAATGTATATCACACAGAGCCGGCTACAGTGACCGAATAATTAAGGTGTTGATTCAACTTAATTGGGGAGCGTAAGTTTGATGCAAATTATTTTATCATTGTCGTCACTACTGAGGCTGGTCGTCCGATTGTCTGTCATGTGAATGACATCTTTTGTCTGGTGGTCGGAACTTGTTTTGATGTTATAATTGACCAGAGATGCCAAGCATTACGATATCGGCGTAATGATTACGATATTGAGACCCACATTACGATGTGGCCGGAAAAAAATACGATATCTATGTATTAAACCAAAAAAAATCGGTATTTTTCCGGTAAGCCTTTTTTCTCAACCACCCAACTGAATAATGACATCAACCACGCGTTTTGACCCTAAACCTGGGAAATGTAAGTATTTTCATTGATTGTGAAGTTTCAACTGACCAATGATATTCGCCGTTGTATAGCCGATTACGGGTACGTCTATCCAGCATCTCGTATTTTCTCGCAACCGGCTGGAATGGAAACACAGCCCGACACAGCACAACAACGACTTCTAGAAGGATACGGAAACGCCTATGCCTACAGGTATTTGTTTATTCTATGTAGGGCTATACACAGATTACTTCTATCTAGCAGAAAGAGGCGTGTGTTCCAGAACTAAGTAGTTAGATTAGCCTAGCATGGAACACCTTGCCCACCTCTTTCTTTCTCTCTACCCCACCCACCACTTTATACAGGCCTGGGGAAAGGGTTGGGGTGAAAAATGAAATGGCTCCGCCCAAAGACGACCCATGGTCAATTTTTTTGGTGGTACAGACTCTGTCATTTCGAGCTGGGTCGGCTGATTCTAAGGCCACACACCCGTTCCACGCATGCCTATTGTGTATAACAATACGAATTTGGTGATATTTTTGGCTTACATAACATCATGTGAATGTCTCAAATACCACGTCAAGCCATGTCCAGTCCAAAAATCAATCCCGCTACCCCCCGATAATGGTCACGCACTTCAGAGCATTGTTTGAAATTTCAGTGCAAGCGATATCGGAGGAGCATTTGTCAAGTTTTTGACTCCTAGTTCATCAAGTTTGTAAGACAATATCATGAATATGGTGTACCTTGATGGTAAAACTCCCCAGAAAGGTCCAACCAGACGAGTTATTCTGTCCCGTGAATCATGCATTTATGTATAGAAGAAACAACGTAGGCCCCAGAACAGAACCCTGTGGAAGTCTGAACAGTCTGATTAGGGACTACACTCTTAAAACCCATTCATTAAAATGTTTTCATTGTTCTAAAAAACAGTTTTCTTTATCCATTTCAGACCATGCAAGCCAGAAACTGAACAATGGAAAACCTAAAGAAAAGGCCTGCTGCCACAGGGGAAATGAACATTGAATAATCTAAGACAGTTACTTATGTGTGAAGGGGTTCAGCTAGTTAGTTTGTTCCAAGTTCAAAGAAACCATTCTACAAAAACTCACAATTTTCATGTTGTTGTTGTTGTTGTGAAAACTAGTGTAAAAACCTTCATTTGGGTAACTCCAAATTGTGCTACGAGGGCTGGAAAATGCACCACAGGCCTTCCATATTTCAAAATTTTCATGGGGGAGATCCCCCAGACCCCCCCATCTTAAAGGGAGGGGGAGACCCCCTCCCGAACCCTCCCCCCGCTAACGACTTCGCCGTTCGCCATGATTGCCTATGGCCTATGGCAATCATTACTATCGACATTTTACAAAAGTTGGCATCTCTGATTGACACTTAATTGATTACTCAATTTAGAACTTTAAGCAGCTACCAATAGCAGGACAATACCGAAATAATAAATATCGTAACTTTTTCCATTAACGTTAACGCTGTTAAACTGTGAAGAGATCTTTAGAATATAATAGTAGTATAGTAATATAAGTGAATTGTGAGAATGCCTCCACCTAAATCTGTGGTATGGAAGTACTTTGAAGGACTGGACAACACATCAAAGCAATAAATTGATTAAAAGCAGGACCAATCTGATTGACGAGACAAGAAGCATAATCCACGGTAACCGAGTACTCGAGTACTCGATCGAATACCTTTCCGAGTACTCGAATACCAAAATCACTACTCATTGACATCCCTAAATCACTACTCATTGACATCCCTAAATCACTACTCGTTGACATCCCTAAATCACTACTCGTTGACATCCCTAAATCACTACTCGTTGACATCCCTACTAAGAATGCATAATTTATTTACAATAACTGTACGATATACATAATTCATTATATAGCACTCATGTTGTACAAATGTAGCCTACCTGAGCGAAATAAAAGAATTTGTCCATCTGTCTTATAATTCTAAATATTGAATGACTATATATATCAGGGGCGGCGCTAGGGGGGTTCGGGGGGTGCGAACGAACCCCCTTTTTCAGTTAATGGTGTACGATCATATGATGAAACCCATCTCAAGGAATGCTTCATATCATCATCACCAGTCGCAAAATGAGATGATTCATTTGATTGGCCACTCCATCATCCAAGCAGATATTATTACAGAGATTAAGAAATCAGGTTTTCACACTGTAATGGTGGATGAGGTAACATCAAGCAATGATGAAATTCTTATCAGTTTGCTTTCGCTTTGTAGACGAAGTGAAACAGATACGAGAGGAGTTCGTTGAGTTCATCAACATTCATAGAATTACTGGCGAAGCTATCGCTAATGCCATCCTGGAGTTCCATAAAAACGTTGGTTTGGATATTCATCAGCTTCAGGGGCAGTGTTATGATGGTGCCTCAAACATGTCTAGCGAGAAGAAAGGCGTATCTGGAATCATTTCACAAATGCTCCATATACCCATTGCAATGGACATATTCTTAATATTTCCATTGCCGCTAGCTGTAAAGCTAATAACATACAGCATGTGATTGCTACCATGAAGGATGTAGCTATCTTCTTCAACTACTCTCCAAAACGGGAAAGGCTCATAGAAATGATAGCGGAAAAACGTCACGTTCACAATGCCACCACTAGAAAAGTGATAATTGGCATGTGCAAGACCCGTTGGTCGGAGCGCGATACCGCTTATGAGCATTTCTACCTGGCCCTACCATTCCTGGTAGAGTGCTTTGATATCATCAGTGGTACTCACCCGGACATGGATGATTTTGATAAGGCGTTTACGGAAGGCTGGGACTCGGAATCAAAGAAAGATGCAATTGCTCACACTAAAACTGTGACGGATTTCGGATTTATTGTTGGTCTGGTGTCGCTGTATTACCTGTTGCACCCTCTTCACGGCATTACCGTCTACCGTCAGGGTCGAACGATAGACATTGTAAAAGCTTACCAGTTGATTGATGAAACCACGTCTGATATGAAAGCGACACGTGACAACGTTGAAGAAGGTTTCAAAAAGATCTACAAACAAGCCGAACGCATCGCAGAGAAACTAAACATTGATCCGTCTTTGCCACGCATTGCCAAACGCCAGATCCATCGTCAAAATCAGCCCGCTGATACGCCAGAAGAATATTATCGCCGTACAGTTGCCATTCCACTTCTTGACTGCATCATCAGTGAGATGGATACATGATTTAACAAACTTTCACAGAGAGCTGTGAAGCTGCTGATGCTTGTTCCTGCCATCTGTTTTACCATACATTTTGAGCTCTAGAATGCAGGAAATGCCATTTCAGAGCTCCCAGATTAACAAATTTCAGGGGGAGCATGCCCCCGGACCCCCCTAGCAGGCTCCTGCCCTACGGGCCGTTGCACTTGCATCGAACCCCGCGCCTGTATATATATATAGTCATGTACAGTGTTACAAAGTGTTATAATGTAATATATAATTGTTGTGTTTATTTTATGTAGGCCTACATAAAACAATGAGACTATAATAAAGATTGAAATATGAGTGGTTCGCGTTGTTAGAATTACACAGACACATATGGGGCGCAGTTTTGCTATTTATTTGTTATTTTCGGATATCTATAAATAGATTATTGGATATCCATTATTGGATATCCATAATTCGATTTTTGGATATCCATAATTCCTTTTGATTATTGGATATCCATAAATACTGAATAAATAGCAAAAGGGCGCCCTATGGACACGTGCATTAGGCCCCTACCCATACCATAGTATTTAATGAGCCTGTGAAAATATTATAAATATATATACGCTCGCCCATATGGTTCGCCGGAGGCGAGGGTAAATAAGCTCAATCATCATTATAAATATAATTGTACAACAATATATTTTCAGATATTGCCACAGGTAGATGAAACATCTGAGATTAATAAATGGGTGCCTTTAACAAGGCAAGACTTTACAGGTTTTGGCAAAGACTCCCGCAGATGCGCTTACGAGGCCAGCACTAATGGGTTCAAGGATACGAAATCAATACAGACACGGTATGGGTGCTTCCTAAACCAGAATTACACGATGCCACAGATGACACAGTATAAAGTCGACTTCAGCATACAAAGCTTACTCGCATTGCAAATACCTGAATATATCGAGATACAACAGAAACTCAGGAAAATAAATGGCGAAAAGAAGTGAGTTCCAAGTATTAGCACAATTAATTGAATTACTATCATCAGTACGTACGTGTATAACCTGATGAAATCTGTCTGTCTGTCTGTCCGTCTGTCTGTTCAGCAAATTAGTTTTTTTTATAGAGTACTCCACTATTATTTTGTCGACAGATAATCGTAGGTTTAAACATAGTTTATTTCAAAGCATACAATATATACAAAATACATTTTACACAAAATTGAGATACATGAATGAAAAAGGATTAGAACTGAAAGCTATAGCTTATAGAAGTCTTCTCCTATTGCAAGGTACTTAATACAGTTACGATATGACAGTGTTGTAATATTTTCTATAAACTATTAATTTCAATAGGAAATAATGGTAATAAACGTTTTAATCATGAACAGTAAATTAGAATATAGATAAGATAAAGAGATTATTAAGGTGAAACAAGTACATATAGTAATTCATTTAATATCATGAGATTGACTCGAATAACACTAGGGAGACTATTAAAGCTCGGGAGACTATTAACCCTTTCAACCCCAAGTAACTGACATGGACTGGTGCATGCTATTTTTAGACCAATAAATTAATAAGAAAATTACATTTGGACCAGTTCATTTATCAAAATGGGTAATTTTATCTAAAAATAGTAATAATTATTACTGGCAAAAAAGTGCAGATCCTGATGAGACGGCTCGTTACGAGCCGGCTCATCTGGATCTACACTTTTCATAAGCCTATTTAGAGGCCTGTGGGGTTGAAAGGGTTAAAGCTCGGGAGACTATTAAAGCTCGGGAGACGCTCACTTCTCTTACAGACGTATCTGTAGTCCAGTGGTAACACCCTGGACTGGTAATCCAGGGATCGCAGGATGATTCTTGAATTGGTCTCTGTCTGTATCATGCACTATCCTCCAAAATCTAAAATAACTAATCTCTTCAGGAGGCGTCGCTCATATGGGCAACCGGTAGCGACGATAAATAAACGTAAAAAAACAACTTCTCTTGTGTTGTTTATATAAGAGTATATTAGTTTAATCATAATTTCAATTGTATACAAAACAATAACATTAATTTACTACAAAATAAAGGATTAAGAATGAAAGACTATGTATTATAGAATTCTTTGCCTCGGGTGGACTATATATGTATCTACATACATACAATACAATACCATACACCATACACCATACCATACCATACCATACACCATACCATACCATACACCATACCATACACCATACCATACCATACCATACCATACACCATACCATACCATACCATACCATACCCCATTCCATGGTATGGTATTAGTTTAATCATGATTTCAATTGTATACAAAACAATAACATTAATTTACTACAAAATAAAGGATTAAGCCATACCATACCATCCCATCCCATCCCCATACCATACCATCCCATCCCATCCCATCCATCCCATCCCATCCAACTTAATTTACTACAAATAAAGGGTTAAGAATGAAAGACTATGTATTAAGAATTCTTTGCCTCTGGTGGACTATATATGTATCTATCTACATACATAATACATACTACATACATACATACATACATACATACATACATACATACATACATACATACATACATACATACATACATACATACACATTACATTACATTACATTACATTACATTACATACATTACATTACATTACATTACATACATTACATTACATTACATTACATACATTACATTACATACATACATTACATTACATTACATACATTACATTACATTACACTACATTACATACATTACATTACATTACATAATTACATTACATTACATTACATTACATTACATTACATTACATACAAACATACAAACATACAAACATACCCCATAGCATAGCATACAGACCACCTAGCATGTCAACTGTAGTCACAAATGCCACTCCACATACGTGGTTGTGTAGTAACAATACAATTCTAAAGTTTTCAGCTACAAAATTTTAATAAGAAAAACACATTAGGAAATTGTCGTCTGTTACAATAATTTAATTAATTTTAACTATTTATAGCCTTTAATTTACCCAGTATGCAGAGTTAAAAACTACCGTACCTAGACTATTGGAACAGCTAAATGTGATATTGCTTGACAATACTTAGTGATCTTTAATCGGAGGTACAAATGTATCATCAATGGATAGATGGAAGATGATCAAAATTAAATAAATGTTCTTTATTTGGAAGTGACGTTCACTAGTGACTGTATGTACATTAATGTTGTGTTATCGTTTCAGATGGCATCGTGACCATTATGTTTCTGAGACCAGGCACAACTTCCAGCGGCCATCACACAAGGGATTCAATTTAATACATTTGAAGAGCACTTAGACCAGTTAAAACACAAATTCAATTAAAATAATTTAATAGAGTCAATAATAAAGTCAATAAATGTTTCAGTGCCACTTTCTTTATCTTACAATGAACCAGCCAGTTCTCTTCTTGGTGTATCTAGAATATGTTGTAGTTTATCCCCAAACATTTCCAGATTATTTAACTCAAGGGAATTTCCAGGATCTTTCACCCCAAGGTAATTGCCTTGTTATTTAAGTAATGCATTATGCTGCTGCATATGACGTTCTCTGTGTTGCGAGTTCGAGTCCCAACAAAACTACTGTGGTGATGGTCCAAGGCAAGACAATTAAATCCATTCAAGGGTTTGAGCTAGAGGGAGAAATAGTCCCCCTGACTCGCCTCACTTCTCCCTGCAGGACTAATGACATAGAGGATGATTTGGGAGAAATAGTCTCCCCTAGCCGCCTCACTTCTCCATGCAGGACTAATGACATAGAGGATGATTTGGGAGAAATAGTCCCCCTGACTCGCCTCACTTCTCCCTGCAGGACTAATGACATAGAGGATGATTTGGGAGAAATAGTCCCATGAGCCGCCTCACTTCTCCATGCAGGACTAATGACATAGAGGATGATTTGGGAGAAATAGTCCCATGAGCCGCCTCACTTCTCCATGCAGGACTAATGACATAGAGGATGATTTGGGAGAAATAGTCCCATGAGCCGCCTCACTTCTCCATGCAGGACTAATGACATAGAGGATGATTTGGGAGAAATAGTCCCATGAGCCGCCTCACTTCTCCCTGCAGGACTAATGACATAGAGGATGATTTGGGAGAAATAGTCCCATGAGCCGCCTCACTTCTCCCTGCAGGACTAATGACATAGAGGATGATTTGGGAGAAATAGTCCCATGAGCCGCCTCACTTCTCCCTGCAGGACTAATGACATAGAGGATGATTTGGGAGAAATAGTCCCATGAGCCGCCTCACTTCTCCATGCAGGACTAATGACATAGAGGATGATTTGGGAGAAATAGTCCCATGAGCCGCCTCACTTCTCCCTGCAGGACTAATGACATAGAGGATGATTTGGGAGAAATAGTCCCATGAGCCGCCTCACTTCTCCATGCAGGACTAATGACATAGAGGATGATTTGGGAGAAATAGTCCCATGAGCCGCCTCACTTCTCCCTGCAGGACTAATGACATAGAGGATGATTTGGGAGAAATAGTCCCCTCCGAGTCGCCTCACTTCTCCATGCAGGACTAATGACATAGAGGATGATTTGGGAGAAATAGTCCCATGAGTCGCCTCACTTCTCCCTGCAGGACTAATGACATAGAGGATGATTTGGGAGAAATAGTCCCATGAGCCGCCTCACTTCTCCATGCAGGACTAATGACATAGAGGATGATTTGGGAGAAATAGTCCCCCTGACTCGCCTCACTTCTCCCTGCAGGACTAATGACATAGAGGATGATTTGGGAGAAATAGTCCCCCTGACTCGCCTCACTTCTGTCTGCAGGACTATGACCTAGTAGATGATTTGGGAGAAATAGTCCCATGAGCCGCCTCACTTCTCCATGCAGGACTAATGACATAGAGGATGATTTGGGAGAAATAGTCCCATGAGCCGCCTCACTTCTCCATGCAGGACTAATGACATAGAGGATGATTTGGGAGAAATAGTCCCATGAGTCGCCTCACTTCTCCATGCAGGACTAATGACATAGAGGATGATTTGGGAGAAATAGTCCCATGAGTCGCCTCACTTCTCCCTGCAGGACTAATGACATAGAGGATGATTTGGGAGAAATAGTCCCATGAGCCGCCTCACTTCTCCCTGCAGGACTAATGACATAGAGGATGATTTGGGAGAAATAGTCCCATGAGCCGCCTCACTTCTCCATGCAGGACTAATGACATAGAGGATGATTTGGGAGAAATAGTCCCATGAGCCGCCTCACTTCTCCCTGCAGGACTAATGACATAGAGGATGATTTGGGAGAAATAGTCCCCCTGAGTTGCCTCACTTCTCCATGCAGGACTAATGACATAGAGGATGATTTGGGAGAAATAGTCCCATGAGTCGCCTCACTTCTCCATGCAGGACTAATGACATAGAGGATGATTTGGGAGAAATAGTCCCATGAGTCGCCTCACTTCTCCCTGCAGGACTAATGACATAGAGGATGATTTGGGAGAAATAGTCCCATGAGCCGCCTCACTTCTCCATGCAGGACTAATGACATAGAGGATGATTTGGGAGAAATAGTCCCCTGAGTCGCCTCACTTCTCCTGCAGGACTAATGACATAGAGGATGATTTGGGAGAAATAGTCCCCTGAGTCGCCTCACTTCTCCTGCAGGACTAATGACATAGAGATGATTTGGGAGAAATAGTCCCATGAGCCGCCTCACTTCTCCCTGCAGGACTAATGACATAGAGGATGATTTGGGAGAAATAGTCCCATGAGCCGCCTCACTTCTCCTGCAGGACTAATGACATAGAGGATGATTTGGGAGAAATAGTCCCATGAGTCGCCTCACTTCTCCCTGCAGGACTAATGACATAGAGGATGATTTGGGAGAAATAGTCCCCTGAGCCGCCTCACTTCTCCCTGCAGGACTAATGACATAGAGGATGATTTGGGAGAAATAGTCCCATGAGCCGCCTCACTTCTCCCTGCAGGACTAATGACATAGAGGATGATTTGGGAGAAATAGTCCCATGAGCCGCCTCACTTCTCCCTGCAGGACTAATGACATAGAGGATGATTTGGGAGAAATAGTCCCATGAGCCGCCTCACTTCTCCCTGCAGGACTAATGACATAGAGGATGATTTGGGAGAAATAGTCCCATGAGCCGCCTCACTTCTCCCTGCAGGACTAATGACATAGAGGATGATTTGGGAGAAATAGTCCCATGAGCCGCCTCACTTCTCCCTGCAGGACTAATGACATAGAGGATGATTTGGGAGAAATAGTCCCCCTGAGTTGCCTCACTTCTCCATGCAGGACTAATGACATAGAGGATGATTTGGGAGAAATAGTCCCATGAGTCGCCTCACTTCTCCATGCAGGACTAATGACATAGAGGATGATTTGGGAGAAATAGTCCCATGAGTCGCCTCACTTCTCCCTGCAGGACTAATGACATAGAGGATGATTTGGGAGAAATAGTCCCATGAGCCGCCTCACTTCTCCATGCAGGACTAATGACATAGAGGATGATTTGGGAGAAATAGTCCCCCTGACTCGCCTCACTTCTCCCTGCAGGACTAATGACATAGAGGATGATTTGGGAGAAATAGTCCCCCTGACTCGCCTCACTTCTCCCTGCAGGACTATGACCTAGTGGATGATTTGGGAGAAATAGTCCCATGAGCCGCCTCACTTCTCCATGCAGGACTAATGACATAGAGGATGATTTGGGAGAAATAGTCCCATGAGCCGCCTCACTTCTCCATGCAGGACTAATGACATAGAGGATGATTTGGGAGAAATAGTCCCATGAGCCGCCTCACTTCTCCATGCAGGACTAATGACATAGAGGATGATTTGGGAGAAATAGTCCCATGAGCCGCCTCACTTCTCCCTGCAGGACTAATGACATAGAGGATGATTTGGGAGAAATAGTCCCATGAGCCGCCTCACTTCTCCCTGCAGGACTAATGACATAGAGGATGATTTGGGAGAAATAGTCCCATGAGCCGCCTCACTTCTCCCTGCAGGACTAATGACATAGAGGATGATTTGGGAGAAATAGTCCCATGAGCCGCCTCACTTCTCCATGCAGGACTAATGACATAGAGGATGATTTGGGAGAAATAGTCCCATGAGCCGCCTCACTTCTCCCTGCAGGACTAATGACATAGAGGATGATTTGGGAGAAATAGTCCCATGAGCCGCCTCACTTCTCCCTGCAGGACTAATGACATAGAGGATGATTTGGGAGAAATAGTCCCATGAGCCGCCTCACTTCTCCCTGCAGGACTAATGACATAGAGGATGATTTGGGAGAAATAGTCCCATGAGCCGCCTCACTTCTCCCTGCAGGACTAATGACATAGAGGATGATTTGGGAGAAATAGTCTCCCTGAGCCGCCTCACTTCTCCCTGCAGGACTAATGACATAGAGGATGATTTGGGAGAAATAGTCTCCAGAGCCGCCTCACTTCTCCATGCAGGACTAATGACATAGAGGATGATTTGGGAGAAATAGTCTCCCAGAGCTGCCTCACTTCTCCCTGCAGGACTAATGACATAGAGGATGATTTGGGAGAAATAGTCTCCAGAGCCGCCTCACTTCTCCATGCAGGACTAATGACATAGAGGATGATTTGGGAGAAATAGTCCCATGAGTCGCCTCACTTCTCCCTGCAGGACTAATGACATAGAGGATGATTTGGGAGAAATAGTCCCATGAGCTGCCTCACTTCTCCCTGCAGGACTAATGACATAGAGGATGATTTGGGAGAAATAGTCCCATGAGCCGCCTCACTTCTCCATGCAGGACTAATGACATAGAGGATGATTTGGGAGAAATAGTCCCATGAGCCGCCTCACTTCTCCCTGCAGGACTAATGACATAGAGGATGATTTGGGAGAAATAGTCCCATGAGCCGCCTCACTTCTCCATGCAGGACTAATGACATAGAGGATGATTTGGGAGAAATAGTCCCATGAGCCGCCTCACTTCTCCATGCAGGACTAATGACATAGAGGATGATTTGGGAGAAATAGTCCCATGAGTCGCCTCACTTCTCCATGCAGGACTAATGACATAGAGGATGATTTGGGAGAAATAGTCCCATGAGCCGCCTCACTTCTCCATGCAGGACTAATGACATAGAGGATGATTTGGGAGAAATAGTCCCATGAGCCGCCTCACTTCTCCCTGCAGGACTAATGACATAGAGGATGATTTGGGAGAAATAGTCTCCCTGAGCCGCCTCACTTCTCCATGCAGGACTAATGACATAGAGGATGATTTGGGAGAAATAGTCTCCCTGAGCCGCCTCACTTCTCCCTGCAGGACTAATGACATAGAGGATGATTTGGGAGAAATAGTCTCCCTGAGCCGCCTCACTTCTCCATGCAGGACTAATGACATAGAGGATGATTTGGGAGAAATAGTCCCATGAGCCGCCTCACTTCTCCCTGCAGGACTAATGACATAGAGGATGATTTGGGAGAAATAGTCCCATGAGCCGCCTCACTTCTCCCTGCAGGACTAATGACATAGAGGATGATTTGGGAGAAATAGTCCCATGAGCCGCCTCACTTCTCCCTGCAGGACTAATGACATAGAGGATGATTTGGGAGAAATAGTCCCATGAGCCGCCTCACTTCTCCCTGCAGGACTAATGACATAGAGGATGATTTGGGAGAAATAGTCCCATGAGCCGCCTCACTTCTCCCTGCAGGACTAATGACATAGAGGATGATTTGGGAGAAATAGTCCCATGAGCCGCCTCACTTCTCCATGCAGGACTAATGACATAGAGGATGATTTGGGAGAAATAGTCCCATGAGCCGCCTCACTTCTCCCTGCAGGACTAATGACAGAGGATTTGGGAGAAATAGTCTCCCAGAGCCGCCTCACTTCTCCATGCAGGACTAATGACATAGAGGATGATTTGGGAGAAATAGTCCCCCTGAGCCGCCTCACTTCTCCCTGCAGGACTAATGACATAGAGGATGATTTGGGAGAAATAGTCCCCTGAGTCGCCTCACTTCTCCCTGCAGGACTAATGACAGAGGATTTGAGAGAAATAGTCTCCCAGAGCAGCCTCACTTCTCCATGCAGGACTAATGACATAGAGGATGATTTGGGAGAAATAGTCCCCCTGAGTCGCCTCACTTCTCCCTGCAGGACTAATGACAGAGGATTTGGGAGAAATAGTCTCCCAGAGCCGCCTCACTTCTCCCTGCAGGACTATGACATAGAGGATGATTTGGGAGAAATAGTCCCATGAGTCGCCTCACTTCTCCCTGCAGGACTAATGACAGAGGATTTGGGAGAAATAGTCCCATGAGCCGCCTCACTTCTCCATGCAGGACTAATGACATAGAGGATGATTTGGGAGAAATAGTCCCCTGAGCCGCCTCACTTCTCCCTGCAGGACTATGACATAGAGGATGATTTGGGAGAAATAGTCTCCCTGAGCCGCCTCACTTCTCCATGCAGGACTAATGACATAGAGGATGATTTGGGAGAAATAGTCCCAGAGCCGCCTCACTTCTCCCTGCAGGACTAATGACATAGAGGATGATTTGGGAGAAATAGTCTCCCTGAGCCGCCTCACTTCTCCATGCAGGACTAATGACATAGAGGATGATTTGGGAGAAATAGTCCCATGAGCCGCCTCACTTCTCCCTGCAGGACTAATGACATAGAGGATGATTTGGGAGAAATAGTCCCATGAGCCGCCTCACTTCTCCCTGCAGGACTAATGACATAGAGGATGATTTGGGAGAAATAGTCCCATGAGCCGCCTCACTTCTCCCTGCAGGACTAATGACATAGAGGATGATTTGGGAGAAATAGTCTCCCTGAGCCGCCTCACTTCTCCCTGCAGGACTAATGACATAGAGGATGATTTGGGAGAAATAGTCTCCAGAGCCGCCTCACTTCTCCATGCAGGACTAATGACATAGAGGATGATTTGGGAGAAATAGTCCCAGAGCCGCCTCACTTCTCCATGCAGGACTAATGACATAGAGGATGATTTGGGAGAAATAGTCCCATGAGCCGCCTCACTTCTCCCTGCAGGACTAATGACATAGAGGATGATTTGGGAGAAATAGTCCCATGAGCCGCCTCACTTCTCCCTGCAGGACTAATGACATAGAGGATGATTTGGGAGAAATAGTCTCCAGAGCCGCCTCACTTCTCCCTGCAGGACTAATGACATAGAGGATGATTTGGGAGAAATAGTCCCAGAGCCGCCTCACTTCTCCATGCAGGACTAATGACATAGAGGATGATTTGGGAGAAATAGTCCCATGAGCCGCCTCACTTCTCCCTGCAGGACTAATGACATAGAGGATGATTTGGGAGAAATAGTCCCATGAGCCGCCTCACTTCTCCCTGCAGGACTAATGACATAGAGGATGATTTGGGAGAAATAGTC
>CM026386.1:31588205-31613490 GCA_014843695.1 Archivesica marissinica | reverse complement strand
TATTGTACATGCAACTGTTTATCCGTCACGTTATTGTACATGCAGCTGTTTAACCAGTCAGGTTATTGTACATGTAGCTGTTTATCCAGTCACGTTATTGTACATGTAGCTGATTGTCCAGTCACGTTATTGTACATGTATCTGTTTATCCAGTTACGTTATTGTACATGACTCTGTGTATCCTGTCACGTTATTGTACTAGCAGCTGTTTATCCAGTCACGTTATTATAAATACAGATGTTTATCCAGTCACGCTATTGTACATGCAGTTGTTTAACCAGTCACGTTAGTGTACATGTATCTGTTTATCCAGTTACGTTATTGTACATGACTCTGTTTATCCAGTCACGTTATGATACATGTCGCTGTTTGTCCAGTCACGTTATTGTACATGTAGCTGTTTATCCTTTTACGTTATTGTACATGACTCTGTGTATCCAGTCACGTTATTGTACTAGCAGCTGTTTATCCAGTCACGTTATTATAAATACAGATGTTTATCCAGTCACGCTATTGTACTTGCAGTTGTTTAACCAGTCACGTTATTGTACATGCAGCTGTTTAACCAGTCACGTCATTGTACATGCAGCTGTTTATCCAGTCAAGTTATTGTACATGTAGCTATTTATCCAGTCACATTATTGTACACGTAGCTGTTTATCCAGTCACGTTATTGTACATTCGCTGTCTATTTATCCAATCACGTTATTGTACAGGTCGCTGTCTGTTTATCCAGTCACGTTATTGTACATGTAGCTGTTTATCCAGTCAGGTTATTGTACATTCGCTGTCTATTTATCCATTCACGTTATTGTACATGTAGCTGTATGTTTATCCAGTCACGTTATTGTACATGTAGCTGTTTATCCAGTCCGGTTATTGTACATGCAGCTGTTTATCCAGTCACGTTATTGTACATACAGCTGTTTATCCAGTCACGTTATTGTACATGTAGCTGTTTATCCAGTCACGTTATTGTACATGCAGCTGTTTATCCAGTCACGTTATTGTACATGTAGCTGTTTATCCAGTCACGTTATTGTACATGCAGCTGTTTATCCAGTCAGGTACATGCAGCTGTTATCCAGTCACGTTATTATACATATCGCTGTTTATCCAGTCACGTTATTGTACATGCAGTTGTTTATCCAGTCACGTTATTGTACATGCAGCTGTTTATCCAGTCACGTTATTGTACATGTAGCTGTTTATCCAGTCACGTTATTGTACATGTAGCTGTTTATCCAGTCACGTTATTGTACATGCAGCTGTTTATCCAGTCACGTTATTGTACATGTAACTGTTTATCCAGTCACGTTATTGTACATGCAGCTGTTTATCCAGTCAGATACATGCAGCTGTTATCCAGTCACTTTATGATACATATCGCTGTTTGTCCAGTCACGTTATTGTACATGTAGCTGTTTATCCAGTCACGTTATTGTACATGACTCTGTGTATCCAGTCACGTTATTGTACTAGCAGCTGTTTATCCAGTCACGTTATTATAAATACTGATGTTTATCCAGTCACGTTATTGTACATGCAGCTGTTTATCCAGTCACGTTATTGTACATGTAGCTGTTTATCCAGTCACGTTATTGTACATTCGCTGTCTATTTATCCAATCACGTTATTGTACATGTCGCTGTCTGTTTATCCAGTCACGTTATTGTACATGTAGCTGTTTATCCAGTCACGTTATTGTACATGTAGCTGTTTATCCAATCACGTTATTGTACATACAGCTGTTTATCCAGTCACGTTATTGTACATGTAGCTGTTTATCCAGTCACGTTATTGTACATACAGCTGTTTATCCAGTCACGTTATTGTACATGCAGCTGTTTAACCAGTCACGTTATTGTACATGCAGCTGTTTATCCTGTCACGTTATTGTACATGTAGCTGTTTATCCAATCACGTTATTGTACATATCGCTGTCTGTTTATCCAGTCACGTTATTGTACATGTAGCTGTTTATCCAGTCCGGTTATTGTACATGCAGCTGTTTATCCAGTCAGGTTATTGTACATTCGCTGTATATTTATCCATTCACGTTATTGTACATGCAGCTGTTTATCCAGTCACGTTATTGTACATGCAGCTGTTTATCCAGTCACGTTATTGTACATGTAGCTGTTTATCCAGTCACGTTATTGTACATGTAGCTGTATATCCAGTCACGTTATTGTACATGCAGCTGTTTATCCAGTCACGTTATTGTACATCCAGCTGTTTATCCAGTAACGATATTGTACATGTAGCTGTTTATCCAGTCACGTTATTGTACATGTAGCTGTTTATCCAGTCACATTATTGTACATACAGCTGTGTATCCAGTCACGTTATTGTACATGCAGCTGTTTATCCAGTCACGTTATTGTACATCCAGCTGTTTATCCAATCACGTTATTGTACATATCGCTGTCTGTTTATCCAGTCACGTTATTGTACATGTAGCTGTTTATCCAGTCCGGTTATTGTACATGCAGCTGTTTATCCAGTCAGGTTATTGTACATTCGCTGTATATTTATCCATTCACGTTATTGTACATGCAGCTGTTTATCCAGTCACGTTATTGTACATGCAGCTGTTTATCCAGTCACGTTATTGTACATGTAGCTGTTTATCCAGTCACGTTATTGTACATGTAGCTGTATATCCAGTCACGTTATTGTACATGCAGCTGTTTATCCAGTCACGTTATTGTACATCCAGCTGTTTATCCAGTAACGATATTGTACATGTAGCTGTTTATCCAGTCACGTTATTGTACATGTAGCTGTTTATCCAGTCACATTATTGTACATACAGCTGTGTATCCAGTCACGTTATTGTACATGCAGCTGTTTATCCAGTCACGTTATTGTACATCCAGCTGTTTATCCAGTCACGTTATTGTACATGTAGCTGTTTATCCATTCACGTTATTGTACATACAGCTGTTTATCCAGTAACGTTATTGTACATGCAACTGTTTATCCGTCACGTTATTGTACATGCAGCTGTTTAACCAGTCAGGTTATTGTACATGTAGCTGTTTATCCAGTCACGTTATTGTACATGTAGCTGATTGTCCAGTCACGTTATTGTACATGTATCTGTTTATCCAGTTACGTTATTGTACATGACTCTGTGTATCCTGTCACGTTATTGTACTAGCAGCTGTTTATCCAGTCACGTTATTATAAATACAGATGTTTATCCAGTCACGCTATTGTACATGCAGTTGTTTAACCAGTCACGTTAGTGTACATGTATCTGTTTATCCAGTTACGTTATTGTACATGACTCTGTTTATCCAGTCACGTTATGATACATGTCGCTGTTTGTCCAGTCACGTTATTGTACATGTAGCTGTTTATCCTTTTACGTTATTGTACATGACTCTGTGTATCCAGTCACGTTATTGTACTAGCAGCTGTTTATCCAGTCACGTTATTATAAATACAGATGTTTATCCAGTCACGCTATTGTACTTGCAGTTGTTTAACCAGTCACGTTATTGTACATGCAGCTGTTTAACCAGTCACGCTATTGTACTTGCAGTGTTTAACCAGTCACGTTATTGTACATGCAGCTGTTTAACCAGTCACGTCATTGTACATGCAGCTGTTTATCCAGTCAAGTTATTGTACATGTAGCTATTTATCCAGTCACATTATTGTACACGTAGCTGTTTATCCAGTCACGTTATTGTACATTCGCTGTCTATTTATCCAATCACGTTATTGTACAGGTCGCTGTCTGTTTATCCAGTCACGTTATTGTACATGTAGCTGTTTATCCAGTCAGGTTATTGTACATTCGCTGTCTATTTATCCATTCACGTTATTGTACATGTAGCTGTATGTTTATCCAGTCACGTTATTGTACATGTAGCTGTTTATCCAGTCCGGTTATTGTACATGCAGCTGTTTATCCAGTCACGTTATTGTACATACAGCTGTTTATCCAGTCACGTTATTGTACATGTAGCTGTTTATCCAGTCGGGTTAGTGTACATGCAGCTGTTTAACCAGTCACGTTATTGTACATGTCGCTGTTTATCCAGTCACGTTATTGTACATGCAGCTGTTTATCCAGTCAGGTACATGCAGCTGTTATCCAGTCACGTTATGATACATATCGCTGTTTGTCCAGTCACGTTATTGTACATGCAGTTGTTTATCCAGTCACGTTATTGTACATGCAGTTGTTTATCCAGTCACGTTATTGTACATGTAGCTATTTATCCAGTCACGTTATTGTACATGTAGCTGTTTATCCAGTCACGTTATTGTACATGCAGCTGTTTATCCAGTCACGTTATTGTACATGTAACTGTTTATCCAGTCACGTTATTGTACATGCAGCTATTTATCCAGTCAGATACATGCAGCTGTTATCCAGTCACTTTATGATACATATCGCTGTTTGTCCAGTCACGTTATTGTACATGTAGCTGTTTATCCAGTCTCGTTATTGTACATGACTCTCTGTATCCAGTCACGCTATTGTACTAGCAGCTGTTTATCCAGTCACGTTATTATAAATACTGATGTTTATCCAGTCACGTTATTGTACATGCAGCTGTTTAACCAGTCACGTTATTGTACATGCAGCTGTTTATCCAGTCACGTTATTGTACATGCAGCTGTTTATCCAGTCAAGTTATTGTACATGCAGCTGTTTATCCAGTCAGGTTATTGTACATGCAGCTGTTTATCCAGTCAGGTAATTGTACATGCAGATGTTTTTCCAATCACGTTATTGTACATGCAGCTGTTTATCCAGTCACGTTATTGTACATGTAGCTGCTTATCCAGTCACGTTATTGTACATGCAGCTGTTTATCCAGTCACGTTATTGTACATGCAGCTGTTTATCCAGTCACGTTATTGTACATGTAGCTGTTTATCCAGTCACGTTATTGTACATGCAGCTGTTTATCCAGTCACGTTATTGTACATGCAGCTGTTTATCCAGTCACGTTATTGTACATGCAGCTGTTTATCCAGTCACGTTATTGTACATGCAACTGTTTATCCAAGCTACTAACAAAGGGTATTAAAGAATGAAAGTAAAATTACAGAGAATGTAGAGGTGGAATTCGCAGTTACAATTGTGCCATTAGGCAAGGCACTTATATTTCACATAATTATTGTCTTATCTGCCTTGTGGCGATGGATTAATATAAGTTGTAGGAACTTGTTTTCGCTAAATGTACAAACTAAATTTTTATAAACCAAAAATAGATTGTATTTGGCAAAAATATGTACAACCAGTGAGTTGTTTTAACAGGAGCAGGGTAATACATATGCCCATGAAACCACGCCCAGTTGAAAGTACTGTCACACTTTTTGAATATTTACTCAT
The DNA here is from genome assembly GCA_014843695.1 of Archivesica marissinica. Classification (NCBI taxonomy): domain Eukaryota; kingdom Metazoa; phylum Mollusca; class Bivalvia; order Venerida; family Vesicomyidae; genus Archivesica; species Archivesica marissinica. The sequence goes on along the minus strand of CM026386.1, from coordinate 31,608,128 downwards.
TGAAAAACAAATTAATATTAGTTTGTCTTGCTGAGCAATTGAATTTTCCATTTGAAAACTGATAACATGTTGAGCAAAATATAATAATTTCACAAAACGTTTGCCGCATCCAGCCAGATTTCACTCAAAAGACGCGGGTTTGTTCATCAAACAATATAATTTTCGACGAGGTGCTTCAGTAGTGTAGATTAATAATGACACAATAGTAACGAAAATCACATGACTATTTCCTGAATACCCCCTAAAAGTACAATCTGAATGAATTATTTTTTAGTACATTTCATGCGTATGAACAATTGGATATTAAACACAATCTTATTTGGTTCACCGTAATGGCACGGAGAAAGTATATGTATACTGGGGTATGAGGGTGAAATGTTAATGGGCTGTCCTTGTCACATGCATTGCCGAAAAACATTGCAACTCTTGAAAGTGTTAATTCTAAAATTGTAATGGCCTCTAGTTTGGCAGGACATTTCTGATGTATATACATGTATGTGATCACTGAGTAGTGATTTTATTTGCAGAAAAAGCCCAACACCAAACATATTTTTCCAAGGACAAACCATTAACATTTCACCCCATGGATTGATGTTCCTAAAATTAACGGACTATTATAAATAAACAAATAATGGGTCTTTATCTGCATTTACAGACACTGCTTTTATACATAAATAAAGTTATATCATTTTAATAACATATCAATACTAGAAGAACGACTTACTAAGTTAATAATATGACAAGAAATGACATAAATAGAGCATGTTTGACATATATACAACCTTGTTATACTTTATTACATCCCTAATTGTTGGGTAAATCCATTTTTACCCGATTTCAATTATACATAATATAATAGTTATACCGACTTGTTATTCGTATGAATAAATAGTTGTTTAACAAATAGACAGCATTCTTATTTACTCTTCAGGAGGCGTCGCTCTTATGCGCAATTGGTAGCGACGATCAATAAACGTAAGACACACATATACTATTTGACAAATAAATATGTGCTCATATTCAATTTAATGAATTGTTTGTGTTACCCGTACATGTCACTAGCCAGACTGTTGTAGTTGTCTGCGAACAGATGGACGGCAATACAGCGATCAATGTTCTATTATTATATTAAGGGTGTATGATTTATAAGATGTGCAATGCTATATAAATGGGAAGTTCTATAACGTGACGCCGTTGTTGGTCCACTTTGAAGAGATTTGCAATATGCTATTACATTTTTATAATAATTTATAGTGGCGACTAACGCTTTGTTTCACAAAATGTCCACGTTTTGTTGGCAGTTTAGTTGTGAAATTGCATTTGAAGTCACTTATTATGAGTGTTACCATCTAGATGTGTGAATCGTTTATATATGTGTTTATAAATATTCCACAATGAATGCAAATGTTCTGTCCCGTCCGCCCGTCCGTCTATGTACACATTTATTTTACCTCGATTATGAAACAAGTTCTTACAACTTATATTACACTCCCGAGACCCAATTCCTGATGGAATTCATCGCCACGAGGGAGAGAGGAGGAAATGTGGAATTTAAATGCCTTGCCTAAGGGCACAGTCGTAACGGCTATGCTGGGCTCGAAATCCTGACATTTCGCACAATAAGCGAACGCGCTACCACGGCGCTATCACGACTTACACATATGTCCGTCTATAGTTGGCTAGCAATCATATATATACAGCGTGCTAGATACACATTACCAGTATCATCATACATGCAAACACAACATAGTACATACAAACATGTTATATTAAATACACAGAGACTGTTACAGAGATCCATCGTGACAGAGTAGCACAAGCTATTCATCGGAGTTCTATCGATTACTAGTGTTCTTGTCTGTTCGCGTTATTGACACAAGTGAGCACAATTATATGAAATCAATAATCCCTCTGAAAACGTGTGGTTTCTTGACGTTGCTGGTGATTATGGTGGAGTATGTGGGTTACTATTGGAGCTGATACCGATAGTGTAAGTACATTATTTGCAAGTATATATGTTTGGTGTATTTCGTTTTTACATTTTCTAATCATGCCGTAGCCATACGCAAGCATGACATTAAGTATGTGCATGTTTTATATGTACATTGTATAACTGTTCGAAGTACTATGAAGCATGACATTAAGTATGTGCATGTTTTATATGTACATTGTATAACTGTTCGAAGTACTATGAAGCATGACATTAAGTATGTGCATGTTTTATATGTACATTGTATAACTGTTCGAAGTACTATGAAGCATGACATTAAGTATGTGCATGTTTTATATGTACATTGTATAACTGTTCGAAGTACTATGAAGCATGACATTAAGTATGTGCATGTTTTATATGTACATTGTATAACTGTTCGAAGTACTATGAAGCATGACATTAAGTATGTGCATGTTTTATATGTACATTGTATAACTGTTCGAAGTACTATGAAGCATGACATTAAGTATGTGCATGTTTTATATGTACATTGTATAACTGTTCGAAGTACTATGAAGCATGACATTAAGTATGTGCATGTTTTATATGTACATTGTATAACTGTTCGAAGTACTATGAAGCATGACATTAAGTATGTGCATGTTTTATATGTACATTGTATAACTGTTCGAAGTACTATGAAGACATTATTTCTATTGATACGTGTTTTAACTTAGGTTAATATACTATTATATCTCCATACAAACGACAGTCATTGCATTATCATGCAGTGGATAATAAATAGTTGCCATATCTATCCCACCTTCATATATATTACTGGACGAGGCATTATTTCAAGATTAATTTAATCATTTGTGGCCCAACCCATTTGTATTTTCATACAATGTATTGTATCTGTTTGTGTATGACATATTTACTATTGATAATTTAATATGTATACAATAAAAGATTTTAACAACATTATTTCTCACTCAATCTGCGAGCGTTTGTGAATAAAGAACAACATCAACTGTATTCTCGTGCCATCGTTACCGAGTCATGACTTCTCAATTTAAGTGTATCCGAGTTGCAGCAGCTGCAATTCCAGCTTCCCGTCACGACCAGACAGTTTCGATGTATTTGCCAGGTGCCCTTCGAATATACTGCCTAATACCCTAGCTTTATTTCTTTGTCCCGAAGTCGCCATTTTGGTACCATATTGGCAGTTTGGGGATAGATGTAGTGTTATCTATGCAAAATACCACATGGGCTGCTATAATGATCCCACCATGAACCATCGACAACTAGAACAGCCGATTAATTAGCTGTCGATTCAAACCTAACTACCAATAATCGATTTAACATTATATGTTAAGCAGTCGTACACTGTGTTAGCCAACCGGCCATATCAGAACGAACCCACCCCGCTCCGTAGGACGCTTTAACCACTAGGCCACGGAGACGGTGTCTTATATCATGCTTGTGCCAAAATAATATTTGAATTGAATGAATCCTTCGAATTTAATTGGATTTTACGGAAGCACATATACATGTATGGGACATAGATATATGATTTACTACCAGTATATTTCGACATGTCATACTGTATGGTGTGTGCCGATAATGGTGACATTCCATACTCGTGCACACTGGTGACATATCATACTGTTACACGTGTGCCTATACACGTTGGAAGACAACCCGGGTATAGTGTCGTGTATGTCTTTCATTGGCTGTGTATGAACGCAAAACGTTTGCTTAGACACTCGAGCCCGATTATGTGGGCACACAAATCCATTTCCGTGTGCTAGCGAAACCTACCGGTAATAAAAAATATTTCTACATATAACTCCTCTGTGTTTCCATACTGTATGTTTTGGCCCGATTTAGGACTAATCATCTCATTTGACAGTCAGGTGTCAGTTTCCCTCTTCTCTCCGAAGGTCACTAATAAATTGCGTCATCGTTACAATCGTTACGTCATCAACTTTGCATAGGTCTACAATGAATCTACATGTATATTTGTAATACTAATAGATACAAAACAAACTGATCTTAAGACAGAATGATGGGTATGATGAGAACATGTGACAGTTCACAGCGACGTCTGGCGGTGTTTCTGCTCACAGTGGTGATCACGGAGGTGGCGATAATCAGTTTGATAATCAAACATGAGCATAAACTGGCAGGTGCGGATTGGAAACGGAAACCATCAGATAAAAATGTCTCGACACGACTCTCTCAGGTAAGTATCATGGACGTTTGGTAGATCTTAATTTAGAACCATACTGCTAACCAGTAAGTTATTTTCCCGTGAACTTCAACCGATGATTTTGGCTGGATCTGTTAATGATGTTGTGTCTCACAACAACTTTTACATTAGCATATTCTTGAACAGTGGTCTGGGTTTTCTTTTAATGTTTAATATGACAAAGGAATTAATAGAACTATGCATGTCGGGGACTCTTCATCTAGTGCATTTACAATCGAATTGTAAGAGACCATTCTCAATCGATTCGAACATTTTAAAGCATCTTACATAATTTACAAATGGAGATAATCTCAATAAGCTTTAAGCTTTCGATTAAATCCATTTTCATTCGGTATACAAAAGATATGTACTGTACATTATGAATGAATAAATATGTTTAATCCAAATGTTAGCGGCAGTTTTGTTATTAGACCGCATGCCATCCACAGTTTCACGTGCACAATTTGGGTATTATTTATGTAGGCATACGTGTATATATACATGATAATTAGAATCATGAACGTCGTAAACTGTACAACGTCATGTGTATACAAATATTGACGTCGCAACGTTATTACAATAGTTACCGAGACGTCAGAGACCGGCCGGTTACATAAATAATTGTGTTAATAAAATCATACTTAATTGTGTTAATTAAAACAAATTACTGCATTACAATTTGACATTGTAATCCTTAATTTTCAGCTTTTATTAAAGAACACTGATGCCTCCAAAGACGAAAAACAACGGAGTAAAGGTGTCTTTCACGTTGGGGAACGACGTACGGGTAATGAAATCCAGCTACCAGTCGGACTTTAGTTGTACTCAATGTTCCCAAATGTACCGACGATCTATACCTAAACCACCTATGCCTGCCGAGGTAAGCTTCTTTGTCCGTTTTCTAAACGAATTTTTTAAGATTTAAGCAATTTGCATCACGTTATCAATAGTCGTGTATTGTATGAGACTGCATAATTATCTAAATATGATAAGAGAGGTTGTTTTTATCCAGTCCATATATAGATGAATCTGTAGTCCTGTAGTCACGTTGGACTGGTAATTCAGGGATCGCAGGTTCGATCCCCCGTCTGACCATTATAAAATTAACAGTCTTTCAGATGGGACGTTAAACCGAGGTCTCCTGTCGGTGCTTTACACCGTGCACGTAAAAGAACCAGAGGAGATTCTGGAATAGGCCTATGTCTGTATCTAAAGTGACTATTCTCATCAGGAGGTGTCGCTCAAATGTTAGCGACGATAAATAACTCTAAAACAATTTCAAAACCAGTTCTTAATTAAAACACGATTACGTTCTTATTTTCACTTTCAGCATTTATGTAGCCCCTGTATTTACATGTAGTTCGATTTTTGTACATCGATTACCAACTGTACATTGGCTTGAAATCGCTTTGTTCATAGACGTGTGCTGTGTATCATATAGTATGTGATAAATATAAGTCTCTTATATATCTACTGATCAGTATCTTTTTAAATTCAAGTTTTTATTAATTTAAAATCTAAGAATTAGGGATGTCAACGAGTACTCGAGTACTCGATCGAACGTCCGAGTATCGAATACCTTTCAGATAATCGAGTACTCGGTTAAAAAAAAAAATCAACAAATCTTTATTTTGCGCAAATACGGAGTTGCCTGTGAACAAATCGTGATCAGTGGGATTAGCGAAACTTCCGCTGTACCAAACAATGCAATATACAGCGTGTCATGGTGATTAACAAAAAAAAAATACCTGTAATGTATATCACACAGAGCCGGCTACAGTGACCGAATAATTAAGGTGTTGATTCAACTTAATTGGGGAGCGTAAGTTTGATGCAAATTATTTTATCATTGTCGTCACTACTGAGGCTGGTCGTCCGATTGTCTGTCATGTGAATGACATCTTTTGTCTGGTGGTCGGAACTTGTTTTGATGTTATAATTGACCAGAGATGCCAAGCATTACGATATCGGCGTAATGATTACGATATTGAGACCCACATTACGATGTGGCCGGAAAAAAATACGATATCTATGTATTAAACCAAAAAAAATCGGTATTTTTCCGGTAAGCCTTTTTTCTCAACCACCCAACTGAATAATGACATCAACCACGCGTTTTGACCCTAAACCTGGGAAATGTAAGTATTTTCATTGATTGTGAAGTTTCAACTGACCAATGATATTCGCCGTTGTATAGCCGATTACGGGTACGTCTATCCAGCATCTCGTATTTTCTCGCAACCGGCTGGAATGGAAACACAGCCCGACACAGCACAACAACGACTTCTAGAAGGATACGGAAACGCCTATGCCTACAGGTATTTGTTTATTCTATGTAGGGCTATACACAGATTACTTCTATCTAGCAGAAAGAGGCGTGTGTTCCAGAACTAAGTAGTTAGATTAGCCTAGCATGGAACACCTTGCCCACCTCTTTCTTTCTCTCTACCCCACCCACCACTTTATACAGGCCTGGGGAAAGGGTTGGGGTGAAAAATGAAATGGCTCCGCCCAAAGACGACCCATGGTCAATTTTTTTGGTGGTACAGACTCTGTCATTTCGAGCTGGGTCGGCTGATTCTAAGGCCACACACCCGTTCCACGCATGCCTATTGTGTATAACAATACGAATTTGGTGATATTTTTGGCTTACATAACATCATGTGAATGTCTCAAATACCACGTCAAGCCATGTCCAGTCCAAAAATCAATCCCGCTACCCCCCGATAATGGTCACGCACTTCAGAGCATTGTTTGAAATTTCAGTGCAAGCGATATCGGAGGAGCATTTGTCAAGTTTTTGACTCCTAGTTCATCAAGTTTGTAAGACAATATCATGAATATGGTGTACCTTGATGGTAAAACTCCCCAGAAAGGTCCAACCAGACGAGTTATTCTGTCCCGTGAATCATGCATTTATGTATAGAAGAAACAACGTAGGCCCCAGAACAGAACCCTGTGGAAGTCTGAACAGTCTGATTAGGGACTACACTCTTAAAACCCATTCATTAAAATGTTTTCATTGTTCTAAAAAACAGTTTTCTTTATCCATTTCAGACCATGCAAGCCAGAAACTGAACAATGGAAAACCTAAAGAAAAGGCCTGCTGCCACAGGGGAAATGAACATTGAATAATCTAAGACAGTTACTTATGTGTGAAGGGGTTCAGCTAGTTAGTTTGTTCCAAGTTCAAAGAAACCATTCTACAAAAACTCACAATTTTCATGTTGTTGTTGTTGTTGTGAAAACTAGTGTAAAAACCTTCATTTGGGTAACTCCAAATTGTGCTACGAGGGCTGGAAAATGCACCACAGGCCTTCCATATTTCAAAATTTTCATGGGGGAGATCCCCCAGACCCCCCCATCTTAAAGGGAGGGGGAGACCCCCTCCCGAACCCTCCCCCCGCTAACGACTTCGCCGTTCGCCATGATTGCCTATGGCCTATGGCAATCATTACTATCGACATTTTACAAAAGTTGGCATCTCTGATTGACACTTAATTGATTACTCAATTTAGAACTTTAAGCAGCTACCAATAGCAGGACAATACCGAAATAATAAATATCGTAACTTTTTCCATTAACGTTAACGCTGTTAAACTGTGAAGAGATCTTTAGAATATAATAGTAGTATAGTAATATAAGTGAATTGTGAGAATGCCTCCACCTAAATCTGTGGTATGGAAGTACTTTGAAGGACTGGACAACACATCAAAGCAATAAATTGATTAAAAGCAGGACCAATCTGATTGACGAGACAAGAAGCATAATCCACGGTAACCGAGTACTCGAGTACTCGATCGAATACCTTTCCGAGTACTCGAATACCAAAATCACTACTCATTGACATCCCTAAATCACTACTCATTGACATCCCTAAATCACTACTCGTTGACATCCCTAAATCACTACTCGTTGACATCCCTAAATCACTACTCGTTGACATCCCTACTAAGAATGCATAATTTATTTACAATAACTGTACGATATACATAATTCATTATATAGCACTCATGTTGTACAAATGTAGCCTACCTGAGCGAAATAAAAGAATTTGTCCATCTGTCTTATAATTCTAAATATTGAATGACTATATATATCAGGGGCGGCGCTAGGGGGGTTCGGGGGGTGCGAACGAACCCCCTTTTTCAGTTAATGGTGTACGATCATATGATGAAACCCATCTCAAGGAATGCTTCATATCATCATCACCAGTCGCAAAATGAGATGATTCATTTGATTGGCCACTCCATCATCCAAGCAGATATTATTACAGAGATTAAGAAATCAGGTTTTCACACTGTAATGGTGGATGAGGTAACATCAAGCAATGATGAAATTCTTATCAGTTTGCTTTCGCTTTGTAGACGAAGTGAAACAGATACGAGAGGAGTTCGTTGAGTTCATCAACATTCATAGAATTACTGGCGAAGCTATCGCTAATGCCATCCTGGAGTTCCATAAAAACGTTGGTTTGGATATTCATCAGCTTCAGGGGCAGTGTTATGATGGTGCCTCAAACATGTCTAGCGAGAAGAAAGGCGTATCTGGAATCATTTCACAAATGCTCCATATACCCATTGCAATGGACATATTCTTAATATTTCCATTGCCGCTAGCTGTAAAGCTAATAACATACAGCATGTGATTGCTACCATGAAGGATGTAGCTATCTTCTTCAACTACTCTCCAAAACGGGAAAGGCTCATAGAAATGATAGCGGAAAAACGTCACGTTCACAATGCCACCACTAGAAAAGTGATAATTGGCATGTGCAAGACCCGTTGGTCGGAGCGCGATACCGCTTATGAGCATTTCTACCTGGCCCTACCATTCCTGGTAGAGTGCTTTGATATCATCAGTGGTACTCACCCGGACATGGATGATTTTGATAAGGCGTTTACGGAAGGCTGGGACTCGGAATCAAAGAAAGATGCAATTGCTCACACTAAAACTGTGACGGATTTCGGATTTATTGTTGGTCTGGTGTCGCTGTATTACCTGTTGCACCCTCTTCACGGCATTACCGTCTACCGTCAGGGTCGAACGATAGACATTGTAAAAGCTTACCAGTTGATTGATGAAACCACGTCTGATATGAAAGCGACACGTGACAACGTTGAAGAAGGTTTCAAAAAGATCTACAAACAAGCCGAACGCATCGCAGAGAAACTAAACATTGATCCGTCTTTGCCACGCATTGCCAAACGCCAGATCCATCGTCAAAATCAGCCCGCTGATACGCCAGAAGAATATTATCGCCGTACAGTTGCCATTCCACTTCTTGACTGCATCATCAGTGAGATGGATACATGATTTAACAAACTTTCACAGAGAGCTGTGAAGCTGCTGATGCTTGTTCCTGCCATCTGTTTTACCATACATTTTGAGCTCTAGAATGCAGGAAATGCCATTTCAGAGCTCCCAGATTAACAAATTTCAGGGGGAGCATGCCCCCGGACCCCCCTAGCAGGCTCCTGCCCTACGGGCCGTTGCACTTGCATCGAACCCCGCGCCTGTATATATATATAGTCATGTACAGTGTTACAAAGTGTTATAATGTAATATATAATTGTTGTGTTTATTTTATGTAGGCCTACATAAAACAATGAGACTATAATAAAGATTGAAATATGAGTGGTTCGCGTTGTTAGAATTACACAGACACATATGGGGCGCAGTTTTGCTATTTATTTGTTATTTTCGGATATCTATAAATAGATTATTGGATATCCATTATTGGATATCCATAATTCGATTTTTGGATATCCATAATTCCTTTTGATTATTGGATATCCATAAATACTGAATAAATAGCAAAAGGGCGCCCTATGGACACGTGCATTAGGCCCCTACCCATACCATAGTATTTAATGAGCCTGTGAAAATATTATAAATATATATACGCTCGCCCATATGGTTCGCCGGAGGCGAGGGTAAATAAGCTCAATCATCATTATAAATATAATTGTACAACAATATATTTTCAGATATTGCCACAGGTAGATGAAACATCTGAGATTAATAAATGGGTGCCTTTAACAAGGCAAGACTTTACAGGTTTTGGCAAAGACTCCCGCAGATGCGCTTACGAGGCCAGCACTAATGGGTTCAAGGATACGAAATCAATACAGACACGGTATGGGTGCTTCCTAAACCAGAATTACACGATGCCACAGATGACACAGTATAAAGTCGACTTCAGCATACAAAGCTTACTCGCATTGCAAATACCTGAATATATCGAGATACAACAGAAACTCAGGAAAATAAATGGCGAAAAGAAGTGAGTTCCAAGTATTAGCACAATTAATTGAATTACTATCATCAGTACGTACGTGTATAACCTGATGAAATCTGTCTGTCTGTCTGTCCGTCTGTCTGTTCAGCAAATTAGTTTTTTTTATAGAGTACTCCACTATTATTTTGTCGACAGATAATCGTAGGTTTAAACATAGTTTATTTCAAAGCATACAATATATACAAAATACATTTTACACAAAATTGAGATACATGAATGAAAAAGGATTAGAACTGAAAGCTATAGCTTATAGAAGTCTTCTCCTATTGCAAGGTACTTAATACAGTTACGATATGACAGTGTTGTAATATTTTCTATAAACTATTAATTTCAATAGGAAATAATGGTAATAAACGTTTTAATCATGAACAGTAAATTAGAATATAGATAAGATAAAGAGATTATTAAGGTGAAACAAGTACATATAGTAATTCATTTAATATCATGAGATTGACTCGAATAACACTAGGGAGACTATTAAAGCTCGGGAGACTATTAACCCTTTCAACCCCAAGTAACTGACATGGACTGGTGCATGCTATTTTTAGACCAATAAATTAATAAGAAAATTACATTTGGACCAGTTCATTTATCAAAATGGGTAATTTTATCTAAAAATAGTAATAATTATTACTGGCAAAAAAGTGCAGATCCTGATGAGACGGCTCGTTACGAGCCGGCTCATCTGGATCTACACTTTTCATAAGCCTATTTAGAGGCCTGTGGGGTTGAAAGGGTTAAAGCTCGGGAGACTATTAAAGCTCGGGAGACGCTCACTTCTCTTACAGACGTATCTGTAGTCCAGTGGTAACACCCTGGACTGGTAATCCAGGGATCGCAGGATGATTCTTGAATTGGTCTCTGTCTGTATCATGCACTATCCTCCAAAATCTAAAATAACTAATCTCTTCAGGAGGCGTCGCTCATATGGGCAACCGGTAGCGACGATAAATAAACGTAAAAAAACAACTTCTCTTGTGTTGTTTATATAAGAGTATATTAGTTTAATCATAATTTCAATTGTATACAAAACAATAACATTAATTTACTACAAAATAAAGGATTAAGAATGAAAGACTATGTATTATAGAATTCTTTGCCTCGGGTGGACTATATATGTATCTACATACATACAATACAATACCATACACCATACACCATACCATACCATACCATACACCATACCATACCATACACCATACCATACACCATACCATACCATACCATACCATACACCATACCATACCATACCATACCATACCCCATTCCATGGTATGGTATTAGTTTAATCATGATTTCAATTGTATACAAAACAATAACATTAATTTACTACAAAATAAAGGATTAAGCCATACCATACCATCCCATCCCATCCCCATACCATACCATCCCATCCCATCCCATCCATCCCATCCCATCCAACTTAATTTACTACAAATAAAGGGTTAAGAATGAAAGACTATGTATTAAGAATTCTTTGCCTCTGGTGGACTATATATGTATCTATCTACATACATAATACATACTACATACATACATACATACATACATACATACATACATACATACATACATACATACATACATACATACATACATACACATTACATTACATTACATTACATTACATTACATACATTACATTACATTACATTACATACATTACATTACATTACATTACATACATTACATTACATACATACATTACATTACATTACATACATTACATTACATTACACTACATTACATACATTACATTACATTACATAATTACATTACATTACATTACATTACATTACATTACATTACATACAAACATACAAACATACAAACATACCCCATAGCATAGCATACAGACCACCTAGCATGTCAACTGTAGTCACAAATGCCACTCCACATACGTGGTTGTGTAGTAACAATACAATTCTAAAGTTTTCAGCTACAAAATTTTAATAAGAAAAACACATTAGGAAATTGTCGTCTGTTACAATAATTTAATTAATTTTAACTATTTATAGCCTTTAATTTACCCAGTATGCAGAGTTAAAAACTACCGTACCTAGACTATTGGAACAGCTAAATGTGATATTGCTTGACAATACTTAGTGATCTTTAATCGGAGGTACAAATGTATCATCAATGGATAGATGGAAGATGATCAAAATTAAATAAATGTTCTTTATTTGGAAGTGACGTTCACTAGTGACTGTATGTACATTAATGTTGTGTTATCGTTTCAGATGGCATCGTGACCATTATGTTTCTGAGACCAGGCACAACTTCCAGCGGCCATCACACAAGGGATTCAATTTAATACATTTGAAGAGCACTTAGACCAGTTAAAACACAAATTCAATTAAAATAATTTAATAGAGTCAATAATAAAGTCAATAAATGTTTCAGTGCCACTTTCTTTATCTTACAATGAACCAGCCAGTTCTCTTCTTGGTGTATCTAGAATATGTTGTAGTTTATCCCCAAACATTTCCAGATTATTTAACTCAAGGGAATTTCCAGGATCTTTCACCCCAAGGTAATTGCCTTGTTATTTAAGTAATGCATTATGCTGCTGCATATGACGTTCTCTGTGTTGCGAGTTCGAGTCCCAACAAAACTACTGTGGTGATGGTCCAAGGCAAGACAATTAAATCCATTCAAGGGTTTGAGCTAGAGGGAGAAATAGTCCCCCTGACTCGCCTCACTTCTCCCTGCAGGACTAATGACATAGAGGATGATTTGGGAGAAATAGTCTCCCCTAGCCGCCTCACTTCTCCATGCAGGACTAATGACATAGAGGATGATTTGGGAGAAATAGTCCCCCTGACTCGCCTCACTTCTCCCTGCAGGACTAATGACATAGAGGATGATTTGGGAGAAATAGTCCCATGAGCCGCCTCACTTCTCCATGCAGGACTAATGACATAGAGGATGATTTGGGAGAAATAGTCCCATGAGCCGCCTCACTTCTCCATGCAGGACTAATGACATAGAGGATGATTTGGGAGAAATAGTCCCATGAGCCGCCTCACTTCTCCATGCAGGACTAATGACATAGAGGATGATTTGGGAGAAATAGTCCCATGAGCCGCCTCACTTCTCCCTGCAGGACTAATGACATAGAGGATGATTTGGGAGAAATAGTCCCATGAGCCGCCTCACTTCTCCCTGCAGGACTAATGACATAGAGGATGATTTGGGAGAAATAGTCCCATGAGCCGCCTCACTTCTCCCTGCAGGACTAATGACATAGAGGATGATTTGGGAGAAATAGTCCCATGAGCCGCCTCACTTCTCCATGCAGGACTAATGACATAGAGGATGATTTGGGAGAAATAGTCCCATGAGCCGCCTCACTTCTCCCTGCAGGACTAATGACATAGAGGATGATTTGGGAGAAATAGTCCCATGAGCCGCCTCACTTCTCCATGCAGGACTAATGACATAGAGGATGATTTGGGAGAAATAGTCCCATGAGCCGCCTCACTTCTCCCTGCAGGACTAATGACATAGAGGATGATTTGGGAGAAATAGTCCCCTCCGAGTCGCCTCACTTCTCCATGCAGGACTAATGACATAGAGGATGATTTGGGAGAAATAGTCCCATGAGTCGCCTCACTTCTCCCTGCAGGACTAATGACATAGAGGATGATTTGGGAGAAATAGTCCCATGAGCCGCCTCACTTCTCCATGCAGGACTAATGACATAGAGGATGATTTGGGAGAAATAGTCCCCCTGACTCGCCTCACTTCTCCCTGCAGGACTAATGACATAGAGGATGATTTGGGAGAAATAGTCCCCCTGACTCGCCTCACTTCTGTCTGCAGGACTATGACCTAGTAGATGATTTGGGAGAAATAGTCCCATGAGCCGCCTCACTTCTCCATGCAGGACTAATGACATAGAGGATGATTTGGGAGAAATAGTCCCATGAGCCGCCTCACTTCTCCATGCAGGACTAATGACATAGAGGATGATTTGGGAGAAATAGTCCCATGAGTCGCCTCACTTCTCCATGCAGGACTAATGACATAGAGGATGATTTGGGAGAAATAGTCCCATGAGTCGCCTCACTTCTCCCTGCAGGACTAATGACATAGAGGATGATTTGGGAGAAATAGTCCCATGAGCCGCCTCACTTCTCCCTGCAGGACTAATGACATAGAGGATGATTTGGGAGAAATAGTCCCATGAGCCGCCTCACTTCTCCATGCAGGACTAATGACATAGAGGATGATTTGGGAGAAATAGTCCCATGAGCCGCCTCACTTCTCCCTGCAGGACTAATGACATAGAGGATGATTTGGGAGAAATAGTCCCCCTGAGTTGCCTCACTTCTCCATGCAGGACTAATGACATAGAGGATGATTTGGGAGAAATAGTCCCATGAGTCGCCTCACTTCTCCATGCAGGACTAATGACATAGAGGATGATTTGGGAGAAATAGTCCCATGAGTCGCCTCACTTCTCCCTGCAGGACTAATGACATAGAGGATGATTTGGGAGAAATAGTCCCATGAGCCGCCTCACTTCTCCATGCAGGACTAATGACATAGAGGATGATTTGGGAGAAATAGTCCCCTGAGTCGCCTCACTTCTCCTGCAGGACTAATGACATAGAGGATGATTTGGGAGAAATAGTCCCCTGAGTCGCCTCACTTCTCCTGCAGGACTAATGACATAGAGATGATTTGGGAGAAATAGTCCCATGAGCCGCCTCACTTCTCCCTGCAGGACTAATGACATAGAGGATGATTTGGGAGAAATAGTCCCATGAGCCGCCTCACTTCTCCTGCAGGACTAATGACATAGAGGATGATTTGGGAGAAATAGTCCCATGAGTCGCCTCACTTCTCCCTGCAGGACTAATGACATAGAGGATGATTTGGGAGAAATAGTCCCCTGAGCCGCCTCACTTCTCCCTGCAGGACTAATGACATAGAGGATGATTTGGGAGAAATAGTCCCATGAGCCGCCTCACTTCTCCCTGCAGGACTAATGACATAGAGGATGATTTGGGAGAAATAGTCCCATGAGCCGCCTCACTTCTCCCTGCAGGACTAATGACATAGAGGATGATTTGGGAGAAATAGTCCCATGAGCCGCCTCACTTCTCCCTGCAGGACTAATGACATAGAGGATGATTTGGGAGAAATAGTCCCATGAGCCGCCTCACTTCTCCCTGCAGGACTAATGACATAGAGGATGATTTGGGAGAAATAGTCCCATGAGCCGCCTCACTTCTCCCTGCAGGACTAATGACATAGAGGATGATTTGGGAGAAATAGTCCCCCTGAGTTGCCTCACTTCTCCATGCAGGACTAATGACATAGAGGATGATTTGGGAGAAATAGTCCCATGAGTCGCCTCACTTCTCCATGCAGGACTAATGACATAGAGGATGATTTGGGAGAAATAGTCCCATGAGTCGCCTCACTTCTCCCTGCAGGACTAATGACATAGAGGATGATTTGGGAGAAATAGTCCCATGAGCCGCCTCACTTCTCCATGCAGGACTAATGACATAGAGGATGATTTGGGAGAAATAGTCCCCCTGACTCGCCTCACTTCTCCCTGCAGGACTAATGACATAGAGGATGATTTGGGAGAAATAGTCCCCCTGACTCGCCTCACTTCTCCCTGCAGGACTATGACCTAGTGGATGATTTGGGAGAAATAGTCCCATGAGCCGCCTCACTTCTCCATGCAGGACTAATGACATAGAGGATGATTTGGGAGAAATAGTCCCATGAGCCGCCTCACTTCTCCATGCAGGACTAATGACATAGAGGATGATTTGGGAGAAATAGTCCCATGAGCCGCCTCACTTCTCCATGCAGGACTAATGACATAGAGGATGATTTGGGAGAAATAGTCCCATGAGCCGCCTCACTTCTCCCTGCAGGACTAATGACATAGAGGATGATTTGGGAGAAATAGTCCCATGAGCCGCCTCACTTCTCCCTGCAGGACTAATGACATAGAGGATGATTTGGGAGAAATAGTCCCATGAGCCGCCTCACTTCTCCCTGCAGGACTAATGACATAGAGGATGATTTGGGAGAAATAGTCCCATGAGCCGCCTCACTTCTCCATGCAGGACTAATGACATAGAGGATGATTTGGGAGAAATAGTCCCATGAGCCGCCTCACTTCTCCCTGCAGGACTAATGACATAGAGGATGATTTGGGAGAAATAGTCCCATGAGCCGCCTCACTTCTCCCTGCAGGACTAATGACATAGAGGATGATTTGGGAGAAATAGTCCCATGAGCCGCCTCACTTCTCCCTGCAGGACTAATGACATAGAGGATGATTTGGGAGAAATAGTCCCATGAGCCGCCTCACTTCTCCCTGCAGGACTAATGACATAGAGGATGATTTGGGAGAAATAGTCTCCCTGAGCCGCCTCACTTCTCCCTGCAGGACTAATGACATAGAGGATGATTTGGGAGAAATAGTCTCCAGAGCCGCCTCACTTCTCCATGCAGGACTAATGACATAGAGGATGATTTGGGAGAAATAGTCTCCCAGAGCTGCCTCACTTCTCCCTGCAGGACTAATGACATAGAGGATGATTTGGGAGAAATAGTCTCCAGAGCCGCCTCACTTCTCCATGCAGGACTAATGACATAGAGGATGATTTGGGAGAAATAGTCCCATGAGTCGCCTCACTTCTCCCTGCAGGACTAATGACATAGAGGATGATTTGGGAGAAATAGTCCCATGAGCTGCCTCACTTCTCCCTGCAGGACTAATGACATAGAGGATGATTTGGGAGAAATAGTCCCATGAGCCGCCTCACTTCTCCATGCAGGACTAATGACATAGAGGATGATTTGGGAGAAATAGTCCCATGAGCCGCCTCACTTCTCCCTGCAGGACTAATGACATAGAGGATGATTTGGGAGAAATAGTCCCATGAGCCGCCTCACTTCTCCATGCAGGACTAATGACATAGAGGATGATTTGGGAGAAATAGTCCCATGAGCCGCCTCACTTCTCCATGCAGGACTAATGACATAGAGGATGATTTGGGAGAAATAGTCCCATGAGTCGCCTCACTTCTCCATGCAGGACTAATGACATAGAGGATGATTTGGGAGAAATAGTCCCATGAGCCGCCTCACTTCTCCATGCAGGACTAATGACATAGAGGATGATTTGGGAGAAATAGTCCCATGAGCCGCCTCACTTCTCCCTGCAGGACTAATGACATAGAGGATGATTTGGGAGAAATAGTCTCCCTGAGCCGCCTCACTTCTCCATGCAGGACTAATGACATAGAGGATGATTTGGGAGAAATAGTCTCCCTGAGCCGCCTCACTTCTCCCTGCAGGACTAATGACATAGAGGATGATTTGGGAGAAATAGTCTCCCTGAGCCGCCTCACTTCTCCATGCAGGACTAATGACATAGAGGATGATTTGGGAGAAATAGTCCCATGAGCCGCCTCACTTCTCCCTGCAGGACTAATGACATAGAGGATGATTTGGGAGAAATAGTCCCATGAGCCGCCTCACTTCTCCCTGCAGGACTAATGACATAGAGGATGATTTGGGAGAAATAGTCCCATGAGCCGCCTCACTTCTCCCTGCAGGACTAATGACATAGAGGATGATTTGGGAGAAATAGTCCCATGAGCCGCCTCACTTCTCCCTGCAGGACTAATGACATAGAGGATGATTTGGGAGAAATAGTCCCATGAGCCGCCTCACTTCTCCCTGCAGGACTAATGACATAGAGGATGATTTGGGAGAAATAGTCCCATGAGCCGCCTCACTTCTCCATGCAGGACTAATGACATAGAGGATGATTTGGGAGAAATAGTCCCATGAGCCGCCTCACTTCTCCCTGCAGGACTAATGACAGAGGATTTGGGAGAAATAGTCTCCCAGAGCCGCCTCACTTCTCCATGCAGGACTAATGACATAGAGGATGATTTGGGAGAAATAGTCCCCCTGAGCCGCCTCACTTCTCCCTGCAGGACTAATGACATAGAGGATGATTTGGGAGAAATAGTCCCCTGAGTCGCCTCACTTCTCCCTGCAGGACTAATGACAGAGGATTTGAGAGAAATAGTCTCCCAGAGCAGCCTCACTTCTCCATGCAGGACTAATGACATAGAGGATGATTTGGGAGAAATAGTCCCCCTGAGTCGCCTCACTTCTCCCTGCAGGACTAATGACAGAGGATTTGGGAGAAATAGTCTCCCAGAGCCGCCTCACTTCTCCCTGCAGGACTATGACATAGAGGATGATTTGGGAGAAATAGTCCCATGAGTCGCCTCACTTCTCCCTGCAGGACTAATGACAGAGGATTTGGGAGAAATAGTCCCATGAGCCGCCTCACTTCTCCATGCAGGACTAATGACATAGAGGATGATTTGGGAGAAATAGTCCCCTGAGCCGCCTCACTTCTCCCTGCAGGACTATGACATAGAGGATGATTTGGGAGAAATAGTCTCCCTGAGCCGCCTCACTTCTCCATGCAGGACTAATGACATAGAGGATGATTTGGGAGAAATAGTCCCAGAGCCGCCTCACTTCTCCCTGCAGGACTAATGACATAGAGGATGATTTGGGAGAAATAGTCTCCCTGAGCCGCCTCACTTCTCCATGCAGGACTAATGACATAGAGGATGATTTGGGAGAAATAGTCCCATGAGCCGCCTCACTTCTCCCTGCAGGACTAATGACATAGAGGATGATTTGGGAGAAATAGTCCCATGAGCCGCCTCACTTCTCCCTGCAGGACTAATGACATAGAGGATGATTTGGGAGAAATAGTCCCATGAGCCGCCTCACTTCTCCCTGCAGGACTAATGACATAGAGGATGATTTGGGAGAAATAGTCTCCCTGAGCCGCCTCACTTCTCCCTGCAGGACTAATGACATAGAGGATGATTTGGGAGAAATAGTCTCCAGAGCCGCCTCACTTCTCCATGCAGGACTAATGACATAGAGGATGATTTGGGAGAAATAGTCCCAGAGCCGCCTCACTTCTCCATGCAGGACTAATGACATAGAGGATGATTTGGGAGAAATAGTCCCATGAGCCGCCTCACTTCTCCCTGCAGGACTAATGACATAGAGGATGATTTGGGAGAAATAGTCCCATGAGCCGCCTCACTTCTCCCTGCAGGACTAATGACATAGAGGATGATTTGGGAGAAATAGTCTCCAGAGCCGCCTCACTTCTCCCTGCAGGACTAATGACATAGAGGATGATTTGGGAGAAATAGTCCCAGAGCCGCCTCACTTCTCCATGCAGGACTAATGACATAGAGGATGATTTGGGAGAAATAGTCCCATGAGCCGCCTCACTTCTCCCTGCAGGACTAATGACATAGAGGATGATTTGGGAGAAATAGTCCCATGAGCCGCCTCACTTCTCCCTGCAGGACTAATGACATAGAGGATGATTTGGGAGAAATAGTC
>CM026386.1:31565733-31587205 GCA_014843695.1 Archivesica marissinica | reverse complement strand
CGTTATTGATATAAAACACCTGCCCCAAATACACGTTATTGTTATAAAACTCATGCCCCAAATACACGCTATGGATATAAAACATCTGCCCAAGTACACGCTATGGATATAAAACACCTGCCCCAAATACACGTTATGGATATAAAACATCTGCCCATAATACATGTTATGGATATAAAACACCTGCCTCAAATACACGCTATGGATATAAAACACCTGCCCCAAATAAACTATGGGTATAAAAGACCTGCTCCAAATACACGTTATGGATATAAAATACCTGCCCCAAATACACTATGGATATAAAACACCTGCACAAATACACGCTATGGATATAAAACACCTGCCCAAATACACTATGGATATAAAACACCTGCCCCAAATACACGCTATGGATATAAAATACCTGCCCCAAATAAACAATGGATATAAAACACCTGCACAAATACACGTTATGGATATAAAACATCTGCCCCAAATACACTATGGATATAAAACACCTGCCCTAAATACACTATGGATATAAAACACCTACCCCAAATACACGTTATGGATATAAAATACCTGCCCCAAATAAACAATGGATATAAAACACCTGCACAAATACACGCTATGGATATAAAATACCTGCCCCAAATACACAATGGATATAAAACATCTGCCCCAAATACACGTTATCTATGTAAAACATCTGCCCAAATACACGCTATCGATATAAAACATCTGCCCGAAATACACATTATGGATATAAAACATCTGCCCCAAATACACACTATGGATATAAAACATCTGCCCGAAATACACGTTATGGATATAAAACAGCTGCCCAAATAAACTTTATGGATATAAACATCGGCCCAAATACACGTTATGGATATAAAACATCTGCCCAAATACACGTTATGGATATAAAACATCTGCCCAAATACACGCTATGGATATAAAACATCTGCCCAAATACACGCTATGGATATAAAACATCTGCCCAAATACACACTATGGATATAAAACAACTGCCCCAAATACACGCTATGGATATAAAACAACTGCCCCAAATAAACTTTACGGATATAAACATCTGCCCCAAATACACGTTATGGATATAAAACACCTGCCCAAATACACGTTATGGATATAAAACACCTGCCCAAATACACGTTATGGATATAAAACACCTGCCCCAAATACACGTTATGGATATAAAACATTTGCCCAAATACACGTTATAGATATAAAACACCTGCCCCAAATACACGTTATTGATGTAAAACACCTGCCCCAAATACATATTATAAATATAAAACACCTGCCCCAAATACACGTTATGGATGTAAAATACCTGCCCAAATACACGTTGTGGATATAAATCACCTACGGGAAATACATGTTATGGATATAAAACATCTACCCCAAATACACGCTATGGATATAAAACACCTGCCCTAAATACACGTTATGGATATAAAACACCTGCCCCAAATAGACGTTATAGATATAAAACACCTGCCCCAAATACATTATGGATATAAAACACACCTACCCCAACTATACGTTATGGATATAAAACACCTGCCCCAAATACACGTTATGGATATAAAACACCTACCCCAAATACACGCTATGGATATAAAACACCTGTCCAAATTCACGTTATGGATATAAAACATCTTCCCAAAATACACATTGTGCATATAAAACACCTGTCCAAAATACATTGTATGGATATAAAACACATGCCCCAAATACACTATGGATATAAATCACATGCCCAAATACACTATGGATATAATACACCTGCCCCAAATACACTATGGATATAAAACATCTGCCCCAAATACACGTTATGGATATAAAATACCTGCCCAAATACACGTTATGGATATAAAACACCTGCCCCAAATACACGTTATGGATATAAAACATCTACCCCAAATACACGCTATGGATATAAAACACCTGACCAAATACACGGTATGGATATGAAACACCTGCCCCAAATACACTATGGATATAAAACACCTGCCCCAAATACACAATGGATATAAAACACCTACCCCAATACACGATATGGATATAAAACACCTATCCCAAATACACACTATGGATATAAAACATATACCCAAATACACGTTATGGATATAAATCATCTGCCCCAAATACACGTTATGGATATAAAACATCTGCCCAAATACACTCTTTGGATATAAAACATCTGCCCCAAATAAACTATGGATATAAAACATCTGCCCAAATATACGTTATGGATATAAAACATCTGCCCAAATACACTCTTTGGATATAAAACATCTGCCCCAAATACACGTTATGGATATAAAACATCTGCCCAAATACACGTTATGTATGTAAAACATCTGCCCAAATACACGTTATGGATATAAAAGATCTGCCCAAATACACGTTATGGATATAAAACATCTGCCCAAATACACGTTATGGATATAAAAGATCAGGCCCCAAATACACATTATGGATATAAAACATCTGCCCACATACACGTTATGGATATAAAACACCTGTCCACATACACGTTATGGATATAAAACACCGGTCCAAATACACGTTATGGATATAAAACATCTTCCCAAAATACACATTGTGCATATAAAACACCTGTCCAAAATACATTTTATGGATATAAAACACATGCCCCAAATACACGTTATGGATATAAATCTCATGCCACAAATACACTATGGATATAATACACCTACCCCAAATATACTATGGATATGAAACATCTGCCCCAAATACATGTTATGGATATAAAACACCTACCCAAATACACGTTATGGATATAAAACACCTGCCCCAAATACACGTTATTGATATAAAACACCTCCCCAAATACACTATGGATATAAAACACATACCCCAAATACACGTTATGGATATAAAACACATGCCCAAATACACGTTATGGATATAAAACACCTACCCCAAATACACGCTATGGATATAAAACATCTGCCCAAATACACGTTTTGGATATAAAACACCACCCCAAATACACGTTATGGATATAAAACACCTGCCCAAATACACGTTATGGATATAAAACACCTGCCCCAAATACACTATTGATATAAAACACCTGCCCCAAATACACTCTGGATATAAAAAAAACCCCCAAATACACGGTATGGATATAAAACATTTACCCCAAATACACGCTATGGATATAAAACATCTACCCAAATACACGCTATGGATAAAAAACATCTGCCCCAAATACACTATGGATATAAAACATCTGCCCAAATACACGTTATGGATATAAAACATCTCCCCAAATACACGTTATGGGTATAAAACACCTACCCCAAATACACGTTATGGATATAAAACATCTGCCCTAATACACGTTATGGATATAAAACATCTGCCCAAATACACGCTATGGATATAAAACACCTGCCCCAAATTCACGTTATGGGTATAAAACACCTACCCCAAATACACGCTATGGATATAAAACATCTGCCCCAAATACACTCTGGATATAAAACATCTGCCCCAAATACACGTTATGGATATAAAACACCTGCCCAAATACACATTTTGGATATAAACATCTGCCCCAAATACACTATGGATATAAAACACCTGCCCAAATACACGTTATGGATATAAAACACCTGCCCCAAATACACGCTATGGATATAAAACATCTGCCCCAAATACACGTTATGGATATAAAACATCTGCCCAAATACAGGCTATGGATATAAAACATCTGCCACAAATACACTATGGATATAAAACACCTGCCCAAATACACGTTATGCATATAAAACATCTGCCCAAATACGCGCTCTGCATATAAAACATCTGCCCAAATACACGTTATGCATATAAATCACCTGCCAATATACATGTTATTGATATAAAACAATTGCCTAAATACACGTTATGTATATAAAACATCTGCCCCAAATACACGTTATGTATATAAAACATCTGCCCCAAATACACGTTATGTATATAAAACACCTGTCCAAATACAGTTTATGGATATAAAACACCTGCCCCAAATACACGTTATTGATATAAAACACCTCCCCAAATACAATATGGATATAAAACACCTACCCCAAATACACGTTATGGATATAAAACACATGACCAAAATACACGTTATGGATATAAAACACCTACCCAAAATACACGTTATGGATATAATACACGTACCCCAAATACACTATGGATATGAAACATCTGCCCCAAATACACGTTATGGATATAAAACACCTACCCAAATACACGTTATGGATATAAAACACCTGCCCCAAATACACGTTATTGATATAAAACACCTCCCCAAATACACTATGGATATAAAACACCTACCCCAAATACACGTTATGGATATAAAACACATGACCAAAATACACGTTATGGATATAAAACACCTACCCCAAATACACGTTATGGATATAAAACACCTACCCAAATACACGTTATGGATATAAAACACATGCCCCAAATACACGTTATTGATATAAAACACCTCCCCAAATACACTATGGATATAAAACACCTACCCCAAATACACGCTATGGATATAAAACACCTGCCCAAATACACGTTATGGATATAAAACACCTGCCCAAATACACGTTATGGATATAAAACACCTGCCCCAAATACACTATGGATATAAAACACCTGCCCCAAATACACTATGGATATAAAACACCTACCCCAAATACACGATATGGATATAAAACATCTACCCAAATACACGTTATGGATATAAAACATCTGCCCCAAATACACGTTATGGATATAAAACATCTGCCCAAATACACGCTATGGATATAAAACATCGGCCTCAAATACACTATGGATATAAAAAATTTGCCAAAATACACGTTATGGATATAAAACATCTGCCCAAATACACGCTATCGATATAAAACATCTGCCCCAAATACACGTTATGGATATAAAACATCTGCCCCAAATACACCTTATGGGTATAAAACACCTGCCCCAAATACACGTTATGGGTATGAAACACCTACCCCAAATACACGCTATGGATATAAAATATCTGCCCCAAATACCCTCTGGATATAAAACATCTGCCCCAAATACACGTTATGGATATAAAACACCTGCCCAAATACACTTTATGGATATAAACATCTGCCCTAAATTCACGTTATGGATATAAAACACCTGCCCCAAATTCACGCTATGGATATCAAACATTTGCCCAAATACACACTATGGATATAAAATACCTGCTGAAATACACGTTATGGATATAAAACATCTGCCCCAAATACACGTTATGGATATAAAACACCTGCCCAAATACACGTTATGGATATAAACCATCTGCCCCCAATACACGTTATGGATATAAAACCCCTGCCCCAAATACACGTTAGTGATGTAAAACACCTGCCCCAAATACATGTTATAAATATAAAACACCTGCCCAAAATACACGTTATGGATGTAAAACACCTGCCCAAATATACGTTGTGAATATAAAACACCTACCGGAAATACACGTTATGGATATAAAACATCTACCCAAATACACGTTATGGATATAAAACATCTGCCCAAAATACATGTTATGGATATAAAAACATCTGCCCCGAATACACGTTATGGATATAAAACACCTGCCCCAAATACACCTTATGGATATAAAACATCTGCCGAAATACACGTTATGGATATAAAACATCTGCCCAAATACACGTTATGGATATAAAACATCTGCCCAAATACACGCTATGCATATAAATCATCTGTCCAAATACACGTTATGCATATAAAACACCTGCAAATATACATGTTATTGATATAAAACATTTGCCCAAATACACGTTATGTATATAAAACATCTGCCCCAAATACACCTTATGTATATAAAACATCTGCCCCAAATACACGTTATGTATATAAAACACCTGTCCAAATACACGTTATGGATATAAAACACCTGTCCAAATACACGTTATGGATATAAAACATCTTCCCAAAATACACATTGTGCATATAAAACACCTGTCCAAAATACATTTTATAGATATAAAACACATGCCCCAAATACACGTTATGGATATAAAACACATGCCCCAAATACACGTTATGGATATAAAACACATGCCCCAAATACACTATGGATATAATACACCTACCCCAAATACACGTTATGGATATAAAACACATGCCCCAAATACACGTTATTGATGTAAAACATCTGCCCAAAATACATGTTATGGATATAAAAACATCTGCCCCAAATACACGTTATGGATATGAAACATCTGCCCCAAATACACGTTATGGATATAAAACACCTACCCAAATACACGTTATGGATATAAAACATCTGCCCAAATACACGTTATGGATATAAAACACCTGCCCAAATACACGTTATGGATATAAAACACCTGCCCAAATACACATTATGGATATAAAACACCTGCGCCAAATACACTATGGATATAATACACCTGCCCCAAATACACTATGGATATAAAACACCTACCCAAAATACACGATATGGATATAAAACATCTACTCAAATACACGTTATGGATATATAACATCTGCCCCAAATACACGTTATGTATATAAAACATCTGCCCAAATACACGATATGGATATAAAACATCTGCCACAAATACACTATGGATATAAAACATCTGCCCAAATACACGTTATGGATATAAAACATCTCCCCAAATACACGTTATGGATATAAAACATCTGCCGAAATACACGCTATCGATATAAAACATCTGCCCCAAATACACGTTATGGATATAAAACATCTGCCCAAATACACGTTATGGATATAAAAGATCTGCCCCAAATACACACCATGGATATAAAACATCTGCCCCAAATACACGTTATGGGTAAAAAACACCTACCCCAAATACACGTTATGGATATAAAACATCTGCCCAAATACACGTTATGGATATAAAACATCTGCCCAAATACACGTTATGGATATAAAACATCTGCCCAAATACATGTTATGGATATAAAACATCTGCCCAAATACACGTTATGGATATAAAACATCTGCCCAAATACACGTTATGGATATAAAACATCTGCCCCAAATACACGTTATGGATATAAAACACCTGCCCAAATACACGTTATGGATATAAAACATCTGCCCCAAATACACGTTATGGATATAAAACACCTGCCCCAAATACACGTTATTGATGTAAAACACCTGCCCCAAATACATGTTATAAATATAAAACACCTGCCCAAATACACGTTATGGATGTAAAACACCTGCCCAAATATACGTTGTGGATATAAAACACCTACCGGAAATACACGTTATGGATATAAAACATCTGCCCAAATACACGTTATGGATATAAAACATCTGCCCAAAATACATGTTATGGATATAAAACATCTGCCCCAAATACACGTTATGGATATAAAACACCTGCCCAAATACACGTTATGGATATAAAACACCTGCCCAAATACACGTTATGGATATAAAACATCTGCCCCAAATACACGTTATGGATATAAAACATCTGCCCAAAAACACGTTATGGATATAAAACACCTGCCCAAATACACGTTATGGATATAAAACACCTGCCCAAATACACGTTATGGATATAAAACATCTGCCCAAATACACGTTATGGATATAAAACACCTGCCCAAATACACGTTATGGATATAAAACATCTGCCCAAATACACGTTATGGATATAAAACATCTTCCCAAAATACACGTTGTGGATATAAAACATCTGTCCAAAATACATTTTATAGATATAAAACACATGCCCCAAATACACGTTATGGATATAAAACACATGCCCCAAATACACGTTATGGATATAAAACACATGCCCCAAATACACTATGGATATAAAACACCTACCCCAAATACACGTTATGGATATAAAACATCTGCCCCAAATACACGTTATGGATATAAAACATCTGCCCCAAATACACGTTCTGGATATAAAACACCTTTTCCATTACACGTTATGGATATAAAACACCTGTCCAAATACACGTTATTGATGTAAAACATCTGCCCAAAATACATGTTATGGATATAAAACATCTGCCCCAAATACACGTTATGTATATAAAACACCTGTCCAAATACACGTTATGGATATAAAACATATCAAAATACACATTGTGCATATAAACACCGTCCAAAAACATTTTATGATATAAAAACATGCCCCAATACACGTATGGATATGAACATCTGCCCAAATACCGTTATGGATATAAAACACGACCCAAATACACGTTTGGATATAAAACATCTGCCCAAATACACACGTTATGGATATAAAATACCTGCCCAAATACACGTTATGGATATAAAACACCTGCCCAATACACGTTTGGATATAAAACACGGCCAAATACACATGGATATAAACACCTGCCCCAAATGTACACTATGGATATAAAACACCTACCCAAAACACGATATGGTATAAAATTTCTCAATACAGTTATGGTATATAACATTGCCCCAAATACACGGTATGGATATAAAACATCTGCCCCAAATACACGTTATGGATATAAAACATCTGCCCCAAATACACGTTATGGATATAAAACATCTGCCCAAATACATGTTATGGATATAAAACACCTGCCGGAAATACACGTTATGGATTTAAAACATCTGCCCCAAATACACGATGGATATAAAACATCTGCCCCAAATACACGTTATGGATATAAAACACCTGCCCAAATACACGTTATGGATATAAAACATCTGCCCCAAATATACGTTATGGATATAAAATATCTGCCCAAATACACGTTATGGATATAAAACACCTGCCCCAAATACACGTTATGGATATAAAACATCTGCCCCAAATACACGTTATGGATATAAAACACCTGCCCAAATACATGTAGGTATAAAACATTTGCCTACTACACGTATGGATATAAACATCTGCCCAAATACACGTTATGGATATAAAACATCTGCCCCAAATACACTTATGGATATAAAAAAACTGCCCAATAACGTATGGATATAAAACATCTGCCCCCAATACACATATGATATAAAACCCCTGCCCCATACACGTAGTGATGTAAAACACCTGCCCCAAATACATGTTATAAATATAAAACACCTGCCAAATACACGTTATGGATGTAAAACACCTGCCCAAAATACGTGTGAATATAAACATACGAAATACGTTATGGATATAAAACATCTACCCAAATACACGTTATGGATATAAAACATCTGCCCAAAATACATGTTATGGATATAAAAACATCTGCCCCCAATACACGTTATGGATATAAAACACCTGCTCCAAATACACCTTATGGATATAAAACATCTGCCGAAATACACGTTATGGATATAAAACATCTGCCCAAATACACGTTATGGATATAAAACATCTGCCCAAAAACACGCTATGCATATAAATCATCTGCCCAAATACACGTTATGCATATAAAACACCTGCCAATATACATGTTATTGATATAAAACATTTGCCCAAATACACGTTATGTATATAAAACACCTGTCCAAATACACGTTATGGATATAAAACACCTGTCCAAATACACGTTATGGATATAAAACATCTTCCCAAAATACACATTGTGCATATAAAACACCTGTCCAAAATACATTTTATAGATATAAAACACATGCCCCAAATACACGTTATGGATATAAAACACATGCCCCAAATACACGTTATGGATATAAAACACATGCCCCAAATACACTATGGATATAATACACCTACCCCAAATACACGTTATGGATATAAAACATCTGCCCCAAATACACGTTATGGATATAAAACACCTGCCCCAAATACACGTTATTGATGTAAAACATCTGCCCAAAATACATGTTATGGATATAAAAACATCTGCCCCAAATACACGTTATGTATATAAAACACCTGTCCAAATACACGTTATGGATATAAAACATCTCCCAAAATACACATTGTGCATATAAAACACCTGTCCAAAATACATTTTATGGATATAAAACACATGCCCCAAATACACTTTATGGATATGAAACATCTGCCCCAAATAAACGTTATGGATATAAAACACCTACCCAAATACACGTTATGGATATAAAACATCTGCCCAAATACGCGTTATGGATATAAAACACCTGCCCAAATACACGTTATGGATATAAAACACCTGCCCAAATACACGTTATGGATATAAAACACCTGCGCCAAATACACTATGGATATAATACACCTGCCCCAAATACACTTTGGATATAAAACACCTACCCAAAATACACGATATGGATATAAAACATCTACTCAAATATACGTAATGGATATATAACATTTGCCCCAAATACACGTTATGTATATAAAACATCTGCCCAAATACACGATATGGATATAAAACATCAGCCCCAAATACACTATGGATATAAAACATCTGCCCAAATACACGTTATGGATATAAAACATCTCCCCAAATACACGTTATGGATATAAAACATCTGCCGAAATACACGCTATCGATATAAAACATCTGCCCCAAATACACGTTATGGATATAAAACATCTGCCCAAATACACGTTATGGATATAAAAGATCTTCCCCAAATACACACCATGGATATAAAACATCTGCCCCAAATACACTTTATGGGTAAAAAACACCTACCCCAAATACACGTTATGGATATAAAACTTCTGCCCAAATACACGTTATGGATATAAAACATCTGCCCAAATACACGTTATGGATATAAAACATCTGCCCAAATACACGTTATGGATATAAAACATCTGCCCAAATACACGTTATGGATATAAAACTTCTGCCCAAATACACATTATGGATATAAAACATCTGCCCAAATACACGTTATGGATATAAAACATCTGCCCCAAATACACGTTATGGATATAAAACACCTACCCCAAATACACGTTATGGATATAAAACATCTGCCCAAATACACGTTATGGATATAAAACATCTGCCCAAATACACGCTATGGATATAAAACACCTGTCCAAATACACGTTATAGATATAAAACACCTGTCCAAATACTCGTTATGGATATAAAACACCTAGCCCAAATACACGCTATGGCTATAAAACATCTGCCCCAAATACACTCTGGATATAAAACATCTGCCCCAAATACACGTTATGGATATAAAACACCTACCCCAAATACACGTTATGGATATAAAACACATGCCCCAAATACACGTTATGGATATAAAACACCTACCCCAAATACACACTATGGATATAAAACACCTGTCCAAATACACGTTATGGATATAAAACACCTGTCCAAATACACGTTATGGATATAAAACATCTTCCCAAAACACACATTGTGCATATAAAACACCTGTCCAAAATACATTTTATGGATATAAAACACATGCCCCAAATACACGTTATGGATATAAAACACATGTCCCAAATACACCTTATGGATATAAAACACATGCCCCAAATACACTATGGATATAATACACCTACCCCAAATACACTATGGATATGAAACATCTGCCCCAAATACACGTTATGGATATAAAACACCTACCCAAATACACGTTATGGATATAAAACACCTGCACCAAATACACGTTATTGATATAAAACACCTCCCCAAATACACTATGGATATAAAACACCTACCCCAAATACACGTTATGGATATAAAACACCTGCCCCAAATACACGTTGTTGATGTAAAACACCTGCCCCAAATACATGTTATAAATATAAAACACCTGCCCAAAATACACGTTATGGATATGAAATACATGCCCCAAATCCACGTTATGGATATAAAACACCTGCCCCAAACACACGTTATGGATATAAAACACCTACCTGAAATACACGTTACGGATATAAAACATCTGCCCAAATACACGTTATGGATATAAAACATCTTCCCAAAATACATGTTATGGATATAAAAACATCTGCCCCCAATACACCTTATGGATATAAAACACCTACCCATATACACGTTATGGATATAAAACACCTGCACCAAATACAGGTTATTGATATAAAACACCTCCCCAAATACACTATGGATATAAAACACCTACCCCAAATACACGTTATGGATATAAAACACATGCCCCAAATACACGTTATGGATATAAAACACCTGCCCCATATACACGTTGTTGATGTAAAACACCTGCCCCAAATACATGTTATAAATATAAAACACCTGCCCAAAATACACGTTATGGATGTAAAACACCTACCCAAATACACGTTGTGGATATAAAACACCTACCGGAAATGCATGTTATGGATATAAAACACCTACCCCAAATACACGCTATGGATATGAAATACATGCCCCAAATCCACGTTATGGATATAAAACACCTGCCCCAAACACACATTATGGATATAAAACACCTACCTGAAATACACGTTACGGATATAAAACATCTGCCCAAATACACGTTATGGATATAAAACATCTTCCCAAAATACATGTTATGGATATAAAAACATCTGCCCCCAATACACCTTATGGATATAAAACATCTGCCCAAATACACGTTATGGATATAAAACATCTGCCCAAATACACGTTATGGATATAAAACATCTGCCCAAATACACGCTATTCATATAAAACATCTGCCCAAATACACGTTATGCATATAAAACACCTGCCAATATACATTTTATTGATATAAAACACTTGCCCAAATACACATTATGTATATAAAACATCTGCCCCAAATACACGTTATGGATATAAAACATCTGCCCCAAATACACGTTATGTATATAAAACACTTGTCCAAATACACGTTATGGATATAAAACATCTTCTCAAAATACACATTGTGCATATAAAACACCTGTCCAAAATACATTTTATGGATATAAAACACATGCCCCAAATACACGTTATGGATATAAAACACATGCCCCAAATACACGTTATGGATATAAATCACATGCCCCAAATACACTATGGATATAATACACCTACCCCAAATACACTATGGTTATGTAACATCTGCCCCAAATACACGTTATGGATATAAAACACCTGCCCCAAATACACGTTATGGATATAAAACACCTACCCAAATACACTATATGGATATAAAACACCTGCCCCAAATACACGTTATGGATATAAAACATCTACCCAAATACACGTTATGGATATAAAACACCTACCCAAATACACGTTATGGATATAAAACACCTGCCTCAAATACACGTTATGGATATAAAACATCTGCCCCAGATACACGTTATGGATATAAAACACCTGCCCCAAATACACGTTATTGATATAAAACACCTACCCAAATACACGTTATGGATATAAAACACCTGCCCCAAATACACGTTATTGATATAAAACACCTACCCAAATACACGTTATGGATATAAAACATCTGCCCCAAATACACGTTATGGATATAAAACACCTGCCCCAAATACACTATGGATATAAAACACCTACCCCAAATAGACGATATGGATATAAAACATCTACCCAAATACACGTTATGGATATAAAACATCTGCCCCAAATACACGTTATGGATATAAAACATCTGCCCAAATACACGCTATGGATATAAAACATCTGCCCCAAATACACTATGGATATAAAACATCTGCTCAAATACACGTTATGGATATAAAACATCTGCCCCAAATACACGCTATGGATATAAAACATCTGCCCAAATACACGTTATGGATATAAAACATCTGCCCAAATACACGCTATCGATATAAAACATCTGCCCCAAATACACGTTATGGATATAAAACATCTGCCCAAATACACGCTATGGATATAAAACATCTGCCCAAATACACGTTATGGATATAAAACATCTGCCCAAATACACGTTATGGATATAAAACATCTGCCCAAATACATGTTATGGATATAAAACATCTGCCCCAAATACACGTTATGGATATAAAACACCTGCCCAAATACACTTTATGGATATAAAACATCTGCCCAAAATACACGTTATGGATATAAAACACCTGCCCAAATACACGTTATGGATATAAACACCTGCCCAAATACACGCTATGGATATAAAACATCTGCCCAAATACACGTTATGGATATAAAACATCTGCCCAAATACACTTATGGATATAAAACACCTGCCCAAATACACGTTATTGATGTAAAACACCTGCCCAAATACACGTTATGGATATAAAACATCTGCCCCAAATACACGTTATGGATATAAAACATCTGCCGAAATACACGTTATGGATATAAAACATCTGCCCAAATACACGTTATGGATATAAAACATCTGCCCAAATACACGCTATGCATATAAAACATCTGCCCAAATACACGTTATGCATATAAAACACCTGCCAATATACATGTTATTGATATAAAACACTTGCCCAAATACACGTTATGTATATAAAACATCTGCCCTATATACACGTTATGTATATAAAACACCTGCCCCAAGTACACTATGGATATAAAACATCTGCCCCAAATACACGTTATGGATATAAAATACCTGCCCCAAATACACTATGGAGATAAAACATCTGCCCCAAATACACGTTATTGATGTAAAACACCTGCCCCAAATACACGTTATGGATATAAAACACCTGCCCTAAATACACGTTATGGATATAAAACACCTACCGGAAATACACGTTATGGATATAAAACATCTGCCCAAATACACGTTATGGATATAAAACATCTGCCCAAATACACGTTATGCATATAAAACACCTGCCAATATACATGTTATTGATATAAAACACTTGCCCAAATACACGTTATGTATATAAAACATCTGCCCCAAATACACGTTATGCATATAAAACATCTGCCCTAAATACACGTTATGTATATAAAACACCTGCCCCAAATACACGTTATGGATATAAAATACCTGCCCCAAATACACTATGGAGATAAAACATCTGACCCAAATACACGTTATGGATATAAAACATCTGCCCCATATAAACGTTATGGATATAAAACATCTGGCCAAATACACGCTATCGATATAAAACATCTGCCCCAAATACACGTTATGGATATAACACATCTGCCCAAATACACGTTATGGATATAAAACATCTGCCCCAAATACACGATATGGATATAAAACATCTGCCCCAAATACACGTTATGTGTATAAAACACCTACCCCAAATACACGTTATGGATATAAAACATCTGCCTAAATACACGCTATGGATATAAAACATCTGCCCCAAATACACTCTGGATATAAAACATCTGCCCAAATACACGTTATGGATATAAAACACCTGCCCATATACACATTATGGATATAAAACATCTGCCCCAAATACACTATGGATATAAAACACCTGCCCCAAATACACCTTATGGGTATAAAACACCTACCCAAAATACACGCTATGGATATAAAACACCTGCCCCGAATACACGTTATGGATATAAAACACCTGCCCCAAATACACGTTATTGATGTAAAACACCTGCCCCAAATACATGTTATAAATATAAAACACCTGCCCCAAATACACGTTATGGATGTAAAACACCTGCCCAAATACACGTTGTGGATATAAAACACCTACCGGAAATACATGTTATGGATATAAAACACATGCCCCAATACACGTTATGGATATAAAACATCTGCCCCAAATACACGTTATGGATATAAAACGCCTGCCCCAAATACACGTTATGGATATAAAACACCTACCGGAAATACATGTTATCGATATAAAACACCTGCCCAAATACACGTTATGGATATAAAACATCTGCCCCAAATACACGTTATGGATATAAAACACCTGCCCCAAATACACGTTATGGATATAATACACCTGCCCCAAATACACGTTATGGATGTAAAACACCTGCCCAAATACACGTTATGGATATGAAACATCTGCCCACATACACGTTATGGATATAAAACACCTGTCCAAATACACGTTATGGATATGAAACACCTGTCCAAATACACGTTATGGATATAAAACATCTTCCCAAAATACACATTGTGCATATAAAACACCTGTCCAAAATACATTTTATTGATATAAAACACATGCCCCAAATACACGTTATGGATATAAAACACATGCCCCAAATACACGTTATGGATATAAATCACATGCCCCAAATACTCTATGGATATAAAACACCTACTCCAAATACACTATGGATATAAAACATCTGCCCCATATACACGTTATGGATATAAAACACCTACCCAAATACACGTTATGGATATAACACACCTGCCCCAAATACACGTTATTGATATAAAACACCTGCCCCAAATACACTATGGATATAAAACACCTACCCCAAATACACGCTATGGATATAAAACACCTGCCCCAAATACACGTTTTGGATATAAAACACCTGCCCCAAATACACTATGGATATAAAACACTTGCCCCAAATACACGTTATGAATATAAAATACCTGCCCAAATACACGTTTTGAATATAAAACACCTGCCCCAAATACACGCTATGGATATAAAATATCTGCCCCAAATATACTATGGATATAAAACACCTGCCCAAATACACTCTATCGATATAAAACATCTGCCCCAAATACACGTTATGGATATAAAACACCTGCCCCAAATACACGTTATTGATGTAAAACACCTGCCCTAAATACATGTTATAAATATAAAACACCTGCCCCAAATACACGTTATGGATGTAAAACACCTGCCCAAATACACGTTGTGGATATAAAACACTTGCCCCAAATACACGTTATTGATGTAAAACACCTGCCCCAAATACATGTTATAAATATAAAACACCTGCCCAAATACACGTTATGGATATAAAACACATGCCCCAATACACGTTATGGATATAAAACATCTGCCCCAAATACACGTTATGGATATAAAACGCCTGCCCCAAATACACGTTATGGATATAAAACACCTACCGGAAATACATGTTATCGATATAAAACACCTGCCCAAATACACGTTATGGATATAAAACATCTGCCCCAAATACATGTTATGGATATAAAACATCTGCCCCCAATACACGTTATGGATATAAAACACCTGCCCCAAATACACGTTATGGATATAAAACACCTGCCCCAAATACACGTTATGGATGTAAAACACCTGCCCAAATACATGTTATGGATATGAAACATCTGCCCACATACAAGTTATGGATAAAAAACACCTGTCCAAATACACGTTATGGATATAAAACACCTGTCCAAATACACCTTATGGATTTAAAACATCTTCCCAAAATACACTATGGATATAAAACACCTATCCCAAATAGACGATATGGATATAAAACATCTACCCAAATACACGTTATGGATATAAAACATCTGCCCCAAATACACGTCATGGATATAAAACATCTGCCCAAATACACGCTATGGATATAAAACATCTGCCCCAAATACACTATGGATATAAAACATCTGCTCAAATACACGTTATGGATATAAAACATCTGCCCCAAATACACGTTATGGATATAAAACACCTGCCCCAAATACACGTTATTGATGTAAAACATCTGCCCAAAATACATGTTATGGATATAAAAACATCTGCCCCAAATACACGTTATGTATATAAAACAC
The DNA here is from genome assembly GCA_014843695.1 of Archivesica marissinica. NCBI lineage: Eukaryota > Metazoa > Mollusca > Bivalvia > Venerida > Vesicomyidae > Archivesica > Archivesica marissinica. The sequence goes on along the minus strand of CM026386.1, from coordinate 31,569,474 downwards.
CTGTCCAAATACACGTTATGGATATAAAACATCTCCCAAAATACACATTGTGCATATAAAACACCTGTCCAAAATACATTTTATGGATATAAAACACATGCCCCAAATACACTTTATGGATATGAAACATCTGCCCCAAATACACGTTATGGATATAAAACACCTACCCAAATACACGTTATGGATATAAAACATCTGCCCAAATACGCGTTATGGATATAAAACACCTGCCCAAATACACGTTATGGATATAAAACACCTGCCCAAATACACGTTATGGATATAAAACACCTGCGCCAAATACACTATGGATATAAAACACCTGCCCCAAATACACTTTGGATATAAAACACCTACCCAAAATACACGATATGGATATAAAACATCTGCTCAAATATACGTAATGGATATATAACATTTGCCCCAAATACACGTTATGTATATAAAACATCTGCCCAAATACACGATATGGATATAAAACATCAGCCCCAAATACACTATGGATATAAAACATCTGCCCAAATACACGCTATGGATATAAAACATCTGCCCCAAATACACGTTATGGATATAAAACATCTGCCCAAATACACGTTATGGATATAAAACATCTGCCCCAAATACACTATGGATATAAAACATCTGCCCCAAATACACGTTATGGATATAAAACATCTGCCCCAAATACACGTTATGGATATAAAACATCTGCCCAAATACACGTTATGGATATAAAACACCTGCCCCAAATACACGTTATGGATATAAAACATCTGCCCAAATACACGTTATGGATATAAAACATCTGCCCAAATACACGTTATGGATATAAAACATCTGCCCAAATACACGTTATGGATATAAAACATCTGCCCAAATACACGTTATGGATATAAAACATCTGCCCAAATACACTATGGATATAAAACACCTGCCCCAAATACACGTTATGGATATAAAACATCTGCCCCAAATACACGTTATGGATATAAAACACCTACCCCAAATACACGTTATGGATATAAAACATCTGCCCAAATACACGTTATGGATATAAAACATCTGCCCAAATACACGTTATGGATATAAAACACCTGCCCAAATACACGTTTGTATAAAAATGCCCCAAATACACTATGGATATAAAACACCTGTCCAAATACACTATGGATATAAAACACCTACCCCAAATACACGTTATGGATATAAAACATCTGCCCCAAATACACTCTATGGATATAAAACATCTGCCCAAATACACGTTATGGATATAAAACATCTGCCCAAATACACGTTATGGATATAAAACATCTGCCCCAAATACACGTTATGGATATAAAACATCTGCCCAAATACACACTATGGATATAAAACATCTGCCCCAAATACACGTTATGGATATAAAACATCTGCCCAAATACACGTTATGGATATAAAACATCTGCCCCAAATACACTATGGATATAAAACATCTGCCCCAAATACACGTTATGGATATAAAACACCTGCCCAAATACACGTTATGGATATAAAACACCTGCCCCAAATACACGTTATGGATATAAAACACCTGCCCCAAATACACTATGGATAAAAAATCTGCCCAAATACACGTTATGGATATAAAACACCTGCCCAAATACACGTTATGATATAAAATACCTGCCCAAATACACGTTTTGAATATAAAACACCTGCCCCAAATACACTATGGATATAAAACATCTGCCCCAAATACACGTTATGGATATAAAACACCTACCCAAATACACGTTATGGATATAAAACACCTGCCCAAATACACGTTATGGATATAAAACACCTGCCCCAAATACACTATGGATATAAAACACCTGCCCAAATACACGTTATGGATATAAAACACCTGCCCCAAATACACGTTATTGATGTAAAACACCTGCCCAAATACACGTTATGGATATAAAACACCTGCCCGAAATACACGTTATGGATATAAAACACCTGCCCCAAATACACGTTATGGATATAAAACACCTGCCCCAAATACACGTTATGGATATAAAACACCTACCTGAAATACACGTTATGGATATAAAACATCTGCCCAAATACACGTTATGGATATAAAACATCTGCCCAAAATACATGTTATGGATATAAAACATCTGCCCCCAATACACGTTATGGATATAAAACACCTGCCCCAAATACACGTTATGGATATAAAACATCTGCCCAAATACACGTTATGGATATAAAACATCTGCCCAAATACACTTATGGATATAAAACACCTGCCCAAATACACTATGGATATAAAACATTTGCCCCAAATACACGTTATGGATATAAAACACCTGCCCCAAATACACTATGGAGATAAAACACCTGCCCCAAATACATGTTATAAATATAAAACACCTGCCCCAAATACACGTTATGGATGTAAAACACCTGCCCAAATACACGTTGTGGATATAAAACACCTACCGGAAATACATGTTATGGATATAAAACACCTACCCCAAATACACGCTATGGATATGAAATACATGCCGGAAATAGACGTTATGGATATAAAACACCTACCGGAAATAGACGTTTTGGATATAAAACATCTGCCTAATACACGTTATGGATATAAAACCTCTGCCCAAATACATGTTATGGATATAAAACATCTTCCCAAAATACATGTTATGGATATAAAACATCTGCCCCAAATACACCTTATGGATATAAAACATCTGCCCAAATACACGTTATGGGTATAAAACACCTACCCAAACACACGTTATGGATATAAAACATCTGCCCAAATACACGTTATGGATATAAAACTTCTGCCCAAATACACGCTATGGATATAAAACATCTGCCCAAATACACATTATGGATATAAAACACCTGCCCAAATACACGTTATGGATATAAACATCTGCCCCAAATACACGTTATGGATATAAAACATCTGCCCAAATACACGTTATGGATATAAACATCTGCCCCAAATACACGTTATGGATATAAAACATCTGCCCAAATACACGTTATGGTTATAAACATCTGCCCCAAATACATCTGGATATAAAAATTTTCCCAAATACATTTATGGATATAAAACACCTGCCCCAAATACACGTTATGGATATAAAACACCTGCCCCAAATACACGTTATGGATATAAAACACCTGCCCAAATACACGTTGTGGATAAAAACACCTGCCGGAAATACATTATGGATATAAAACACCTGCCCCAAATACACGTTATGGATATAAAACACCTGCCCCAAATACACGTTATGGATATAAAAGACCTGGTGGTTATGGTATAACATCTGCCCTAATACACGTTATGGATATAAAACCTCTGCCCAAATACATGTTATGGATATAAATCATCTGCCCAATACACTTTATGGATATAACACCTGCCCCAAATACACGTTATGGATATAAAACATATGCCCAAATACACGTTATGTATATAAAACATCTGCCCAAATACACGTTATGGATATAAAATATCTGCCCAAATACACGTTATGGATATAAAACACCTGCCAATATACATGTTATTGATATAAAACACTTGTCCAAATACACGTTATGGATATAAAACACCTGTCCAAATACACGTTATGGATATAAAATATCTGCCCAAATAAACGTATGGATATAAAACATCTGCACAAATACACGTTATGGATATAAAACATCTGCTCCAAATACACGTTATGGGTATAAAACACCTGC
>CM026386.1:31525009-31564733 GCA_014843695.1 Archivesica marissinica | reverse complement strand
AACATGCTGACTATGCTAAACACCAGTAACATGCTGACTATGATAAACACCAGTAACATGCTGACTATGATAAACACCAGTAACATGCTGACTATGATAAACACCAGTAACATGCTGACTATGATAAACACCAGTAACATGCTGACTATGCTAAACACCAGTAACATGCTGACTATGATAAACACCAGTAACATGCTGACTATGCTAAACACCAGTAACATGCTGACTATGCTAAACACCAGTAACATGCTGACTATGATAAACACCAGTAACATGCTGACTATGATAAACACCAGTAACATGCTGACTATGATAAACACCAGTAACATGCTGACTATGATAAACACCAGTAACATGCTGACTATGCTAAACACCAGTAACATGCTGACTATGATAAACACCAGTAACATGCTGACTATGCTAAACACCAGTAACATGCTGAATATGATAAACACCAGTAACATGCTGACTATGCTAAACACCAGTAACATGCTGACTATGATAAACACCAGTAACATGCTGACTATGATAAACACCAGTAACATGCTGACTATGCTAAACACCAGTAACATGCTGACTATGATAAACACCAGTAACATGCTGACTATGCTAAACACCAGTAACATGCTGACTATGATAAACACCAGTAACATGCTGACTATGATAAACACCAGTAACATGCTGACTATGCTAAACACCAGTAACATGCTGACTATGCTAAACACCAGTAACATGCTAAATATGATAAACACCAGTAACATGCTGACTATGCTAAACACCAGTAACATGCTGACTATGCTAAACACCAGTAACATGCTGACTATGCTAAACACCAGTAACATGCTGACTATGATAAACACCAGTAACATGCTGACTATGATAAACACCAGTAACATGCTGACTATGCTAAACACCAGTAACATGCTGACTATGATAAACACCAGTAACATGCTGACTATGCTAAACACCAGTAACATGCTGACTATGATAAACACCAGTAACATGCTGACTATGCTAAACACCAGTAACATGCTGACTATGATAAACACCAGTAACATGCTGACTATGCTAAACACCAGTAACATGCTGAATATGATAAACACCAGTAACATGCTGACTATGCTAAACACCAGTAACATGCTAAATATGATAAACACCAGTAACATGCTGACTATGCTAAACACCAGTAACATGCTGACTATGATAAACACCAGTAACATGCTGACTATGATAAACACCAGTAACATGCTGACTATGCTAAACACCAGTAACATGCTGACTATGATAAACACCAGTAACATGCTGACTATGCTAAACACCAGTAACATGCTGACTATGCTAAACACCAGTAACATGCTGACTATGATAAACACCAGTAACATGCTGACTATGATAAACACCAGTAACATGCTGACTATGATAAACACCAGTAACATGCTGACTATGATAAACACCAGTAACATGCTGACTATGCTAAACACCAGTAACATGCTGACTATGATAAACACCAGTAACATGCTGACTATGCTAAACACCAGTAACATGCTGACTATGATAAACACCAGTAACATGCTGACTATGCTAAACACCAGTAACATGCTGACTATGATAAACACCAGTAACATGCTGACTATGCTAAACACCAGTAACATGCTGACTATGATAAACACCAGTAACATGCTGACTATGATAAACACCAGTAACATGCTGACTATGATAAACACCAGTAACATGCTGACTATGCTAAACACCAGTAACATGCTGACTATGATAAACACCAGTAACATGCTGACTATGCTAAACACCAGTAACATGCTGACTATGATAAACACCAGTAACATGCTGACTATGCTAAACACCAGTAACATGCTGACTATGATAAACACCAGTAACATGCTGACTATGCTAAACACCAGTAACATGCTGACTATGATAAACACCAGTAACATGCTGACTATGATAAACACCAGTAACATGCTGACTATGATAAACACCAGTAACATGCTGACTATGCTAAACACCAGTAACATGCTGACTATGATAAACACCAGTAACATGCTGACTATGCTAAACACCAGTAACATGCTGACTATGCTAAACACCAGTAACATGCTGACTATGATAAACACCAGTAACATGCTGACTATGATAAACACCAGTAACATGCTGACTATGCTAAACACCAGTAACATGCTGACTATGATAAACACCAGTAACATGCTGACTATGATAAACACCAGTAACATGCTGACTATGATAAACACCAGTAACATGCTGACTATGATAAACACCAGTAACATGCTGACTATGATAAACACCAGTAACATGCTGACTATGATAAACACCAGTAACATGCTGACTATGATAAACACCAGTAACATGCTGACTATGATAAACACCAGTAACATGCTGACTATGATAAACACCAGTAACATGCTGACTATGTAAACACCAGTAACATGCTGACTATGATAAACACCAGTAACATGCTGACTATGATAAACACCAGTAACATGCTGACTATGATAAACACCAGTAACATGCTGACTATGATAAACACCAGTAACATGCTGACTATGATAAACACCAGTAACATGCTGACTATGCTAAACACCAGTAACATGCTGACTATGATAAACACCAGTAACATGCTGACTATGATAAACACCAGTAACATGCTGACTATGCTAAACACCAGTAACATGCTGACTATGATAAACACCAGTAACATGCTGACTATGATAAACACCAGTAACATGCTGACTATGCTAAACACCAGTAACATGCTGACTATGCTAAACACCAGTAACATGCTGACTATGATAAACACCAGTAACATGCTGACTATGCTAAACACCAGTAACATGCTGAATATGATAAACACCAGTAACATGCTGACTATGATAAACACCAGTAACATGCTGACTATGCTAAACACCAGTAACATGCTGACTATGATAAACACCAGTAACATGCTGACTATGCTAAACACCAGTAACATGCTGACTATGATAAACACCAGTAACATGCTGACTATGTAAACACCAGTAACATGCATATGAAAACACAGTAACATGCTGACTATGATAAACACCAGTAACATGCTGACTATGCTAAACACCAGTAACATGCTGACTATGATAAACACCAGTAACATGCTGACTATGCTAAACACCAGTAACATGCTGACTATGATAAACACCAGTAACATGCTGACTATGATAAACACCAGTAACATGCTGACTATGCTAAACACCAGTAACATGCTGACTATGCTAAACACCAGTAACATGCTAAATATGATAAACACCAGTAACATGCTGACTATGCTAAACACCAGTAACATGCTGACTATGCTAAACACCAGTAACATGCTGACTATGCTAAACACCAGTAACATGCTGACTATGATAAACACCAGTAACATGCTGACTATGATAAACACCAGTAACATGCTGACTATGCTAAACACCAGTAACATGCTGACTATGATAAACACCAGTAACATGCTGACTATGCTAAACACCAGTAACATGCTGACTATGATAAACACCAGTAACATGCTGACTATGCTAAACACCAGTAACATGCTGACTATGATAAACACCAGTAACATGCTGACTATGCTAAACACCAGTAACATGCTAAATATGATAAACACCAGTAACATGCTGACTATGCTAAACACCAGTAACATGCTAAATATGATAAACACCAGTAACATGCTGACTATGCTAAACACCAGTAACATGCTGACTATGATAAACACCAGTAACATGCTGACTATGATAAACACCAGTAACATGCTGACTATGCTAAACACCAGTAACATGCTGACTATGATAAACACCAGTAACATGCTGACTATGATAAACACCAGTAACATGCTGACTATGCTAAACACCAGTAACATGCTGACTATGATAAACACCAGTAACATGCTGACTATGCTAAACACCAGTAACATGCTGACTATGCTAAACACCAGTAACATGCTAAATATGATAAACACCAGTAACATGCTGACTATGATAAACACCAGTAACATGCTGACTATGCTAAACACCAGTAACATGCTGACTATGCTAAACACCAGTAACATGCTGACTATGCTAAACACCAGTAACATGCTGACTATGCTAAACACCAGTAACATGCTGACTGATAAACACCAGTAACATGCTGACTATGATAAACACCAGTAACATGCTGACTATGATAAACACCAGTAACATGCTGACTATGATAAACACCAGTAACATGCTGACTATGATAAACACCAGTAACATGCTGACTATGCTAAACACCAGTAACATGCTGACTATGCTAAACACCAGTAACATGCTGACTATGATAAACACCAGTAACATGCTGACTATGCTAAACACCAGTAACATGCTGACTATGCTAAACACCAGTAACATGCTGACTATGATAAACACCAGTAACATGCTGACTATGCTAAACACCAGTAACATGCTGACTATGCTAAACACCAGTAACATGCTGACTATGATAAACACCAGTAACATGCTGACTATGATAAACACCAGTAACATGCTGACTATGCTAAACACCAGTAACATGCTGACTATGCTAAACACCAGTAACATGCTGACTATGATAAACACCAGTAACATGCTGACTATGATAAACACCAGTAACATGCTGACTATGATAAACACCAGTAACATGCTGACTATGATAAACACCAGTAACATGCTGACTATGATAAACACCAGTAACATGCTGACTATGATAAACACCAGTAACATGCTGACTATGATAAACACCAGTAACATGCTGACTATGCTAAACACCAGTAACATGCTGACTATGCTAAACACCAGTAACATGCTGACTATGATAAACACCAGTAACATGCTGACTATGCTAAACACCAGTAACATGCTGACTATGATAAACACCAGTAACATGCTGACTATGATAAACACCAGTAACATGCTGACTATGATAAACACCAGTAACATGCTGACTATGATAAACACCAGTAACATGCTGACTATGATAAACACCAGTAACATGCTGACTATGATAAACACCAGTAACATGCTGACTATGATAAACACCAGTAACATGCTGACTATGATAAACACCAGTAACATGCTGACTATGATAAACACCAGTAACATGCTGACTATGCTAAACACCAGTAACATGCTAAATATGATAAACACCAGTAACATGCTGACTATGATAAACACCAGTAACATGCTGACTATGCTAAACACCAGTAACATGCTGACTATGATAAACACCAGTAACATGCTGACTATGATAAACACCAGTAACATGCTGACTATGATAAACACCAGTAACATGCTGACTATGCTAAACACCAGTAACATGCTGACTATGATAAACACCAGTAACATGCTGACTATGATAAACACCAGTAACATGCTGACTATGATAAACACCAGTAACATGCTGACTATGCTAAACACCAGTAACATGCTGACTATGCTAAACACCAGTAACATGCTGACTATGATAAACACCAGTAACATGCTGACTATGCTAAACACCAGTAACATGCTGACTATGATAAACACCAGTAACATGCTGACTATGATAAACACCAGTAACATGCTGACTATGATAAACACCAGTAACATGCTGACTATGCTAAACACCAGTAACATGCTGACTATGATAAACACCAGTAACATGCTGACTATGATAAACACCAGTAACATGCTGACTATGATAAACACCAGTAACATGCTGACTATGATAAACACCAGTAACATGCTGACTATGATAAACACCAGTAACATGCTGACTATGCTAAACACCAGTAACATGCTGACTATGATAAACACCAGTAACATGCTGACTATGATAAACACCAGTAACATGCTGACTATGATAAACACCAGTAACATGCTGACTATGCTAAACACCAGTAACATGCTGACTATGATAAACACCAGTAACATGCTGACTATGCTAAACACCAGTAACATGCTGACTATGCTAAACACCAGTAACATGCTAAATATGATAAACACCAGTAACATGCTGACTATGATAAACACCAGTAACATGCTGACTATGCTAAATACCAGTAACATGCTGACTATGATAAACACCAGTAACATGCTGACTATGCTAAACACCAGTAACATGCTGACTATGATAAACACCAGTAACATGCTAAATATGATAAACACCAGTAACATGCTGACTATGATAAACACCAGTAACATGCTGACTATGATAAACACCAGTAACATGCTGACTATGATAAACACCAGTAACATGCTGACTATGCTAAACACCAGTAACATGCTGACTATGCTAAACACCAGTAACATGCTGACTATGCTAAACACCAGTAACATGCTGACTATGCTAAACACCAGTAACATGCTGACTATGATAAACACCAGTAACATGCTGACTATGATAAACACCAGTAACATGCTGACTATGCTAAACACCAGTAACGTGCTGACTATGATAAACACCAGTAACATGCTGACTATGCTAAACACCAGTAACATGCTGACTATGCTAAACACCAGTAACATGCTGACTATGATAAACACCAGTAACATGCTGACTATGATAAACACCAGTAACATGCTGACTATGATAAACACCAGTAACGTGCTGACTATGCTAAACACCAGTAACATGCTAAATATGATAAACACCAGTAACATGCTGACTATGATAAACACCATCCATGGACAACTTATGGGTAGGCTATTTGTACGGTAAACCATAGCCTGGGAACAGGCGTCGATATATGTTGCCTGGTTAGTCAAATAAATAGATTTAACACCAATATTATTAATTGAGCCGTTTTGAGTTTCTGATCATATCAACGCCTGGGGAAACTGGACGGATTGTCCATGTAATTATTGACTAGAATTAATCCTATTAATAGGCCTATTAGCATGTGACTTAATTAATCACGTACTTGAATCGAAAGCGAGGCATTGCAATGTTAATAACACTTTATTATTGGCCGCCATTGTTTACGGATCAACGGAACAATAAATAGTTTAAAAAAGAACAATGTGCGTCTGATTTGACATATTTACTCAAGATTTAAGTCGTCCGTACTTCAATTACTCCGAATCGACCAATTACCACTTAAACTTAATAGTTAAAATCCGCTATCTCGTCGATATAACACAGAAACGGGAAATGATATGTTTGCGATGTAAATATAAAGGATCTTCCGGACCTGAGGCTTTATTTGGGGATAGCCCCTGGAGAAGTGTGTCAACACCTTCGACTGATATTGAGATCATTGGCATCTTAGGTGCTGACTCTATTGAGGTAGCTGTTTTGCAGGGTTGCTTCAAGCTGGATGGTTGGTGTTTGGAGAAAACTGATTAAAATTGTTTGTTCAAAATGGTTGCTTTGGTAACGGGGTCAGTTTAAGTGATACCCTCGTACTTTATGGGTGATACACACAGTTTTCTTGATGGGATTTGAATACAGACCGAAGTGACTTGACCGAGTGTTGACATGGGACGAGTTGATTCGGGGTCGAGTTGACGGCTGTCAGACACTTCGACCCCAAGACATTTCGACCCCAAAATCAAAATCTTCGGACAACTCGACCCCAGGACATTTCGACCCCCATATAATCAGTACTACTAGGCGGTGATAATATTATTTAATTACTTTGCGGACTTTAAACAGTATTTTGCCGGTTTGAGCGCAGATACGTTCCCATGTAATCATGCTGAGGCGGAAGATTTTTGTAATACACAGGATTTAATGATTTAAATTGTAATTTTGATGAGCTAGATAATTATATTTCTGCCCAAGAAGTTATTGATGCTGTGAAATGTTTGAAGCGTGAAAAGTCGGCTGGTAGTGATGCAATATTAAATGAATATTTAGTAGAGAGTATTGATATATTGTCTTCTCATATATCTGACGTATTTAATGCAATTCTTGACTGGTTACTTCCCGGATAAATGGACTGAGGGCACTATTATTCCGTTATATAAAAAGGGCGATGCAACTATGCTAAATAATTATCGTGGTATTACTTTAGTAAGCTGTTTATCCAAGGTGTTTACCTCAATTTTAAATAAACTAATCGTTACCTTTTGTGATAATAATAATATTTGATCAGACTCTCAATTCGGGTTTAGAAAAGGACGTTCCACTACCGATGCTATTTTTATATTACACAGTATTGTTAAGAAATATCTGAATGAAAACAAAAGATTATATGTCGGCTATGTTGATATGAAACTTTGTTTTGATTCTATTTATAGAAATGGTCTGTGGTTAAAGTTATATAATATTGGTATTCAAGGTAAACTGTTATGGGTCATTAGAGACATGTATCAAAAGGTAAAATCGTGTGTACGCCATTGTGGTAATTATTCAGAATATGTTCAATATGCAATTGGGTTAAGACAAGGGGAGATAATGTCGCCTGTCCTGTTCTCTCTGTTCGTGGAGGATTTGGAGTTGTTTATGCAGGACGATATTAACGCAGCGATATGTATTGAGGATATCGTATTTATTTTATTATTATTTGCAGATGACATGGTCATTCTCGGTAAAACCGCACAAGAGCTTCAACATAGTTTTAATTTATTACATGATTATTGTAGTAAGTGGGGATTAGAAGTCAATACTAGTAGAACTAAAGTAATGGTCTTTAGAAATAGGAGTAACGTATTTTAAAGCGAAAACTGGTCCTACAATGACGAAATTATTGAAGTTGTTAACGATTTTAATTATCTTGGCACAGTTTTAAATTACACGGGCAATTTTAATCTAAATCAACAATATATATCCGGCAAAGCTTTGAAAGCACTGAATTATTTGACTTCTAATTGTAAGAAATACAAACTTAGACCGAAAACGTTATGTCAGCTTGTCAGCTATTCGATGCTTTTGTGGGTTCAATATTAAACTATTCATCGGGAATTTGGGGCTTTGCAAAATCTAAAGAAATAGAGCGAATACATTTAAAGTTTTGTAAACAACTACTAAATGTTAGAACCACTACTTGTAATACAGCTGTTTATGGTGAGCTTGGGCGATATCCTCTATACATATCACGCTACATACGTGTTATTAAATATTGGCGTAAAGTTTTCAACTCGGAAAATATTATACTTCAACGATTATATGCACACTTATTGTCTGATTGTAATAATGGTTATGATAATTGGTTGACACATGTTAAACAATTACTAGACGAATATGGATTTTCACATATGTGGAATAACCCATGTAATATCAATGTTAATCATTTCCTATGTATATTTAAGCAACGTGTTATTGATTGTTTCATACAAACTTGGATTACTAATAAGTCATCTAGTAACATACTCGAATTGTATAATAATTGTAAACATGATTTTAGCTATGAAACATACTTGGATATATTACCTTCCAACTTGAGATTATTTATAACCCGAATAAGGACTTCTGCCCATCCATACTGGTAGATTCTCTAACAATAGAATACAGAGAAATGAGCGTTAGTGTCAATGTTGTAATGTTAGAGATATTGAAGATGAGTATCACTTTATTTTAATTTGTCCGTGTTACTCATATTTGAGGAAAGTACTTATTAAAAAGTACTACTACACGAGACCAAGTATGTATAAATGTTGTTCTTTAATGAACAGTGATAATAGAAAGGTTTTATTAAACTTGGCTCGATTTATTAAGAATGCTTTAAACCATAGGAACTCAATATTGAACACTTTGTCTTCTTAATTACACAAAACAACTGACTAGAATGTTCATCCTCTATATTAAATTAGATTACAGTAGCTATACAATAGCTTTATTATTCACTTGTTTATTTATATGTAATTATATGTATATAGTATGACTTTGTACTTATGTATACGTCATGCATAAATTTATGTTCTGTTCTGTTGATAAGTGTTGATTGTGATTTCATACATATCAAAATATCACCAAAAATACACTTTAATAAAAGTTGAAGGAAATAGTACATATATACAAAATAAACAAGGCGCTAGCCGTGGGATGGCCACAGTCCCCTACCGGCTTTTATCACATGGCATCTGCATGACTTTACAGTAGTGTTATTGGGGCATATACAGTTTACAAGTGGCCTAGTGTTAACTAGGATATAACAAGCATACATTTTGTCGAACTCGCTTTTGTGTGTGTATGGGTGTGTCCAATTATTTGGCACATGTACTTAGCACGATGAGTGAGTATGTTGCACACAAGAACAAGGTCTATAGTTCAAAAAATATCACGGCCACACGTAAAGGTAAGGCAAGGCTGTGTGGACTCAACATATTGGGGTAAAGTGCATGAAAAAGTAGAACAAAATTATGTATATACCATTTTATGTGATCAACTTCAAAAGAACAGTCAATGCATGATGGTCTGAATAGCAGATTGGTGTGTTGGTAAGTTTACATGCATCTTCTGGATGGTTGGTAAACACAAGGTCCAATACTGAACCAAGTTCATGGGTGGGTTCATGTACAAGTTGGTGTTTACCTATATGTTGAACATGGCGGCGTACATCAGACGTCCATATTTTTCCAAATACGCCGAAATGTCAGCCCCCGGACGTCCACTTCAAATACCATTTTGTAAAATATCCAATTCTCGGATCAATAAGTGCTCCTTTCACGCCATAGGGTATTCGTTAATCCAATCAGTACCAAACAACCTTTGTGTCGCCGACAGCCCGATTCCACTCTGTATGCTGTCAATCATGACTCTGATAGGCGCAGTGACAGGATTAAGCCCCGCCCTTTACTCGACAGGGAAGTGAAGCCACGTGCGTCCCGTAATTTCCAATATACAGTAGCTCACATACCTGTATGATTTCTCGCGTGTCGTAAAGACAATTAACACGCAATTATAGTATACAACAACAATAGAAAACAAATTAGTAGACGATCGGTCCGACTTGATTTCGGCATTTTCGTGTGTGCATCAGTCGTACAACTTTAATTGGGACACACATATTTTCTTAACGAATGCTAAATTAGACTAATGAGAAGACATAAACGCCGCCGCATTTTGTTTTCACAACAATTATCGTCATTAAGCATTCATTTTATGCTCGGTGATTTCACACATTTCATTCAATTCCAGTCTCAATTTTGTTTATATTCAAATAATTTCTCCACATCTTCCATAGCATGTCAAAATGTCGCAACGTTCGTTACTAGATTTTGGCGTCTCGCATGCAATAAAACGTAAAATTGACAATGTCGCGTCCGTTAACGTCGAGTCTGTTAGAAGTCCGAGTAAAGTTCTGAAGCCAGATCCGAAATCGAAATCGCGCGTCTTTCAGAAAACATGGCTCACGCAATTTGACTGGCTAGAACATAATTCAAATAGCAATCGCATGTTCTGCAAAGTATGTCGCGCTGCTGGCGTACAAAACTCGTTCACCAAAGAAGGAGCAGGTATGGTATATTAATTGAGTATTGTGCGTCTTTTTTTCCAGGTAATATAACGGGAGGAACTTAGTGCATAAGTACCGCCAATTCCTACCTACACATTCAGATAGCGTTTCGTGCATTCCTGCACGTAGTCGTAGACCACGATAACGTACACATACATTTGGGTGAATAATTAAAACTCAATGCGTACAGTATATTCAATTATACACTTAGTTTAAACAATATTTATTCACTTTTGAATCAAATATATATAAATATTGTTCCGTCATTACATTTGGTCACGACATTTTAATCCGTGCCATTATTTTATCGGTACTGTTCGAATTACGTCACTTCCATGTCAAACCGAAACTGAAAGGACGCCGCATTTTATGAGCCGTTTTGGCATTCAAATTATTGGTTCAGTTTTTGGAAATCACGACCTATTTACCACACACACACACACACACACATAAATATACATGTGTCATCTCGCCGGTGGTGTACTGACCTGGAGTGAAGGGAGATAACTAGCCCCGATCCGTGGGGCTTAGCTTAAAGTCTGCGCATGCACATTAATGAACTTTTATTTGGATAGATTCGGCAATAATATTTTATAATAACATCATCACAACAAATAATAAACAAAAGTAAGTTTAAAATAGTTATTTGTGGGGGTGAAATCATCCCAGTAAGAGGGCCACCATAACTTATCAAGAAAACCGAAATGTGTATTGGATCCGTGGATCCTGCTGCTTGTCTCTAAAATTGGCTGTCATGAGGGTATTTTTATATTTGTTTATATTGAACACAGTTTGTGATGTGTCATGTTTCCACTGACCTCACAAATATGCGCAATTGGACTGTGTGTTCCTGTGACAAGTGTAGCCTGTGAACGTGGATTTAGTCTCCAGAACCGAATTAAGGTGAAGTCGCGAACCTCTCTGAGCCCGGAGAACTTGGAAACACTGATGCGGATCGCCAAGGGACCTGGCATGGACTCATTCCCGTACGAGCTGGCCATCGGTCATTGGAGGCGTGAGAAGAGACGGCGTCTGGCGAGACTATACCAACCGAAGAAGTGAACATGCTCATGTGTGCTACATAGAGACATTGACTGGTCGATAAAATTTATCCACATTTATGTATATATTAAAAACCAAGAAGTATGGCAAGAAACAATAAAGAATGTTGAAAGTATATGTATTTTATTATAAATATATTATCCAAGTTCATTAATTGAATGGCATGGAATGTTGAGGTGGTAAACAAATGTTTGAAATTAAGTTGCTAGCATGTACATGTTACACGACCAATGCGATTTCGCATGCTTGTTTAACACGTAAAATGATCTGGTGGATGGGACTTCCAAACATTTTGCCTGGGACTTCCAAATTGTTATGGCTGGAAGTCCAGACTTCCTGAATTATTTTCTTAGTGCAGGCCCTGATGTTCTATTTGTTGACCATGTGTGAGGCTCAAGTTGAAATCTTCCAAGATGATACAAGTATTCAGGTATGTGTTACAAATTCCTGTAGGAGACGGTTGAAAAAAGTCCCACAACACACCTTAACACCTGACTGGGCATTGCTAATTGAAATTGTTTACAAACAAACAGTGTGGGTCATCTCAAATTATGATTCTGACTTCTTTAATAACTAATTGATTATTTTAATAATACAGCTATATTATGAACACATTTCAGGGATAATCCTAAAAACATTTGCATTTTGCCTACTACATTAAACATTTAAAATACCTCCAATAAATGTATGTATAAACTCCTTAAACTGTGTTTGTATACAATGTATATTAGAGTAATAATGAACAGTCTCAATAATGTTAGATCTCTAACATTTATATAAAGATTATAAGCAATGCGTAAATGCCACTATGAATGCCTGTATTTTTCGTCATATTCTTCAAAAGCAGTTCATTTTCATCCTGCACACATGATACTACAATCAGTACACCGGGTAATAGAAATTGTATGGTATATATACCCGTATTTACCACCAAAATCATCCAAATTCTTATTTCCCGGTATCCAAATTCTTATTTCCCAGTATTTCCCGCTGTCCCGGGAAATAAGAGTTGCCAACCCTGGTTGAAATAGCATATTACGGTCTTTGGTGATGAAGAGGGAGGAATTTACACACTCAACACCGTCACTGATTTTACTTTAACTGCTATCACCTCAATAATTGTCAGTTTTACAGTTATTGGAATGTGTTGACTTTTAATTGATGTTGATACATATCACATATCCATGTTTAGTCTGTTTTGAAGTGCATGTCATTCCTTGTACTTCATATTTAGAATAGTTCTTTACTTTGGTTTCTGACAGGCACATCACATGTGAGTGATGCACTACAGTTTCATTCACCAAGTCCTGATGGTGTGATCGAATGTTTAAATAAGTCACATACAATGTTTCTTCATTACTCAGCTGTAATGCACTGTCATCGCAGGATGTATGTTTGTCTCTTCTTAAACGGCTGATCTCTTCTAACGTTGCTTTATTGACTAGTATCTTGGAGGGATCAAATGACACTAACTTAATTTTATCCGTGGATTTAGCTCTACTGAGCATTGTGTATATTTGACCTGGCATTGTTGCTTTTTGGTTTTCTGTGAATGTCATATCTGCTATCATTGGCTTTTTGGGGCCCACATACCAAGTGCCAACTGCCCCTTGGAACCAAATTCTTACTCTGACACTGTCGTCTAGGGCATTGACCGCTATGTAGATTTATCAGAGATGATCATTCTGACCATGTCTCATAAAGATTAGGTAAAAATTGTGACCTCTAGCGACTACATAAGGTTTTCCTATTCTTTGACCAAGTGACATATTTGTTGACCCCGGATGACCCAATATCGAACTAGATCTAGATTTTGTAAAGATGATTATTGTAACCAAGTTTCATAAAGTTTAGGTCAACATTTTGACCTCTAGTGTCTACACAAGATTTTCCTATGAGTTGACCTAGTGACCTAGCTTTTGACCCCAGCTGACCCAAATCGAACTTGACCTAGATTTTGTAGAGATGATCATTGTGATCAAGTTTCATAATGATTAGGCCACAACTGTTTGAACGCCACAGTGACCTTGACCTTCAAAACAAGTTTGCATGACACACCGCCTCATGGTGGTGAACAATCGTGCCAGCTTATATCAAAATCGTGCAATAGATGACAAAGTTACGGTCCAGACAAACTAAATTGTCATACTTTTTGACGTTTGAACGCCACATGTGACTTTGACCTTTGAGATATCAACAACTTTTTTTCGCATGACACACCGTCTTAAAGTGGTGAACAATTATGCCACGTTATTTCAAAATCGTACGATAGATGATAAAGTTACAGTCCGGACAAACTAAATTGTTTTTTATGCTTGACCTCTAAGTGTGACCTTGACCTTTGAGATATCGACACATTTTTTTCGCAGAACATATCGTCTCATGGTGGTGAACAATTGTGCCAAGTTATTTTAAAATCGGACACAAAAATTGGTGACAAACTGACTGACTGATGGAGGGTAAACCTATAGTCCCCACCGGTGACCGGTAGGGGACTAATAAATGGGATCGAGATGTCCAAGGTGTGGGCCGAGATATCCTGGGGGCAAGATGTCCAAAGGGGCCAACATTTCTTGGGGTCGAGATGTCCTATACCCCAGTTGACGAGAAGAGTGCAAATGGTATTATCCAACCAAAAAGCTCCAACCTCAGACTTTTAACCGTAAACTGTTGCAGTGTGAAAATAAACCAATCAGAATTTAAAGCCTCTGCAGAATACATAAAACCTGATATTATATGTGCGACAGAATCCTGGCTTAGAGGTATCAAACCGGGTAAAGACCCTGAAAAGAATGCCATTAAGACTAGTGAAATTTTTCCTAATACTATGAAAGTTCACCGTAATGACAGAACTTCTGGAATAGGTGGTGGCGTCTTCACTGGTTTCAACGAAGGAATAGTATCCGAAGAACAATCTACATTAGTGACCGACTGTGAAATCATCTGGTCCAAAGTGAAACTTAAACGGAAGAAAGACTTATTTGTGGGAACTTTTTACATGCCGCATAGAAATATGAATGATATTCAAAAACTAAATGACTCGCTCCTCAAACTCACCGACAACGACAAAAGTAAGCACATCATTTTAGCAGGAGATTTTAACTGTCCTGACATTGATTGGAAGACTCTACAAGTGAAACCGGGCGTTTCAAATAGAGATGTGAAACCGGGCATTTCAAATAGAGATGTTCAACAGGCGCTCCTAGATCTTACCATCGAGCACAACCTAACACAGATCCACGACCAACCAACCAGAAATGACAACCTACTTGATCTTGTATTCACCAACAACCCGTCGCTGGTCAAGACTTCAACATCAGTCCCAGGAATTAGTGATCATGCAATGGTAGTCACAGACATCAACATCCTGCCTCATTATGTGAAACAGATACCTAGAAAGATCTTTATTTACTCGAAAGCAAACTGGGATAACATTTATAACGATATTAATGCTCTTTCAGATGACATCATTGTCGAAAGTACCAAACAGGATATTTCTATTAATGAACTCTGGTGTAAATTTAAACACGGAATTAACGAAACGGTATCAAAAAACATTCCATCTAAGACATCGAAAAAACGTCAATCAGTGCCATGGTTCAGTCGCAGGTTAAGAAAGATGACTAACAGGAAAGCCCGTCTCTACAAGCACGCGAAGAAGACTAACCAGTGGAACAGCTACCGAGCCTTCCAGAAAGTCTGCAAAAAAGAATTCAAAAAGGCCGAGATAGACCATATAAATGATACGATCCAGCAAGGTCTCGATGATAAAAACACTAAACCCTTTTGGCGATATGTAACATCCAAACGACAGGATAATTTTGGAATTTCGCCATTGAAAAGGATGGGACAATTATTTAACAACAGTAAAGATAAAGCTCAAATACTTGTAGAACAATTTCAGTCGGTCTTCACCAAGGATGATACCCCAACCCAATTACCGGAAATGTCCACCAAAGTAAAGAAGACAATCCCCTCACTAGTTATCACAACTAAAGGAGTCGAAAAGTTGCTATTAAACATAAACCAGAACAAGGCTACCGGACCAGACAGTATAGCCAACATCATTCTAAAGAACTGCGCTGTACAGATTGCACCCTGCTTCCAGGCGATATTCCAGCACTCGATCAATACAGGCCAACTCCCCACTGATTGGAGGGATGCAAACATAGCCCCAGTATCTAAAAAAGGCGACGTGCACCTCCCAGAAAACTATCGTCCGGTATCACTCACATGTGTTACATGTAAACTATTCGAACACATCATTTGTCGTCATATTCTCAACCACCTAGACAAGAATAAGATACTAACCACACTTCAACACGGCTTTCGCTCCGGGTACTCATGCGAGACACAATTGCTCACTACTGTGCACGATCTTCTCAAGAAGTATGACGCTGGCAACCAGGTGGACATGGTAATCCTTGACTTTTCAAAGGCCTTCGATACCGTGCCCCATGAGAAGCTCCTATACAAGATGCGCAACTATGGCGTAGATGGCAACATCAACAACTGGCTCCGTCACTTCCTCACCCAGCGCCACATGAAAGTCGTTGTCGAAGGTGAACACTCTGAATCGGTCACAGTGGATTCCGGTGTACCACAGGGTACAGTATTAGAGCCATTATTATTCTTGTGCCACATAAATGATCTCCCAGAAACAGTGAAATCACAGGTCAGACTTTTTGCCGACGATTGCTTGCTTTATCGAATTATTAAGACCAGACAAGACCATCTTATTTTACAGCAAGATCTTTTAGCACTCGAGAAATGGGCCACCACATGGGGAATGAAATTTAAATTTAACGCCAAGAAATGTTATTTAATGAGTATCAACAGCAAATCATCAAATTTCTACAGTTTAAACAACCTGATACTTCAACAAGTTCAAGAAAATCCATACTTAGGAGCCACTATCTCCGAAGATCTGAAGTGGGACTCGCATATCACTAAATTAGTCAAAAAAGCAAACTCTTCACTTGGTTTCCTGAGAAGAAACTTGAAATACTGCCCCCAATCATGCAGAAGATCAGCATATTTGGCACTGGTACGCTCCACACTAGAGTACAGTTCAACAGTCTGGGACCCCTATTATGCAAAGGACATCGATAGGATAGAAAGAGTGCAACGCCAAGCTGCAAGATTCATCTCTGGCGATTACAAGAGTAGAGATGAAGGTTGCGTCACCAAGATGCTAAGCGACTTGAAACTCCCCTCATTACAAGACCGACGGAAGATGAATCGCCTAGTATTCTTCTACAAGGTGGTCGAGGGGCTGGTGCCAGCTTTCCCGTGCCAAGATTTTCTTACATCAGAAAGACCTAAACGCAGAATCAAGCCAAAACAATATAAAGACTGTGTCGTAAAAAATGTGTTAGAAAACTATGTGAACAATAATTCAAAGTGTTTCGTTATTGAGCAGGGTAGAACAGACAAATATACAAACTCTTACTTCCCCAAAACTATAAAAGACTGGAACAAACTTGAAGATAGTTTTGTGTGCGCCAAATCAACTGAGAGCTTTAGGTCAGCTCTTTCAGCCAAATTATTATAGACTCTCTCTCTCCGACGTGTACATGCCGAACGGATTCTACGTCGTATCCATTCAGATTCAGAATCAGTTGACCATGTTGTTGTTGTTGTTTATCGATCCGTAGAACAACCTCTAGTCGAGTAGATGATACAGTCCGTCCATGATACACGGAAACACGGTTTGGACACCGTCTTGACCCAGATTCTTATAAACAGGTAAACAAACATTAAAACCGTTCGTTATAAAACCACCGGTTTAGCGTATTTGGGCAATATACTACCTTCGACATACTCTGTTTACTTTGGTAGGTTGTTTTGTAACTGTATTATATCCGTATTTATATACTACTGATAACAGAAGTGAATATTGGAGAGTAAACACGAATTCACGTACTAGTTTCGTCTAAAATACCCTTTCGTCTAACGATGATTTCGGGTAGTAACGTATTCATCCACATATACTGGGTACTCCCAGCACACACTACTGAGTATGACAGGGTGGCGCTTGTCGGGGACCGTTGATAAACATCTCATTTGAGACACAGAATGTTAAAATAACCACATACTAAGGTCAAAAACAGTCCCGAGTGGTACAGTGGCCAGCTGTTCAGCAAAAATTGTAAAGTCTGGGGCTGGACTGTATCTACCTACCTACCTGAAGTCATTTCTATCAAACAGCTGCTTTGGTACTTATTGGGTTCACATATTACTTATCAAAGAGCAAACTGCTCGTAAAACAGATACATTTTCACATTTTATTTGAATGTATGCAAATATGGATGTTTTCGTTATTTCCATTTATGTGTAGCCTAAAAACCCCTTAAACAGAGGTAAATATAAAGAAATATATGTTTGTTTTTGTAAAATGAGAAATTTCGTCGCCTGCTCACTGCTCAGGAAGGTCACGTGATAGTTATGCGACAATATCATAACACGCATTTTACAGGTCAATTCAAATATAGTGGTCCTCTTACAGCTTTTTAACATTTTTTCTTCAAGAATACTAGAGTGGTGGAACCTATGCCTCAGTGTAAATCCTACATATAATGACCAGTATAAAATGTTAATTGCACATGCCATATATTATTATTTTCTTAAGTCGTGAAAACAACTTCAAAACACTCTTGTCGACAGTTTTAGCTTCATCACGTGACCTTGCTGCTCAATACAGCTATTGCAGCAGTGTTGGTCAGCACCCGTTTATATGGGGAACTGAAGACTTCAGGGCATATATGCACGGCATACTTGTTATTTTTTTATTTATCCACCATAATTTGTTGAATATCTTATTTTGATATAGTACATCATTGAGTAAAAACATTTATTGGTCTTAATCAGATATGGTATAGAAACTATTTTTCGGGTTAGGTGTAGATTTTTTAAATTCTGATAGCTACCCAAATTGCTCATACACCGTCCGTGGTCCAGTGGTAGAGCGTCGGATTTGGAATCGAGCGGTCCCGGGTTCGATACTCGGTCAGGCCACGTCATTGAGCAAGGCACCTCACATACATTGCTTAGTACTAGTTAACCACTTAGGTCGGCTAAGCCTGCCCAGGAAAACATGTCTAGGTCCCCGCAAGGGGTTTGACATTAATGGAACATACATACACAACAGTTTCGGTGGAAATATTCTCCCAATGATTTGCTTGTTTATATTCGTCTGCTGGACAAGTCATGTGACAGTTGCATCAGTCTACCGATACACTCAACGGAATGCTATTGAACCATGCTTCAGCTCTGTTGGCGAAATTAGCCTAGAACTATATAAATACGGATGAAAATGGAAAATACGCCGAGCACAGGAATACGCCGAGCATTGGTTCCACCACTCTATTGTCCAAGATATTTAGTAATTTACTATTTATGCTAATTCAGTTTTATTAATTTTTTTTCAAATCTAACCTGGCATCTCTATTCACCAAGTGCACTGACAAATGCATATCAGGCTGTTAGAGACATGGGGTTGCCAATAAAATCGGCAGCAAGACAGTATGATGTGCCACTCTCCACATTAAGTGACATTTCTCTCCATGTCACAACTTACCTCATATTGAAGAGTAATCATAATTTGTTGGGTGTTAAATTCCTCCATTTCGAGTAACAATTATGGACCAAGTAGGTCCACAGAATGTCATTCCCGACGAGGGACATCACAAGCCGGTCAGACCTATCGTACCTGAAGAACAAACCCAGTGCCATAATGTTGTGGAGGAAGTCTTCCGCGATGTACCACCCTTCTCGATAAAGTGGGGAGGAGTAAATGGCAATTGGGTTCTTTATGTGACACAGTCTGGCGCGGAATATATAGACACCGTCTAGAATGGAAACGAGGCTAAGCAAGCAGCACGTATCAAATCGTAATTGTCTCTTAACAATATATCCAGTAGAAAGTAACAGCTGTTAGGTACCAAACTTGGTAAGTTCCCTGACCCTTTGGCTACTACTTTATATTATATAGTTCTAGGCTAATTTCCCTGACAGAGCTGAAGCATGGTTCAATAGCATTCCGTATCGTATGTGTCCATTTACATCCATGTTTAAAATAGCCTTCCGTTTCGTGTATCGGTAGCCTGATGCAACTGTCACATGACTGGTCAATCAGACGCATATAAACAAACAATCATTGGGGCAATATTTCCATCGAAACTGATACGGTGTATGAACAATTCAGTTAGCCATCCAAATTTTAAAAAATCAACACCTAACTCGAAAAATAGTTTCGCTATTGATTAACAACAATAAGCGTTTTTATTCAATGATGCTACTATATCAAAATAAGATATTTAACAAGTTCTGGTGCATAAATAAAAAATATCAAGTATGCCGTGCATATGTGTCAGAAGTCTTGATTTCCTCATATAAATGGGGGCCGTTGCGAAAGCTGAATTGAGCAGCAAGGTCATGTGATGAAGCTAAAACTGTCGACAAGAGTTTTTGGAAAGTTGTTTTTATGACTTAAGAAACTAATAATATACTGCAAGTGCAAATAACATTTTTTACTGGCCATTATATGTGGGATTTATGCTGAGTATAGGTTCCACCACTCTATATATAAGACCTCTACATAATTATTTTTTCTGGTTGTTATTTCGAAAATGCCTTGATAGTAAAATAATTTATCAATTATAAATATTAAGACTATTACCAAATATAAGAAGGAATGATATTGAACAGTGTTGAATAAAAGATTTGAATTTGTCTTCTCCCAACTCCAATGAACCAGCTCTGCAAATAGGCTACTTCATTACAGTCGGCACCCAGGATGCCAACGATCTCGATATCAGCCAACGGTGTTGACAAGCTAGTCCAAATATTTAGACTCTGAAAATTTGATGTTTGACATTTTTTTCACGAACAAACAATTATTTCAAAATCAAATAAAATTAATATTAAATGATTCTGATGTTATGTAGAGACTCCTCCAGGGGCTATTCCCAAATAAAGTCTCGGGTCTGGATGAAATATCTCCTAAGTCTAAGATCATAAAAGCTACACCAAGAGATTGCTCCCATCCTTACCACCACCTCTAAGTTATTAGAATCAGACAGTGTTTCATTAGATTGCCCCTGTCTATAAGAAAAGCCAAACAATCCAAGGCCAGTAACTACAGGCCAATTTCTCTCACCTGTCTTGTATCCAAACTATTGGAGCATATTGTAGTCTCCAAAATCCTGACCCATAATGACAATAATGACCTAAGCCAATTCCAGCATGGCTTCAGAACAAAGCATAGTTGTGAATTTCGGCTTAACAGCTTCACACAAGAGGTATACGACAACCGTGAAAATGGTAAACAAACAGATGTTATTGTGTTTGAGGTTGCTCACAACAAACTGATATACAAACATAATCAGTTGGGTGTCCACCCCCGATATACAAACTTAATTAGTTGGGTGTCCACCCCCCACCTGGATCCGCTAGTGCAGCTGGAATATGGCCCCAAGATTTGATTACAAACTACAAAGTTATTCAGCTGGGTATCCTCCAGGTGCACCCACTCCCCTGGATCCACTAGTGCAGCTGAAATATGACTCCGAGATTTGGTGTCTCTATACGCAAACACTAGTTGATACATTTGAAGGTTAACAGCAAATAGCAGCACGTTGGATAATTGCTGACATGTATTTCACCTTTAGTGTTACAGAGATGCTCTTAGTTCACTAAATCTGCGCTGACTCGACCTTCAGCGTATCGATTATAAGTTATCCCTTTTGTCTTAAATTCATAATGAACTGGTTGAGAATTACCTATTTCCCCTTACCGTCCTGCACACCACTGCCATTCTTTATGTTACAGGTTAATTATCAGCAACAACTGATTACTACAAGTGAAGTCTACCTTTCTTCCTAGACATTGCCCATATTCTTTAAATAGAGCAGTTGAATGCGGATGTTTGCCGTACTGCGGCTACTACTGCCGGAGCAGCCTGTCCCTAGTAGTTGCTCTGCAAAGCTGCTTTTAACCCAATTGATTTCATTTTTAGCTTTTAGCATTCACAATTTCGTCCTTCTGATATCTCAGTTCTCAAGAAGTTATGTGTAAATTAGTCCAATATATAAGACTTCTACATAAAAAAATGCCTTGATAGTAGAATGTCACATTTTTGAAGTCTAAATATATATATATATGGACTATATATATAAGACCTCTACATAATTATTTTTCGATCTGTAAGACTTCTACATAAAAAAATGCCTTGATAGTAAAATGTCACATTTTTCAAGTCTAAATATTTGGACTATGTGTAAATGTGTATTATTAAATAAATGTTTTACACATCATCGTGTGTGAGGCGGCTGTGCCATGTCCGAGTATTGAACCAGGGTTGGGTTCCCTTGTTCTCAAATCGCAACTATATATTATGCCAAAAATATAATAAAATAAATGTTTGCAAAATAGGGTTAAATTACACAGTATGACCATTAAATACAACAGATGAATAGAATGAGTGCTTTATAATGGGCCAGTGTATCTTACTGGACAAAATCTTGTATGAAAATTGTAAAAATTAAAAAAAAAGTTTCATTTTTTTTTTAGGAACAATAATTTATTATCAGACTTGTATTGTACATAGTACATAATCATTTAGGGAGTAGTGTGGCCCATATGGGTCGCAGTTAGTGTCCCTAGGGTGACTATTTCACCCAAGTCACCCTCTAGAATGAGCTCCGGATATTATTCTGGCACCAGCAGATCACATACAACTTTAATTGCACATGTATACAGTCAAACCTGTGTTAATGGTTACCTCCATTAAGCAGCCAACCTGTATTAAGCAGCCAGGTTCCAGATTTATAATATTTTATTTTATTCTACATTTGATCTTTGTTAAGCAGCCACCTGTGCAAAGCAGCCACTTTCTGTGATTCCCTTGGCTGGCTGCTTAATCCAGTAGGAAGAGTGATATTCGAGAGATAACGATGTGACTGAAATTGTTTGACAAAAAATGGCATCTCTCGAGGATTACGAGGTCAACAATGCCATGCCAGATGCCAGACCTAGAACATCAGACTCGTATAAACAGTATCCAGCAGCCGTGTGGGGACGAGATTTAATCAAGAGTTATGGAAAACTGCGTGTGCTTAACAAGCTCAGTGTGAATGTACCTAGGGGCAGCATGTGAGTACTGTCACTATATGTCACAATTGTGACTGAAAAAATGTGACCAAATGAGCAGAATTCATATCTCGAGTAATGGAGATTATTATTTTTTTAATTATTATTATACCAGCTTTGTATAGCACTCTTTTCATACAGAAATTATACGTTCAACAAGTGCTTAACATTAATTTAGCATAGTAAGACATTTTTACAACATACAGTACAATAGTCAACATTAAGGACAATTACAATTTGGTAGGAATAAAAATATAATAATATAATGTTTATCAAAAATATTAAGAAAAGTACATAAAAGAATAAAGGTTAAGAATATTAAAATGCAAAATGCTATAGATACATCCTTAGATGGAACACACCAAACTAAAATCTACTTGCAAGAAGTGTATCACAGAGTGTAGCCGGTCCAGTGATTGGGTGGATCCCTACCTACGAGGCTCCCGCTACACCTGTGATACTCACCTCGGAATAGAGATATTAATGTTGTTAATGTCTAATCTCTCATGATTACATTGGGAACATTTCAAAGGTATATCATCATAATAGCTCATTCTAGGTCATAATATTTGGGAGAAGTGAGACAGTCTGCGATTGCACCCGTAAACTGTGTTATTTAATAAATATCAACAAAATGGTGTTAAAAGTCGCAATTTGACAATTTTTAATAGAATAAGTGTGTTATAATGGGCCAGTGTAAGATTACTGGACATATTTTGTATGAAAATTGTAAAATAAAATGCTGTTAGCAAAACAGGTGTGTTGTTATGGGGTTCACATATTAGTTATCAAAGAGCAAACTGCACATAAAGCAGATAAATTGTCACATTTTATTTGAAAGTACAGTTAAATAAAATGTGTAGCTTAAAAATCCCTTAATTAAACAGAGGTAAATATAAAGAAATATGTGTTTGTTTTTGTAAAATGAGAAATTTCATCATCTGCTCAGGAAGGTCACGTGATAGTTATGCAACAATGTCATAATGTGCATTTCACAGGTCAATTCAAATATAGTGTTCCTCTTACAGCTTTTTAACATATTTTCTTCAAAAATACTATTGTCCAACATATTTACTATTTATGCTAATTCAGTTTCATTCATTTTTTCCAAATCCAACCGGGCGTCTATATTCACCAAGTACACTGACAACTGCATATCAGGCTGTTAGAGACATGGGTTTGCCAATAAAATCGGCAGCAAGACAATATGGTGTGCCACTCTCCACATTAAATGACATTTCTCTCCATGTCACAACTTAACCTCATCTTGAAGAGTAAACATAATTTGTTGGGTGTTAAATTCCTCCGTTTCCAGTAACAATTATTACTATGCCCAATGTTAATTAGCTTTTTGGAACTTAACTGTAATCAACATTTCTGCTACATGAATTTTTAAGGTCGGCTGATTTTTCGATGCCATGTTGAAATCACAAGCGAGTGAATGTGCATTTTATTTTGTTATGCAATCTCAGTTTAGACCATTGCATTAAATGCAGAAATGATCATTTTACTTAGTTAGTAATATTATTCCACTTTCCATAAAAAGAGACTGACTAGAAGACATTCACCGAAAAGCCTTAGACGGCCGATTACTGGTACACCAATGGTAATTTATTAGTTTTCTTACAATTTTGACTAATTTTGTCGAAGATTCGGCCGTAACATGTATGTAACAGGAAGATCTGCACTTGTTTTTCTGTTACCATTTATTACTCTTCCAGTACCATTTATTACTCTTCCAGTACCATTTATTACTCTTCCAGTATCATTTATTACTCTTCCAGTACCATTTATTACTCTTCCAGTATCATTTATTACTCTTCCAGTATAATTTATTACTCTTCCAGTACCATTTATTACTCTTCCAGTATCATTTATTACTCTTCCAGTATCATTTATTACTCTTCCAGTATCATTTATTACTCTTCCAGTACCATTTATTACTCTTCCAGTATCTATTACTCTTCCAGTATCATTTATTACTCTTCCAGTATCATTTATTACTCTTCCAGTATCATTTATTACTCTTCCAGTATCATTTATTACTCTTCCAGTACCATTTATTACTCTTCCAGTATCATTTATTACTCTTCCAATACCATTTATTACTCTTCCAGTATCATTTATTGCTCTTCCAGTATCATTTATTACTCTTCCAGTATCATTTATTACTCTTCCAGTATCATTTATTACTCTTCCAGTACCATTTATTACTCTTCCAGTATCATTTATTACTCTTCCAGTACCATTTATTACTCTTCCAGTACCATTTATTACTCTTCCAGTATCATTTATTACTCTCCAGACTATTACTCTTCCAGTATCATTTATTACTCTTCCAGTATCATTTATTACTCTTCCAGTACCATTTATTACTCTTCCAGTATCATTTATTACTCTTCCAGTATCATTTATTACTCTTCCAGTACCATTTATTACTCTTCCAGTATCATTTATTACTCTTCCAGTATCATTTATTACTCTTCCAGTATCATTTATTACTCTTCCAGTATCATTTATTACTCTTCCAGTATCATTTATTACTCTTCCAGTACCATTTATTACTCTCCAGTACCTTTATTGCTCTTCCAGTATCATTTATTACTCTTCCAGTACCATTTATTACTCTTCGTTTTTTACTCTTCCAGTACCATTTTTTATTACTCTTCCAGTACCATTTATTACTCTTCCAGTATCATTTATTACTCTTCCAGTATCATTTATATCTTCCAGTATCATTTATTACTCCTCCAGTATCATTTATTACTCTTCTTATTACTCTTCCAGTACCATTTATTACTCTTCAGTATCATTTATTACTCTTCCAGTACCATTTATTACTCTTCCAGTACCATTTATTACTCTTCCAGTATCATTTATTACTCTTCCAGTATCATTTATTACTCTTCCAGTATCATTTATTACTCCTCCAGTATCATTTATTACTCTTCTTATTACTCTTCCAGTACCATTTATTACTCTTCCAGTATCATTTATTACTCTTCCAGTACGTAAACAATATCATCAATTTTCGGTATTGACTGCATAGATAATAGCATGTACTGGTTGCTACAGTAACAATGATCCACTGAGAGGCTTCTATGTAGGATAGGGTTAAAGCTGTAGACGTCATCATATTTTGTTAGAATTCGGGGGCCCCATACTCACATAAATTATAATATGTATAGGTTTTATTCAATTCCAGAGCTTCTAAAGCTGTCGTGTCTGCCGGTCCTATGCTGAGTTCTTGCCCCAGAATATTAGTTATTAGGTCTGCTATTGACTGACCCTCCACAGAGTTATGTGGGGTTAGTTAAATCTCGGGGGGGGGTGATGCGTTAACCCAATCCCCAATAGATTTTACTGATCCCACATAACTCTGTGGGGATCAGTAGCAAACCCTATAACGAATTTATTGCATCAACCACCTTTAATATAAAACACATTGTTTTCTGAACTTATTTTAGTCAAATAAATCAAAACTCCCCTGTAGGGTCACCAAAAGGATAGAATTAGTGGAAGACCGATTCTAAAATCCAAAACTGTTCAAATATACATCCGTAAATATTTCCATAATAGCAGAAAAGATCATAATGGTTATAATGGTTCCTTGCTGAAAAAGACTACGTCCAATCAACTATCTGCATTACACTGTATTCAACATTTTCAGTTATGGCCTGCTAGGCCCTAGTGGGTGTGGTAAGACTACTCTGCTACGATGTGTGCTGGGGCGCTTGCACTTAGACAGCGGTCATTTGATTGTGTTAGGGGACAGACCCGGGGCTAGGGGTCATAAAGTTCCAGGCAGCATGGTGGGATATATGCCTCAGGTATTGTAATAGGTTTACTTTTGACTTTTTGTGCTTCAACTTTATTCTTCCTATGGGGGGCTCCTGTTGCCGACTTGAAATCACTATATCCTTACCGCTGTAGATTTGAATCCACTGGGGGTATCAAATTATTTCTAATGACGATTAAGAGTAAACTTTATTTATTTTACAAGGATTGCGAAACAAGTTTCAACAATTTATATTAATCACTCTCGTTGGCACAGATGAAAGCATAAATGTGGGAGGAAACCGGAGTACCCAGAGAAAACCCACATGTCTGATCTGGCGGCCACCGTACCCTCCTACACACTTCCCTGTCCTAGGATCGAACCCGGGTTGCATTTGTGAGAAGCGTGCGCGCTAACCACTGCGCTAATTGGACATCAAATGATGATTACTGTACGAGTGTAAGCGATATATGAAATAAGCTTTCACTAATTGTCCAAAAAAATGTACAATTGACCAAACCGACAAATGTTGTCTACTAGCTAGTGTTACATTAAAGCCATATTCCGATTCAGAGACAAAATTGCGATGTGTGCGTGTGTCCCTTGTTTGATGAGCGAAATTTTATTAAAACATGGTAAAAATGATGTGCACACATTATTTATTTGCTATTATGATTTGTTACGAAGCTACTGAGAGAGGTGAATGAGAGAAAATACAATCCATGTCCAAGGATTATAAAAACTACAATGTCTATAAGCAGCCAGACAAGGGAATAATAGAGCATGGATGTTTAGTACAGATGACTGCTTAATAGAGGGCAAATGTATAACAAAGTAACATATCGTGAATCTGGAAGCTGGCTGCTTAAAACAGGTTGGCTTCTTAATGGAGGTGACCAGTCGGATAACACTGGTTTGTAACAAATACAGTATACCACAGGGCTCAAGCTAAACCCACATTTTTGGGAGAAGTGTGAAAGCGTGTGATCATCTAATGGTATTATTTAATAAATTTCAACATAATAGGGTTAAAATACACAGTATGACCATTAAATACACAATATGACCATTAAATACACAATATGACCATTAAATATACAATATGACCATTAAATACACAATATGACCATTAAATACACAGTATGACCATTAAATACACAATATGACCATTAAATACACAATGTGACCATTAAATACACCACAATATGACCATTAAATACACAATATGACCATTAAATACACAGTATTACTATTAAATACACAGTATGACCATTAAATACACAATATGACCATTAAATACACAATATGACCATTAAATATACAGTATGACCATTAAATATTGTTTCACAATATGACCATTAAATACACAGTATGACCATTAAATACACAATATGACCATTAAATACACAATATGACCATTAAATACACAGTATGACCATTAAATACACAATATGACCATTAAATACACCACAATATGACCATTAAATACACAGTATGACCATTAAATACACAATATGACCATTAAATACACAGTATGACCATTAAATACACAGTATGACCATTAAATACACAATATGACCATTAAATACACAGTATGACCATTAAATACACAATATGACCATTAAATACACAATATGACCATTAAATACACAATATGACCATTAAATACACAATATGACCATTAAATACACAATATGACCATTAAATACACAATATGACCATTAAATACACAATATGACCATTAAATACACAATATGACCATTAAATACACAGTATGACCATTAAATACACAATATGACCATTAAATACACAGTATGACCATTAAATACACAATATGACCATTAAATACACAGTATGACCATTAAATACACAATATG
Organism: Archivesica marissinica; assembly: GCA_014843695.1. Lineage (NCBI taxonomy): Eukaryota > Metazoa > Mollusca > Bivalvia > Venerida > Vesicomyidae > Archivesica > Archivesica marissinica. Next base: position 31,535,437 of record CM026386.1, on the reverse strand, counting down.
ACCATTAAATACACAATATGACCATTAAATACACAGTATGACCATTAAATACACAGTATGACCATTAAATACACAGTATGACCATTAAATACACAATATGACCATTAAATACACAATATGACCATTAAATACACAGTATGACCATTAAATACACAGTATGACCATTAAATACACAGTATGACCATTAAATACACAGTATGACCATTAAATACACAGTATGACCATTAAATACACAGTATGACCATTAAATACACAGTATGACCATTAAATACACAGTATGACCATTAAATACACAATATGACCATTAAATACACAATATGACCATTAAATACACCACAATATGACCATTAAATACACAATATGACCATTAAATACACAATATGACCATTAAATACACAATATGACCATTAAATACACAATATGACCATTAAATACACAATATGACCATTAAATACACAATATGACCATTAAATACACAATATGACCATTAAATACACAGTATGACCATTAAATACACAGTATGACCATTAAATACACAATATGACCATTAAATACACAATATGACCATTAAATACACAATATGACCATTAAATACACAATATGACCATTAAATACACAATATGACCATTAAATACACCACAATATGACCATTAAATACACAATATGACCATTAAATACACAGTATGACCATTAAATACACAATATGACCATTAAATACACAGTATGACCATTAAATACACAGTATGACCATTAAATACACAATATGACCATTAAATACACAATATGACCATTAAATACACAATATGACCATTAAATACACAATATGACCATTAAATACACAATATGACCATTAAATACACAATATGACCATTAAATACACAATATGACCATTAAATACACAATATGACCATTAAATACACAATATGACCATTAAATACACAATATGACCATTAAATACACAATATGACCATTAAATACACAATATGACCACCATTAAATACACAATATGACCATTAAATACACAATATGACCATTAAATACACAATATGACCATTAAATACACAATATGACCATTAAATACACAATATGACCATTAAATACACAATATGACCATTAAATACACAATATGACCATTAAATACACAATATGACCATTAAATACACAATATGACCATTAAATACACAATATGACCATTAAATACACAATATGACCATTAAATACACAATATGACCATTAAATACACAATATGACCATTAAATACACAATATGACCATTAAATACACAGTATGACCATTAAATACACAATATGACCATTAAATACACAGTATGACCATTAAATACACAATATGACCATATGACCATTAAATACACAATATGACCAACAATATGACCATTAAATACACAATATGACCATTAAATACACAGTATGACCATTAAATACACAATATGACCATTAAATACACAATATGACCATTAAATACACAGTATGACCATTAAATACACAATATGACCATTAAATACACAATATGACCATTAAATACACAATATGACCATTAAATACACAATATGACCATTAAATACACAATATGACCATTAAATACACAATATGACCATTAAATACACAATATGACCATTAAATACACAATATGACCATTAAATACACAATATGACCATTAAATACACAATATGACCATTAAATACACAATATGACCATTAAATACACAATATGACCATTAAATACACAATATGACCATTAAATACACAATATGACCATTAAATACACAATATGACCATTAAATACACAATATGACCATTAAATACACAATATGACCATTAAATACACAGTATGACCATTAAATACACAATATGACCATTAAATACACAGTATGACCATTAAATACACAATATGACCATTAAATACACAATATGACCATTAAATACACAGTATGACCATTAAATACACAATATGACCATTAAATACACAGTATGACCATTAAATACACAATATGACCATTAAATACACAGTATGACCATTAAATACACAGTATGACCATTAAATACACAGTATGACCATTAAATACACAGTATGACCATTAAATACACAGTATGACCATTAAATACACAGTATGACCATTAAATACACAGTACAACCATTAAATACACAGTATGACCATTAAATACACAGTATGACCATTAAATACACAGTATGACCATTAAATACACAGTATGACCATTAAATACACAGTATGACCATTAAATACACAGTATGACCATTAAATACACAGTATGACCATTAAATACACAATATGACCATTAAATACACAATATGACCATTAAATACACAGTATGACCATTAAATACACAGTATGACCATTAAATACACAGTACAACCATTAAATACACAGTATGACCATTAAATACACAATATGACCATTAAATACACAGTATGACCATTAAATACACAATATGACCATTAAATACACAATATGACCATTAAATACACAATATGACCATTAAATGCACAATATGACCATTAAATACACAGTATGACCATTAAATACACAGTATGACCATTAAATACACAGTATGACCATTAAATACACAGTATGACCATTAAATACACAGTATGACCATTAAATACACAGTATGACCATTAAATACACAGTATGACCATTAAATACACAGTATGACCATTAAATACACAGTATGACCATTAAATACACAGTATGACCATTAAATACACAGTATGACCATTAAATACACAATATGACCATTAAATACACAGTATGACCATTAAATACACAATATGACCATTAAATACACAATATGACCATTAAATACACAATATGACCATTAAATACACAATATGACCATTAAATACACAATATGACCATTAAATACACAATATGACCATTAAATACACAATATGACCATTAAATACACAATATGACCATTAAATACACAGTATGACCATTAAATACACAGTATGACCATTAAATACACAGTATGACCATTAAATACACAGTATGACCATTAAATACACAGTATGACCATTAAATACACAGTATGACCATTAAATACACAATATGACCATTAAATACACAGTATGACCATTAAATACACAGTATGACCATTAAATGCACAATATGACCATTAAATATATATATGACCATTAAATGTACAGTATGACCATTAAATACACAGTATGACCATTAAATGCACAATATGACCATTAAATATATATATGACCATTAAATACACAGTATGACCATTAAATGCACAATATGACCATTAAATACACAATATGACCATTAAATACACAATATGGCCATTAAATACACAATATGACCATTAAATACACAATATGGCCATTAAATACACAATATGACCATTAAATACACAATATGACCATTAAATACACAATATGACCATTAAATACACAGTATGACCATTAAATACACAGTATGACCATTAAATACACAATATGACCATTAAATACACAGTATGACCATTAAATACACAGTATGACCATTAAATACACAGTATGACCATTAAATACACAATATGACCATTAAATACACAGTATGACCATTAAATACACAATATGACCATTAAATACACAATATGACCATTAAATACACAGTATGACCATTAAATACACAGTATGACCATTAAATACACAATATGACCATTAAATACACAGTATGACCATTAAATACACAATATGACCATTAAATACACAATATGACCATTAAATACACAGTATGACCATTAAATACACAGTATGACCATTAAATACACAGTATGACCATTAAATACACAGTATGACCATTAAATACACAATATGACCATTAAATACACAATATGACCATTAAATACACAATATGACCATTAAATACACAGTATGACCATTAAATACACAATATGACCATTAAATACACAATATGACCATTAAATACACAGTATGACCATTAAATACACAGTATGACCATTAAATACACAATATGACCATTAAATACACAATATGACCATTAAATACACAGTATGACCATTAAATACACAATATGACCATTAAATACACAATATGACCATTAAATACACAATATGACCATTAAATACACAATATGACCATTAAATACACAATATGACCATTAAATACACAATATGACCATTAAATACACAATATGACCATTAAATACACAATATGACCATTAAATACACAATATGACCATTAAATACACAATATGACCATTAAATACACAGTATGACCATTAAATACACAATATGACCATTAAATACACAGTATGACCATTAAATACACAATATGACCATTAAATACACAATATGACCATTAAATACACAATATGACCATTAAATACACAGTATGACCATTAAATACACAGTATGACCATTAAATACACAGTATGACCATTAAATACACAGTATGACCATTAAATACACAATATGACCATTAAATACACAGTATGACCATTAAATACACAGTATGACCATTAAATACACAGTATGACCATTAAATACACAGTATGACCATTAAATACACAGTATGACCATTAAATACACATATGACCATTAAATACACAGTATGACCATTAAATACACAATATGACCATTAAATACACAATATGACCATTAAATACACAGTATGACCATTAAATACACAATATGACCATTAAATACACAATATGACCATTAAATACACAATATGACCATTAAATACACAGTATGACCATTAAATACACAATATGACCATTAAATACACAATATGACCATTAAATACACAATATGACCATTAAATACACAATATGACCATTAAATACACAATATGACCATTAAATACACAATATGACCATTAAATACACAGTATGACCATTAAATACACAATATGACCATTAAATACACAGTATGACCATTAAATACACAATATGACCATTAAATACACAATATGACCATTAAATACACAATATGACCATTAAATACACAGTATGACCATTAAATACACAATATGACCATTAAATACACAATATGACCATTAAATACACAATATGACCATTAAATACACAATATGACCATTAAATACACAATATGACCATTAAATACACAGTATGACCATTAAATACACAATATGACCATTAAATACACAGTATGACCATTAAATACACAATATGACCATTAAATACACAATATGACCATTAAATACACAATATGACCATTAAATACACAATATGACCATTAAATACACAATATGACCATTAAATACACAATATGACCATTAAATACACAGTATGACCATTAAATACAATACTTGAATAGGAGTGCTTGTGTCTTACTGGACACTATTTTGTTTGAAAATTGTAGAAACAAATATTGTTTTTTAAAAAAATATTTTTTTTAGGTAGAAGTGGTGCCCCCAGGGGGCGAAGTCAGGTCCCAATGCGACTACTTCGCCCATGTCTCCCTCCAGAATGAGCCCTGTTTAAACAACCATAATGTGACTGTCATTTTGGACAGTAATATGACCTTTACCATGGACTGTGGAAGTCGTGATAGTGCAGTGGTAGCGCAATCGCTTCAGGTGTGAAAGGCCTGTAGTTCAAACCTCACTGGAGATTTTACGATTGTGCCCTTAGGCAAGACATTTAAATTCCACGTTGCCTCTTCTCTCTCCCTCGTGGCAATGGATTCTATCAGGAATGAGGTATCGAGAGTGATTAATATAAGTTGTAAGAACTTGTTTCGCAATCAAGCTAAAATAAATTTGTATAACCTTTACCATGGGCTCAGTGTGAAACTTTTCTATCTGCCTTCTTTGTTTCTCTACACTTACATGATTTGTATTTACAGGAAACCGGATTATTTCCAGACTTGACTATTGCAGAGACATTGAAGTACTTTGGTACCTTACACGGGATGACATCTGAACATATCCGAAATAGAAGAGACTTTCTCATAGAGTTTCTAACATTGCCCGAGAGAAGCAGACTCATCTGTCAACTTAGGTGCATACCTTTTGCACAATTATAAAAACAGGATAAATACACTCTATTACTTTGTATGTAATATTTATTTTCACGTATTGTCTGGATCCAGATATTTAATGTTGTCCAGTTCTTCATTCGTTGTTTTCCTGGATATCACACCAGGCTTGGAGATTGAAACTGTATATGTGTGCATGTTGTTTGGCTATTGTTGATTATGTGAACGATTGGACATTGGATGGATCAACACAACATTGATGCCATTATGAAAATAAATTAACTGGTTCACTTTTAACATGAGTTCTCTATGACCCAGTTATTAACATTATTGGCTGTATTATATGTCCCTCAATGTTGTGGGTTCATGCCCTATCAGGGTCAGATTCTTTCCAGTCGGGAGGCTATCTTTGCATATGGCTCAGAGAAGGTTGGTGGGCCTACCTGTGCACGAAACAATGCTCGGGAGTGGCATCTGGGTCTTGCTCCATCATTTGATTCTAAGGAGTCACTATTTCCCCCTAGCTGTTCTTACGCCTAAATCCCAAAACTTTGAATCTTTGGTTTCAGTGGTGGTCAGATGAGGCGCGTGTCATTCGCGGTTGCTCTATTGCATGAACCCGAGCTTCTCATCCTGGATGAACCAACTGTCGGTGTGGATCCGGTTCTTAGAGAAAGGTACACCTATCATTTACAAGAACAGGGATCATTTAGAGGCTGATGTGGGCGGAATAGTCGCCCTAGACTTCGCCTCTGGGGCACTTTTCCCTAAAAAAAGTTTTACTTTTTAATTTATTTTTTACAATTGTCATATACATTTTGGCCAGTAAGATACACTGGCCCATTATCAAGCATTCCTTCTATCCAAATGTTGTATTTAATCGTCATACTGTGCATTTTAACCATATTTTGTTGTAATTTATTTAATTTAAGAATGTGATTGCACGCTTTCTCACTTCTCCCAAAAATTCTGACCTAGCATTTATATAAAACTTTGTGTTTAATAACATTGAACAAATGTGTTAGTTTTGTAGACAGACTAATAGTCAATGCTGACCAGGTTCTGTAGTTATACAATTTGTTCAAACCTCAAACTTAAATGATTGGATTTATTGAGACTGATATTTGCGCTAAACTCAATCAATCAGATTGCTTGTGGATTGAGAAATGTTTTATAACCTTTTGACGAGGCCTTGAAGTTGTAAAGCTGTTCTGCAATCTCGATATCAGTCTTCAGCTTTCTCATTGGTTATCTCAGAACATATCAGGCACAGGCTTTCTCATTGGTTATCTCAGAACATATCAGGCACAGGCTTTCTCATTGGTTATCTCAGAACATATCAGGCACAGGCTTTCTCATTGGTTATCTCAGAACATATCAGGCACAGCCTTTCTCATTGGTTATCTCAGAACATATCAGGCACAGGCTTTCTCATTGGTTATCTCAGAACATATCAGGCACAGGCTTTCTCATTGGTTATCTCAGAACATATCAGGCACAGCCTTTCTCATTGGTTATCTCAGAACATATCTGACACAGCCTTTCTCATTGGTTATATCAGAACATATCTGACACAGCCTTTCTCATTGGTTATATCAGAACATATCAGGCACAGCCTTTCTCATTGGTTATCTCAGAACATATCAGGCACAGGCTTTCTCATTGGTTATCTCAGAACATATCAGGCACAGGCTTTCTCATTGGTTATCTCAGAACATATCAGGCACAGCCTTTCTCATTGGTTATCTCAGAACATATCTGACACAGCCTTTCTCATTGGTTATATCAGAACATATCAGGCACAGCCTTTCTCATTGGTTATCTCAGAACATATCTGACACAGCCTTTCTCATTGGTTATATCAGAACATATCTGACACAGCCTTTCTCATTGGTTATATCAGAACATATCAGGCACAGCCTTTCTCATTGGTTATCTCAGAACATATCAGGCACAGGCTTTCTCATTGGTTATCTCAGAACATATCAGGCACAGGCTTTCTCATTGGTTATATCAGAACATATCTGACACAGCCTTTCTCATTGGTTATATCAGAACATATCAGGCACAGCCTTTCTCATTGGTTATCTCAGAACATATCTGACACAGCCTTTCTCATTGGTTATATCAGAACATATCTGACACAGCCTTTCTCATTGGTTATATCAGAACATATCTGACACAGCCTTTCTCATTGGTTATATCAGAACATATCTGACACAGCCAATCGTATCACTTGAGATTTGAAAAAGTTCATGGATATCACCTTGTGATGGCCTGTTTACCAACAACATCTTACCACAAAGAAGACTGCAAAATACAGTTGATTGATGATACAAGACTATTATGTCAGTAAAATGTACATATCATGACATGATAATCAAAGACTTAAAACAATGTTGCAAATTACATTCAACACCAAAATTTAGGGTTTGCTATGCCAATCTAGTAGTTTAACCATCTTTTTAGAGTGCTTGTTACGATGGCACTGAAGTATAGTGGTTAGATTTATAACTGCTATTCAACTGTGTCATAGTGGTGCGTCAAGGTCTGGCTTATGCATATAGATTTATAGGTTGTGATATTAGCAAATACATGAGAAAATATTCAATTATTCTATTGTTGCTGCTTGTAGAATTTGGGACCATTTGATAAATATAGCAAGCCACACGCAGAACCAAGTAACCATAATACTAACCACACACTACGTAGAGGAGGCCAGACAGGCAGACAAGGTTAGTGAATATAACAAGCCACACGCAGAACCAAGTAACCGTAATACTAACCACACACTACGTAGAGGAGGGCAGACAAGGTTAGTGAATATAACAAGCCACATGCAGAACCTAGTAACCATAATACTAACCACACACTACGTAGAGGAGGGCAGACAGGCAGACAAGGTTAGTGAATATAACAAGCCACACGCAGAACCTAGTAACCATAATACTAACCACACACTACGTAGAGGAGGGCAGACAGGCAGACAAGGTTAGTGAATATAACAAGCCACACGCAGAACCTAGTAACCATAATACTAACCACACACTACGTAGAGGAGGGCAGACAGGCAGACAAGGTTAGTGAATATAACAAGCCACACGCAGAACCTAGTAACCATAATACTAACCACACACTACGTAGAGGAGGGCAGACAGGCAGACAAGGTTAGTGAATATAACAAGCCACACGCAGAACCTAGTAACCATAATACTAACCACACACTACGTAGAGGAGGGCAGACAGGCAGACAAGGTTAGTGAATATAACAAGCCACACGCAGAACCTAGTAACCATAATACTAACCACACACTACGTAGAGGAGGGCAGACAGGCAGACAAGGTTAGTGAATATAACAAGCCACACGCAGAACCTAGTAACCATAATACTAACCACACACTACGTAGAGGAGTCGAGTCCATGCTGACCACACAGTGCACAGAGGAGGACAGACAGACAGCTTAGTGTTAGATACAATTCCTATTTCTTTGGACTATATAGTACATTGTATAATTAAATATGTCCAGTTGTTAACACGTAGCACTTGTAATCCAATGGTCACAGATTCGATCCCCCACTATGCCATACTATGACCAATATAATAGTCTTTCGGATGAAACTTTAAATCAAGGTCCTGTGTGGTAGTTTACACTGAAATGAACCAGAAGAGACTCTTGTAGTGGGCACTGTCTGTATAATTGCACTACCCTTCATAATCTAAAATTACTAATGTCTTCAGGAGGTGTTATTCACATCGGCAATCTGTAGCAATGGTAAACAGACACTAAACACATAACAGTAGTGTGATAATTTGCTATTATGTTTTCCAGGTTGGCTTCATGAGGAATGGTAAAATCCTGGCTGAAGAAGAGCCACAGAAAGCAATGGAAAAGTACCACATGACAGTAAGTATTAGCAGGAAGAATATTGTGATTTCTTAATCACATGCAGGGATTAACTACACCCTTAAAATAGGGAGAATATTAAGGTATATAAGTGAGAAGTTTAAGGTATACAAGGGAAAGGGTTTAGGAATGCAATATGGAAGTTTAAGGTATTCGTGGACTCAATTTAAGGTATAGAAGGGATAAGTTTAAGGTATTCAAAGACAAGGTTTAAGGTATTCAAGGCAGAAGTTTATGGTATACATAATATAATACAAGGCAGAAGTTTATGGTATACATAATATAATACAAGGGAGAAGTTTATGGTATACATAATATAATACAAGGGAGAAGTTTATGGTATACATAATATAATACAAGGGAGAAGTTTATGGTATACATAATATAATACAAGGCAGAAGTTTATGGTATACATAATATAATACAAGGCAGAAGTTTATGGTATACATAATATAATACAAGGGAGAAGTTTATGGTATACATAATATAATACAAGGGAGAAGTTTATGGTATACATAATATAATACA
>CM026386.1:31501542-31524009 GCA_014843695.1 Archivesica marissinica | reverse complement strand
GAGGGCAAATGTATAACAAAGTAACATATCGTGAATCTGGAAGCTGGCTGCTTAAAACAGGTTGGCTTCTTAATGGAGGTGACCAGTCGGATAACACTGGTTTGTAACAAATACAGTATACCACAGGGCTCAAGCTAAACCCACATTTTTGGGAGAAGTGTGAAAGCGTGTGATCATCTAATGGTATTATTTAATAAATTTCAACATAATAGGGTTAAAATACACAGTATGACCATTAAATACACAATATGACCATTAAATACACAATATGACCATTAAATATACAATATGACCATTAAATACACAATATGACCATTAAATACACAGTATGACCATTAAATACACAATATGACCATTAAATACACAATGTGACCATTAAATACACCACAATATGACCATTAAATACACAATATGACCATTAAATACACAATATTACCATTAAATACACAATATGACCATTAAATACACAATATGACCATTAAATACACAATATGACCATTAAATACACAATATGACCATTAAATACACAATATGACCATTAAATACACAGTATGACCATTAAATACACAATATGACCATTAAATACACAATATGACCATTAAATACACAATATGACCATTAAATACACAATATGACCATTAAATACACAATATGACCATTAAATACACAATATGACCATTAAATACACAATATGACCATTAAATACACAATATGACCATTAAATACACAATATGACCATTAAATACACAATATGACCATTAAATACACAATATGACCATTAAATACACAGTATGACCATTAAATACACAATATGACCATTAAATACACAATATGACCATTAAATACACAATATGACCATTAAATACACAATATGACCATTAAATACACAATATGACCATTAAATACACAATATGACCATTAAATACACAATATGACCATTAAATACACAATATGACCATTAAATACACAATATGACCATTAAATACACAATATGACCATTAAATACACAATATGACCATTAAATACACAATATGACCATTAAATACACAATATGACCATTAAATACACAATATGACCATTAAATACACAGTATGACCATTAAATACACACAATATGACCATTAAATACACAATATGACCATTAAATACACAATATGCCATTAAATACACAATATGACCATTAAATATACAATATGACCATTAAATACACAATATGTCCATTAAATACACAATATGACCATTAAATATACAATATGACCATTACATACACAATATGACCATTAAATACACAATATGACCATTACATACACAATATTTCCATTAAATACACAATATGACCATTAAATATACAATATGACCATTACATACACAATATGACCATTAAATACACAATATGACCATTACATACACAAAATGTCCATTAAATATACAATATGACCATTAAATATACAATATGACCATTACATACACAATATGTCCATTAAATACACAATATGACCATTAAATATACAATATGACCATTAAATACACAATATGTCCATTAAATACACAATATGACCATTAAATATACAATATGACCATTAAATATACAATATGACCATTACATATACAATATGTCCATTAAATACACAATATGACCATTAAATAGACAATATGACCATTACATACACAATATGACCATTAAATACAAAATATGACCATTAAATACACAATATGACCAACAATATGACCATTACATACACAATATGACCATTAAATACACAATATGACCATTAAATACACAATATGACCATTAAATATACAATATGTCCATTAAATACACAATATGACCATTAAATACACAATATGACCAACAATATGACCATTACATACACAATATGACCATTAAATACACAATATGACCATTAAATACACAATATGACCATTAAATACACAATATGACCAACAATATGACCATTACATACACAATATGACCAACAATATGACCATTAAATACACAATATGACCATTAAATACACAATATGACCATTAAATACACAATATGACCATTAAATACACAATATGACCATTAAATACACAATATGACCATTAAATACACAATATGACCATTAAATACAATAAATATGACCATTAAATACACAATATGACCATTAAATACACAATATGACCATTAAATACACAATATGACCATTAAATAAACACAATATGACCATTAAATACACAATATGACCATTAAATACACAATATGACCATTAAATACACAATATGACCATTAAATACACAATATGACCATTAAATACACAATATGACCATTAAATACACAATATGACCATTAAATACACAATATGACCATTAAATACACAATATGACCAACAATATGACCATTAAATACACAATATGACCAACAATATGACCATTAAATACACAATATGGCCATTAAATACACAATATGACCATTAAATACACAATATGACCATTAAATACACAATATGACCATTAAATACACAATATGACCATTAAATACACAATATGACCATTAAATACACAATATGACCATTAAATACACAATATGACCATTAAATACACAATATGACCATTAAATACACAATATGACCATTAAATACACAATATGACCATTAAATACACAATATTAAATACACAATATGACCATTAAATACACAATATGACCATTAAATATACAATATGACCATTAAATACACAATATGTCCATTAAATACACAATATGACCATTAAATACACAATATGACCATTAAATACACAATATGACCATTAAATACACAATATGACCATTAAATATACAATATGACCATTAAATACACAATATGACCATTAAATACACAATATGACCATTAAATACACAATATGACCATTAAATACACAATATGACCATTAAATACACAATATGACCATTAAATACACAATATGACCATTAAATATACAATATGACCATTAAATACACAATATGACCATTAAATATACAATATGACCATTAAATATACAATATTAAATACAATATGTCCATTAAATATACAATATGACCATTAAATACACAATATGACCATTAAATATACAATATGACCATTAAATACACAATATGTCCATTAAATACACAATATGACCATTAAATACACAATATGACCATTAAATACACAATATGACCATTAAATACACAATATAACCATTAAATACACAATATGACCATTAAATACACAGTATGACCATTAAATACACAGTATGACCATTAAATACACAGTATGACCATTAAATACACAGTATGACCATTAAATACACAGTATGACCATTAAATACACAGTATGACCATTAAATACACAGTATGACCATTAAATACACAATATGACCATTAAATACACAATATGACCATTAAATACACAATATAACCATTAAATACACAATATGACCATTAAATACACAATATGACCATTAAATACACAATATGACCATTAAATACACAATATGACCATTAAATACACAATATGACCATTAAATACACAATATGACCATTAAATACACAATATGACCATTAAATACACAATATGACCATTAAATACACAATATGACCATTAAATACACAATATGACCATTAAATACACAATATGACCATTAAATACACAATATGACCATTAAATACACAATATGACCATTAAATACACAATATGACCATTAAATACACAGTATGACCATTAAATACACAATATGACCATTAAATACACAATATGACCATTAAATACACAGTATGACCATTAAATACACAATATGACCATTAAATACACAATATGACCATTAAATACACAATATGACCATTAAATACACAATATGACCATTAAATACACAATATGACCATTAAATATAAATATGACCATTAAATACACAATATGACCATTAAATACACAATATGACCATTAAATACACAATATGACCATTAAATACAAATATGACCATTAAATACACAATATGACCATTAAATACACAATATGACCATTAAATACACAATATGACCATTAAATACACAATATGACCATTAAATACACAATATGACCATTAAATACACAATATGACCATTAAATACACAATATGACCATTAAATACACAATATGACCATTAAATACACAATATGACCATTAAATACACAATATGACCATTAAATACACAATATGACCATTAAATACACAATATGACCATTAAATACACAATATGACCATTAAATACACAATATGACCATTAAATACACAATATGACCATTAAATACACAATATGACCATTAAATACACAATATGACCATTAAATACACAGTATGACCATTAAATACACAATATGACCATTAAATACACAATATGACCATTAAATACACAATATGACCATTAAATACACAGTATGACCATTAAATACACAATATGACCATTAAATACACAATATGACCATTAAATACACAATATGACCATTAAATACACAGTATGACCATTAAATACACAATATGACCATTAAATACACAATATGACCATTAAATACACAATATGACCATTAAATACACAATATGACCATTAAATACACAATATGACCATTAAATACACAGTATGACCATTAAATACACAATATGACCATTAAATACACAGTATGACCATTAAATACACAATATGACCATTAAATACACAGTATGACCATTAAATACACAATATGACCATTAAATACACAGTATGACCATTAAATACACAATATGACCATTAAATACACAATATGACCATTAAATACACAGTATGACCATTAAATACACAATATGACCATTAAATACACAATATGACCATTAAATACACAATATGACCATTAAATACACAATATGACCATTAAATACACAATATGACCATTAAATACACAATATGACCATTAAATACACATATGACCATTAAATACACAATATGACCATTAAATACACAGTATGACCATTAAATACACAATATGACCATTAAATACACAATATGACCATTAAATACACAGTATGACCATTAAATACACAATATGACCATTAAATACACAGTATGACCATTAAATACACAATATGACCATTAAATACACAATATGACCATTAAATACACAATATGACCATTAAATACACAGTATGACCATTAAATACACAATATGACCATTAAATACACATATGACCATTAAATACACAATATGACCATTAAATACACAATATGACCATTAAATACACAATATGACCATTAAATACACAGTATGACCATTAAATACACAATATGACCATTAAATACACAGTATGACCATTAAATACACAATATGACCATTAAATACACAATATGACCATTAAATACACAATATGACCATTAAATACACAATATGACCATTAAATACACAATATGACCATTAAATACACAATATGACCATTAAATACACAATATGACCATTAAATACACAGTATGACCATTAAATACACAATATGACCATTAAATACACAGTATGACCATTAAATACACAGTATGACCATTAAATACACAATATGACCATTAAATACACAATATGACCATTAAATACACAATATGACCATTAAATACACAATATGACCATTAAATACACAATATGACCATTAAATACACAATATGACCATTAAATACACAGTATGACCATTAAATACACAGTATGACCATTAAATACACAGTATGACCATTAAATACACAATATGACCATTAAATACACAATATGACCATTAAATACACAATATGACCATTAAATACACAATATGACCATTAAATACACAATATGACCATTAAATACACAATATGACCATTAAATA
The DNA here is from genome assembly GCA_014843695.1 of Archivesica marissinica. NCBI lineage: Eukaryota > Metazoa > Mollusca > Bivalvia > Venerida > Vesicomyidae > Archivesica > Archivesica marissinica. Next base: position 31,518,165 of record CM026386.1, on the reverse strand, counting down.
CACAATATGACCATTAAATACACAATATGACCATTAAATACACAGTATGACCATTAAATACACAGTATGACCATTAAATACACAGTATGACCATTAAATACACAATATGACCATTAAATACACAATATGACCATTAAATACACAATATGACCATTAAATACACAATATGACCATTAAATACACAATATGACCATTAAATACACAATATGACCATTAAATACACAGTATGACCATTAAATACACAGTATGACCATTAAATACACAATATGACCATTAAATACACAATATGACCATTAAATACACAATATGACCATTAAATACACAATATGACCATTAAATACACAATATGACCATTAAATACACAATATGACCATTAAATACACAATATGACCATTAAATACACAATATGACCATTAAATACACAATATGACCATTAAATACACAATATGACCATTAAATACACAATATGACCATTAAATACAATACTTGAATAGGAGTGCTTGTGTCTTACTGGACACTATTTTGTTTGAAAATTGTAGAAACAAATATTGTTTTTTAAAAAAATATTTTTTTTAGGTAGAAGTGGTGCCCCCAGGGGGCGAAGTCAGGTCCCAATGCGACTACTTCGCCCATGTCTCCCTCCAGAATGAGCCCTGTTTAAACAACCATAATGTGACTGTCATTTTGGACAGTAATATGACCTTTACCATGGACTGTGGAAGTCGTGATAGTGCAGTGGTAGCGCAATCGCTTCAGGTGTGAAAGGCCTGTAGTTCAAACCTCACTGGAGATTTTACGATTGTGCCCTTAGGCAAGACATTTAAATTCCACGTTGCCTCTTCTCTCTCCCTCGTGGCAATGGATTCTATCAGGAATGAGGTATCGAGAGTGATTAATATAAGTTGTAAGAACTTGTTTCGCAATCAAGCTAAAATAAATTTGTATAACCTTTACCATGGGCTCAGTGTGAAACTTTTCTATCTGCCTTCTTTGTTTCTCTACACTTACATGATTTGTATTTACAGGAAACCGGATTATTTCCAGACTTGACTATTGCAGAGACATTCAAGTACTTTGGTACCTTACACGGGATGACATCTGAACATATCCGAAATAGAAGAGACTTTCTCATAGAGTTTCTAACATTGCCCGAGAGAAGCAGACTCATCTGTCAACTTAGGTGCATATCTTTTGCACAATTATAAAAACAGGATAAATACACTCTATTACTTTGTATGTAATATTTATTTTCACGTATTGTCTGGATCCAGATATTTAATGTTGTCCAGTTCTTCATTCGTTGTTTTCCTGGATATCACACCAGGCTTGGAGATTGAAACTGTATATGTGTGCATGTTGTTTGGCTATTGTTGATTATGTGAACGATTGGACATTGGATGGATCAACACAACATTGATGCCATTATGAAAATAAATTAACTGGTTCACTTTTAACATGAGTTCTCTATGACCCAGTTATTAACATTATTGGCTGTATTATATGTCCCTCAATGTTGTGGGTTCATGCCCTATCAGGGTCAGATTCTTTCCAGTCGGGAGGCTATCTTTGCATATGGCTCAGAGAAGGTTGGTGGGCCTACCTGTGCACGAAACAATGCTCGGGAGTGGCATCTGGGTCTTGCTCCATCATTTGATTCTAAGGAGTCACTATTTCCCCCTAGCTGTTCTTACGCCTAAATCCCAAAACTTTGAATCTTTGGTTTCAGTGGTGGTCAGATGAGGCGCGTGTCATTCGCGGTTGCTCTATTGCATGAACCCGAGCTTCTCATCCTGGATGAACCAACTGTCGGTGTGGATCCGGTTCTTAGAGAAAGGTACACCTATCATTTACAAGAACAGGGATCATTTAGAGGCTGATGTGGGCGGAATAGTCGCCCTAGACTTCGCCTCTGGGGCACTTTTCCCTAAAAAAAGTTTTACTTTTTAATTTATTTTTTACAATTGTCATATACATTTTGGCCAGTAAGATACACTGGCCCATTATCAAGCATTCCTTCTATCCAAATGTTGTATTTAATCGTCATACTGTGCATTTTAACCATATTTTGTTGTAATTTATTTAATTTAAGAATGTGATTGCACGCTTTCTCACTTCTCCCAAAAATTCTGACCTAGCATTTATATAAAACTTTGTGTTTAATAACATTGAACAAATGTGTTAGTTTTGTAGACAGACTAATAATCAATGCTGACCAGGTTCTGTAGTTATACAATTTGTTCAAACCTCAAACTTAAATGATTGGATTTGTTGAGACTGATATTTGCGCTAAACTCAATCAATCAGATTGCTTGTGGATTGAGAAATGTTTTATAACCTTTTGACGAGGCCTTGAAGTTGTAAAGCTGTTCTGCAATCTCGATATCAGTCTTCAGCTTTCTCATTGGTTATCTCAGAACATATCAGGCACAGGCTTTCTCATTGGTTATCTCAGAACATATCAGGCACAGGCTTTCTCATTGGTTATCTCAGAACATATCAGGCACAGGCTTTCTCATTGGTTATCTCAGAACATATCAGGCACAGCCTTTCTCATTGGTTATCTCAGAACATATCAGGCACAGGCTTTCTCATTGGTTATCTCAGAACATATCAGGCACAGGCTTTCTCATTGGTTATCTCAGAACATATCTGACACAGCCTTTCTCATTGGTTATATCAGAACATATCAGGCACAGCCTTTCTCATTGGTTATCTCAGAACATATCTGACACAGCCTTTCTCATTGGTTATATCAGAACATATCTGACACAGCCTTTCTCATTGGTTATATCAGAACATATCAGGCACAGCCTTTCTCATTGGTTATCTCAGAACATATCTGACACAGCCTTTCTCATTGGTTATATCAGAACATATCTGACACAGTCTTTCTCATTGGTTATATCAGAACATATCAGGCACAGCCTTTCTCATTGGTTATCTCAGAACATATCAGGCACAGGCTTTCTCATTGGTTATCTCAGAACATATCAGGCACAGGCTTTCTCATTGGTTATCTCAGAACATATCAGGCACAGCCTTTCTCATTGGTTATCTCAGAACATATCTGACACAGCCTTTCTCATTGGTTATATCAGAACATATCAGGCACAGCCTTTCTCATTGGTTATCTCAGAACATATCTGACACAGCCTTTCTCATTGGTTATATCAGAACATATCTGACACAGCCTTTCTCATTGGTTATATCAGAACATATCAGGCACAGCCTTTCTCATTGGTTATCTCAGAACATATCTGACACAGCCTTTCTCATTGGTTATATCAGAACATATCTGACACAGCCTTTCTCATTGGTTATATCAGAACATATCTGACACAGCCTTTCTCATTGGTTATATCAGAACATATCTGACACAGCCAATCGTATCACTTGAGATTTGAAAAAGTTCATGGATATCACCTTGTGATGGCCTGTTTACCAACAACATCTTACCACAAAGAAGACTGCAAAATACAGTTGATTGATGATACAAGACTATTATGTCAGTAAAATGTACATATCATGACATGACAATCAAAGACTTAAAACAATGTTGCAAATTACATTCAACACCAAAATTTAGGGTTTGCTATGCCAATCTAGTAGTTTAACCATCTTTTTAGAGTGCTTGTTACGATGGCACTGAAGTATAGTGGTTAGATTTATAACTGCTATTCAACTGTGTCATAGTGGTGCGTCAAGGTCTGGCTTATGCATATAGATTTATAGGTTGTGATATTAGCAAATACATGAGAAAATATTCAATTATTCTATTGTTGCTGCTTGTAGAATTTGGGACCATTTGATAAATATAGCAAGCCACACGCAGAACCAAGTAACCATAATACTAACCACACACTACGTAGAGGAGGCCAGACAGGCAGACAAGGTTAGTGAATATAACAAGCCACACGCAGAACCAAGTAACCGTAATACTAACCACACACTACGTAGAGGAGGGCAGACAAGGTTAGTGAATATAACAAGCCACATCAAACCAGTAACCATAATACTAACCACACACTACGTAGAGGAGGGCAGACAGGCAGACAAGGTTAGTGAATATAACAAGCCACACGCAGAACCTAGTAACCATAATACTAACCACACACTACGTAGAGGAGGGCAGACAGGCAGACAAGGTTAGTGAATATAACAAGCCACACGCAGAACCTAGTAACCATAATACTAACCACACACTACGTAGAGGAGGGCAGACAGGCAGACAAGGTTAGTGAATATAACAAGCCACACGCAGAACCTAGTAACCATAATACTAACCACACACTACGTAGAGGAGGGCAGACAGGCAGACAAGGTTAGTGAATATAACAAGCCACACGCAGAACCTAGTAACCATAATACTAACCACACACTACGTAGAGGAGGGCAGACAGGCAGACAAGGTTAGTGAATATAACAAGCCACACGCAGAACCTAGTAACCATAATACTAACCACACACTACGTAGAGGAGGGCAGACAGGCAGACAAGGTTAGTGAATATAACAAGCCACACGCAGAACCTAGTAACCATAATACTAACCACACACTACGTAGAGGAGTCGAGTCCATGCTGACCACACAGTGCACAGAGGAGGACAGACAGACAGCTTAGTGTTAGATACAATTCCTATTTCTTTGGACTATATAGTACATTGTATAATTAAATATGTCCAGTTGTTAACACGTAGCACTTGTAATCCAATGGTCACAGATTCGATCCCCCACTATGCCATACTATGACCAATATAATAGTCTTTCGGATGAAACTTTAAATCAAGGTCCTGTGTGGTAGTTTACACTGAAATGAACCAGAAGAGACTCTTGTAGTGGGCACTGTCTGTATAATTGCACTACCCTTCATAATCTAAAATTACTAATGTCTTCAGGAGGTGTTATTCACATCGGCAATCTGTAGCAATGGTAAACAGACACTAAACACATAACAGTAGTGTGATAATTTGCTATTATGTTTTCCAGGTTGGCTTCATGAGGAATGGTAAAATCCTGGCTGAAGAAGAGCCACAGAAAGCAATGGAAAAGTACCACATGACAGTAAGTATTAGCAGGAAGAATATTGTGATTTCTTAATCACATGCAGGGATTAACTACACCCTTAAAATAGGGAGAATATTAAGGTATATAAGTGAGAAGTTTAAGGTATACAAGGGAAAGGGTTTAGGAATGCAATATGGAAGTTTAAGGTATTCGTGGACTCAATTTAAGGTATAGAAGGGATAAGTTTAAGGTATTCAAAGACAAGGTTTAAGGTATTCAAGGCAGAAGTTTATGGTATACATAATATAATACAAGGCAGAAGTTTATGGTATACATAATATAATACAAGGGAGAAGTTTATGGTATACATAATATAATACAAGGGAGAAGTTTATGGTATACATAATATAATACAAGGGAGAAGTTTATGGTATACATAATATAATACAAGGCAGAAGTTTATGGTATACATAATATAATACAAGGCAGAAGTTTATGGTATACATAATATAATACAAGGGAGAAGTTTATGGTATACAGAATTTAATACAAGGCAGAAGTTTATGGTATACATAATATAATACAAGGGAGAAGTTTATGGTATACATAATATAATACAAGGCAGAAGTTTATGGTATACATAATATAATACAAGGGAGAAGTTTATGGTATACATAATATAATACAAGGCAGAAGTTTATGGTATACATAATATAATACAAGGGAGAAGTTTATGGTATACATAATATAATACAAGGGAGAAGTTTATGGTATACATAATATAATACAAGGCAGAAGTTTATGGTATACATAATATAATACAAGGCAGAAGTTTATGGTATACATAATATAATACAAGGGAGAAGTTTAAGGTATACAAGGGAGAAGTTTAAGGTATACAGGGAGAAGTTATGGTATAATAATATAATACAAGGGAGAAGTTATGGTATACATAATAATACAAGCAGAAGTTTATGGTACATAATATAATAAAGGGGAATTTATGGTATACATAATATAATACAAGGCAGAAGTTTATGGTATACATAATATAATACAAGGGAGAAGTTTATGGTATACATAATATAATACAAGGGAGAAGTTTATGGTATACATAATATAATACAAGGAAAGTTTATGGTATACATAATATATACAAGGCAGAAGTTTATGGTATACATAATATAATACAAGGGAGAAGTTTAAGGTATACATAATATAATACAAGGCAGAAGCTTAAGGTACACAAGGGAGAAGCTTAAGGTATACAAGGGAGAAGCTTAAGGTATACAAGGGAGAATATTAAGGTACACAAGGGAGAAGCTTAAGGTATACAAGGGAGAAGCTTACGGTATACATGGGAGAAGCTTAAGGTACACAAGGGAGACATTTAATTTATACAAGGGAGACCTTTAAGGTATACAATGAAGAAGTTTTAAGTTAGACCCAGGTGCCACTCCAAGCATTAATTGAGACATCAACCTTCCACAAGGCCGATGGATAGCTACCACACCATGAAAGAAGTCTACAACTCTGATGGGATTTGAGCCTGCAGCGGTGATATGCAAGTAATCTGAAGTCAATGACTGTAACCACTTGACCAATACCTTTAATGCTTCCCACATATAGCACCCATTCCATGCCATTATCAGATATCTATTCCCAGAGATATGGCTTATTGAGTATATAGTACTATGTGCCTATTGCTTATCAGCAGTATGGAGATACAAGGAGTATATAGTACTATGTGCCTATTGCTTATCAGCAGTATGGAGATACAAGGAGTATATAGTACTATGTGCCTATTGCTTATCAGCAGTATGGAGATACAAGGAGTATATAGTACTATGTGCCTATTGCTTATCAGCAGTATGGAGATACAAGGAGTATATAGTACTATGTGCCTATTGCTTATCAGCAGTATGGAGATACAAGGAGTATATAGTACTATGTGCCTATTGCTTATCAGCAGTATGGAGATACAAGGAGTATATAGTACTATGTGCCTATTGCTTATCAGCAGTATGGAGATACAAGGAGTAATCGACCTCTTCTGTTGTGGAGTAAAGGGTTAATGTCATATATGTTTCAGACTTTGGAGAACGTGTTTTTGAAATTATGTCAGGAAGATACAGAAGGGACACCAGCAGACATCACCGTGCACAATGAACAGGTATAGTACTTGTAAACCAATTATGTCAGGAAGATACAGAAGGGACACCAGCAGACATCACCCTGCACAATGAACAGGTATAGTACTTGTAAACCAATTATGTCAGGAAGATACAGAAGGGACACCAGCAGACATCACCCTGCACAATGAACAGGTATAGTACTTGTAAACCAATTATGTCAGGAAGATACAGAAGGGTCACCAGCAGATATCACCCTGCACAATGAACAGGTATAGTACTTGTAAACCAATTATGTCAGGAATATACAGAAAGGACACCAGTAGACATCACCCTGCACAATGAACAGGTATAGTACTTGTAAACCAATTATGTCAGGAAGATACAGAAGGGACACCAGCAGACATCACCCTGCACAATGAACAGGTATAGTACTTGTAAACCAATTATGTCAGGAAGATACAGAAGGGACACCAGCAGACATCACCCTGCACAATGAACAGGTATAGTACTTTTAAACCAATTATGTCAGGAAGATACAGAAGGGACACCAGCAGACATCACCCTGCACAATGAACAGGTATAGTACTTGTAAACCAATTATGTCAGGAAGATACAGAAGGGACACCAGCAGACATCACCCTGCACAATGAACAGGTATAGTACTTGTAAACCAATTATGGCTGTACAGTGGTAAGTATGTTATTTCAATTTGTTTAAACTTTATTTATTTTACAACGATTGCGAATTGGCACGGATGAAAGCGTATATGTGGTAATTCATGTGGGAGCAAACAGAAGTACCCGGAGAAAACCCACCTGTCCGATCTGACGACCACCGTACCATCTCACATACTTCCCAGTCCGAGGAACGAACCCGGGTTGCATTGGTGAGAAGCGAGCACACTAACCACTGCGCTAATCGGACAGCCTATTTCAATTTGAGAGTAGGATGGAAATAATTGCATATACAGTTAAACTTGTGTTAAGCAACCAGCCAAGAGAGTAGCCAACAGTGGCTGGTTAGCAAAGGTGACTGTTTAATGCAGGTTCAATGTAGTACAAATTTCCGCACTGTTGTGAGTTGTTGCCTAACACGGGCGGCTGCTTGACAGAGGTGACCCTGAACACAGGTTTTCTATTTCTACTTTACACTGCTGGACAATCAATTACTGATATGACGGGCAGGTCCCTATTACTCAATCCCCATGTTTCTGTTTACTTGTTGGAGACCCTTAGAATGGGTTGACCAATTTTTCCGTCCACCCTCGCAAACGCTTCATATTGCATTTGCACCAGCGATTTTTGTTTTCGATCATTCCAGAACATGTTTCCAATTGACAGTCGCGAAGATTTTAAAGACAAGTGATTTAAGCATACTAAATTAAATTTGATTGTTTACTTGAGTTTTAAATTCTTTGTGGACTTCTAGACGCAGGGAAGCCCACATATGTCGGCGTTTATAGTTTGGAGGCCCAATAAGTGGAGAGAAACTATATAAGCTCTGCTTCCGTTTTAATCCTTTCCTATGTACTTACTTCTTTGATTTTGTGTACATGTATTGTTTTGTGTATGTATATAGTGGAATAAATTTCTTTTGGTACGTAAAGGGGCGTGTTAAACATGTTAAAACTTCGTAAAATTGTGTAACTTTTTGATGAACACAATTTCACGGTTACAATGTGCTTTGTCAAGTATAATAGAGACCAATTATTGAAATTGGCAGGTGTAGCTAGATGGCTTTCACGCCCGGACAAAGCAACTTTAAATGTTCTAAAGGATTATGATCTTTTGAAATACAGATCTGCCAGAGGCGGTCAGGATCAATGCTGGCAAAATTGGGACACAAATCAAGGAATCAATTTTAACAATATCAATATATTACCAGAAACAATTCCTACTGTAAAATCAACAGCCAGAACAGAAAGTTTTTCAAATCTTGATAAAGAAGTTTTGAATTCTACAAGACGTTTAAATATAATTCTATGTGACGCATAAAATGTGAATCTCAAACTGTTGTTAAAGGCCAAAAAAACATTTTAAACTGTGTTGTATAAATCCAAGATCTTTGAAGAACAAAACCATAGCATTTTGTGATTTTATATTCTCAAATGACCTAGATATGATTGCTGTTACTGAAACATGGCTAGGCACTTCAATTGATAAAACGTGTGAACTGCTGCCAGAAGGGTATCAGATTAAACATGTCCCTCGCCCTGGTAGTCGACGTGGCGGGGGTGTGGCTCTGATATATAAAACTGGAATAGATGTCAACATTGTGTCCTCTACACGTGACAATGAATTTTCAACTTTTTAGTATTTAGATTGTAATTTAAATATTAAGTCCTATTCATTACGCTTATCAGTAATGTACAGACCACCCCCAAATAAAGAAAATGGTTTGAAAACTAACGTATTTCTTGAAGACGAATGGCCACACTATGACAAAAATATCATAATTACTGGAGATTTAAACTTTCATTTGGATGACTACTCTGACCGTGATGCAATAAAATTTAACACTACTCTACAATCCTGTGACATGACAAAACATGTGAAAGAGCCTACCCACGTCTGTGGTCACATCCTGGATGTGGTTATTACAAGGGAAAATGACAAAACTGTGTCAGAAGTAGTGGTCACTGACTGACCCAGGTTTTTCAGATAACTCGGGCAAAGTGACAAGAGACCACTTCGCAGTCATGTTTCATGCAAGAGCAGTGTCGTATAGAAAATTCCGTTCAATAGATGGAGATACTTTCAAAAGTGACACGATGGCATCAGAAAAACTTCGTAATAGTTTGCAATGCACGGATGCTGACGATCTTGTCAGCATATACAACAGTGAACTTTCTGCATTGGTTGATAAACACGCCCCTTTATGTACAAAAACGATTACATTAAGGCCTTTATGTCCCTGGTTTACAGAGGAACTCCACGATGCCAAACATGTAAAGTGTAAATTTGAACGCAAGTGGAAATAAAATCAAGATTAACTGTCGACCATGAAATATACAGGAGTCAGTGTGCCAAGGTTAATGAAATGTTGAAACAAGCTCGGCTTGACTACTTTTCTGATAAAGTAATATCTTGCGGTCGTGATCAAAAAAGCATGTTCAATATCACTAAACACCTGCTTGAAGGCGATAGTGAAATAGCACTTCCATCATGCAAAAATCCACACTAGCACAGGAATTCAGTGACTTCTTCATTTCTAAAGTGGAAGGCATTAGAAATGACATATCTTCAAACTCCCAGTCGGAACTGGGTCCATTGAACATTGAAACAGAGAAACTCCTTCACATAAGCTGCTTGAACAATTTCTGTCCATCAAATGAGAAAGAAGTCAAACAGTTCATTAAAAAAGGGCCAAATAAATCCTGTGAAATAGACCCAATTCCAACATGGCTACTGAAATCTTGTCTTAGTGAAATCCTACCAATAGTGACAAAAATTGTAAATATTTCATTGGAAACAGGCAATGTACCAAAGTCATTCAAAATCTCCCGGGTAAGACCTTTGCTGAAAAATCCAAGTCTTGATCAAAACACTTTAAAGAACTACAGGCCCGTGTCAAACTTGCCTTATGTCTCGAAGATTCTGGAAAAAGTAGTAAATAGTTGAATTGATGAACATTTGACAAGTAATAACTTACACTAGGTACATCAGTCTGCGTACAGGAAGTTTCATTCCACAGAAACTGCCTTACTGAAAGTCCAAAACGATATACTCCAATCTCTGGACCAGAACAATCTGTTGCATTTGATACCATCGACCATAGAACACTTTTACAGCATCTCGAACTTCATTTTGAAATTACTGGAAAACCTCTCCAATGGATATCATCTTATCTTACCGACCGTTATCAAGCAGTATGTATCGATGGAAAACTATCCAACTCAGTGCTCATGAATTTCAGTGTTCCACAGGGGTCTGTTTTAGGCCCGAAATTTTACACTATGTATACCAAGCCTGTAGGAACCATTTGTAAACACCATGGACTGAACCATCACTTTTATGCTGACGATTCCCAGCTTTACCTTTCATTCAAACCAACCGTTCAAGCCTCACAAGCAGACACTACTTCGAGTGGAAAACTGTCTACAAGACATTGTTGCTTGGATGCATGCCAATATGTTAAAACTCAATACTGATAAAACTGAAATGATTATGTTTTCTAGTCAGCAAAATTTTCAACACATTGAAAACATAAATGTGAAAGTAGGAGACTCAAATACAGAACCATCAACATGTGTGAGAAATCTAGGTGCTTTCCTAGACTCAAGAATGGATATGGACAAACATGTAAATTCCGTGACAAAATCATGTTATGCGCAGATCCGGCGGATTGTTTAATCATATTTTATTTGCTATTTTACATATACAGTACATATAGACTTAACATTCATTATACATATACATATATATACATATAGACTTAACATTCATTATACATATACATATATAGTACATATAGACTTAACATTCATTATACATATACATATATAGTACATATAGACTTAACATTCATTATACATATACATATATAGTACATATAGACTTAACATTCATTATACATATATAGTACATATAGACTTAACATTCATTATACATATACATATATAGTACATATAGACTTAACATTCATTATACATATACATATATAGTACATATAGACTTAACATTCATTATACATATACATATATAGTACATATAGACTTAACATTCATTATACATATACATATATAGTACATATAGACTTAACATTCATTATACATATACATATATAGTACATATAGACTTAACATTCATTATACATATATAGTACATATAGACTTAACATTCATTATACATATACATATATAGTACATATAGACTTAACATTCATTATACATATATAGTACATATAGACTTAACATTCATTATACATATACATATATAGTACATATAGACTTAACATTCATTATACATATACATATATAGTACATATAGACTTAACATTCATTATACATATACATATATAGTACATATAGACTTAACATTCATTATATATATACATATATAGTACATATAGACTTAACATTCATTATATATATACATATATAGTACATATAGACTTAACATTCATTATATATATACATATATAGTACATATAGACTTAACATTCATTATACATATACATATATAGTACATATAGACTTAACATTCATTATACATATACTATATAGTACATATAGACTTAACATTCATTATACATATACATATATAGTACATATAGACTTACATATATAGTACATATAGACTTAACATTCATTATACATATACATATATAGTACATATAGACTTAACATTCATTATACATATACATATATAGTACATATAGACTTAACATTCATTATACATATACATATATAGTACATATAGACTTAACATTCATTATACATATACATATATAGTACATATAGACTTAACATTCATTATACATATACATATATAGTACATATAGACTTAACATTCATTATACATATACATATATAGTACATATAACTTAACATCATTATACATATACATATATAGTACATATAGACTTAACATTCATTATACATATACATATACAGTACATATAGACTTAACATTCATTATACATATACATATATAGTACATATAGACTTAACATTCATTATATTTGCTATTTTACATATATAGTACATATAGACTTAACATTCATTATATTTGCTATTTTACATATATAGTACATATAGACTTAACATTCATTATATTTGCTATTTTACATATATAGTACATATAGACTTAACATTCATTATATTTGCTATTTTACATATACAGTACATATAGACTTAACATTCATTATATTTGCTATTTTACATATACAGTACATATAGACTTAACATTCATTATATTTGCTATTTTACATATATAGTACATATAGAATTAACATTCATTATATTTGCTATTTTACATATATAGTACATATAGAATTAACATTCATTATATGTGATAAAATGCAAAATGGGTTGGGCAACAAGTTCTAGCAACATTAGTAAACTGCCCTCCCCAAGGGATTGGATTGGACATATTCGGCAGTATTTAACAACAGACGCCACGAAAACTCTCATAAACTCACTCGTTACATCCAGGCTCGATTACTGTAATTCACTTTTGTACAGCATGCCAAAAAACACTTCCAATAAATTACAAACTGTTCAAAACACAGCAACTCGCATCATAACCAGAACATCCCGTTTCAGTCATGTAACGCCCATTCTAAAAGAACTTCATTGGCTACCAGTTCAAGAAAGAATAAAGTATAAAATACTGACTCGCACATATAAAGCATTGAATGGAGAAGCACCGATTTATATGAGAAACTTGCTTGAGGTTTGTATACCAAGGAGAGACTTACGGTCTAAAAATGAAGCAGCTACTCTTGTGTTACCAAGAAGTCGGACTGTCACATATGGAGATAAAAGTTTCATGACTGCTGCCCCAAAACTTTGGAATTCTCTTCCATCAAATCTTAGAAGTGCAACAACATTGTGTTCTTTCAAAAAGGCTTTGAAGACACACCTCTTTAAATGTTCATATGGAACATAAATATCGAACTGTGTCTGTGCTCAATCAGGATTAAGACTGCAAATGAACATATTTTATTTAATTACCTATATTTTAATTTGTTATAATTTTAGATCCGAATATTTTATAGCATATTTAGAATCCATTGTAATTGTGTTTGCTATTTTGTCTTGTTTTATCTCATTGTATGTGGGAGTTTTTATCAATATTGTGATATTTAGGCTGTAAAGCGCTTTTGAACGTTTTATTTTTAGATGAAAAGAGCGCTATATAAGTTTGGTATATAATAATAATAATAATAAATATGTTTAAACCAATAAGTGGTAAATGAATTTTCTGTCTGATGCTATTAAGAAATGTAACATAATGACTATGGTGGAAAATAGAAGTGTCCAGATAATTTGTCTTCTCTTGAATTTTAATCGGCATTTTAAATACCCCTTTCTCAATATTGGCACTTACCTCCCTTTGTATTAGTTGATTTATGACAAGCTGACCAATTAATTGATGTAAAAGAAATGACAGTAAACTTTTTAAATTATGATTAAAAAACATTGTTGTTTGGACGGGCAAGGCAATGATCGGCAACCAGTACCGGTTATTATGTCGGTTATATTGAACATAAGTCTTCAGATTTAGGACATATACTAGAAAGAAAGTAGTTTTACATTAACGCCGGGAATGGATTGAAAATATTTGTGTTTACTTTCAGCGAAAATATTCTTGTTATTCGTGTGTGTCCTGCCCTGCCCTGCCCTGCCCTGCATGAAGTGGTAGGATTTCAGGAGAAATCTCTCAGTGCTTGCTAATCTCTTGATCATTATGAAATCGGTAATAAATGGTCTACCTTATCAGCAAGTAAAATTTGTATGTACTTGTATGTTGCAGATCAAAGCAGTTGATGTCACACACACCCATGATGGTCATCTTCCTCAGACAGTGAATTACAGCAGCAGTGCCAATGTCGTCACTAGAGATGATGATGTGCCCCTGTTAGAATCGAGTACTGTGATGGAACCGGTGTATACACACTCCAAGTTTTCCCTTCCTATAGGGTTGCCCAGCTGTAGAAACATTCTGGCTCAGTTTATTAAAAACCTAACTATCTATAAGAGGAAAATAGGGTAATTCATGATTTCTTAGTTCCGAAAGCTGAGGATAATATATTGTGTGATGGAATTGTGTCCATCCTTAGTAGTCGATTGTGCCCTAAGGCAGGGTACTTAAATTCCACATTTCTATCTCCCTCATGGTTATGGATTCCATAAGGAAGAATTTTCAATTCCACATTTCTCTCTCCCTCATGGTAATGGATTCCATAAGGAATGATTTTCAATTCCACATTTCTCTCTCCCTCATGGTGATGGATTCCATAAGGAATGAGTTTTCAATTCCACATTTCTCTCTCCCTCATGGTGATGGATTCCATAAGGAATGAGTTTTCAATTCCACATTTCTCTCTCCCTCATGGTGATGGATTCCATAAGGAATGAGTTTTCAATTCCACATTTCTCTCTCCCTCATGGTGATGGATTCCATAAGGAATGAGTTTTCAATTCCACATTTCTCTCTCCCTCATGGTGATGGATTCCATAAGGAATGAGTTTTCAATTCCACATTCTCTCTCCCTCATGATTGTCCTCCTCCGTGGTTGAGTGGTTAAGGTCGCTGACTTATATACCACTGTAACCTATCATCACTGATGGTCACTGGTTCGAGCCCCGCTCAGACCGTGTCTCATTTATATGAAAAAGTTGGCAGTTTCTTACGGAGGTTGGTGCACCCAAGTACTGGTTAACAGCTGGAGTCTGCCCAGGAAAGGTGTTGTTAGATAAACTGCCCGCCGGCGATATAGCCCAAAATGGTGCTGATGCAGGCGTAAAACCCGAAATATAACATAACTCTCCCTCATGGTTATGGATTCCATTAGGAATGTGGTCTCGAGAGCGATTAAGCTAATGTTGTAAGAACTTGTTTCGCCATCGAGCAAAAATAAATTTGCATAGACTAAACAGTTGGCGTATAAACACTGCAGCTGGTTTATTCTATTCATGAAACTTCCGCCCCATTCGATAATCGGCCATTTCCATGAAAGAAATGGGTCATTAGATCATTTTAGACAATATCCAGGTAGCAATTCATATTTTAGCCCTATTTTGTCCAAGCATTTACACAAGTTATATATTGTTGAAGCTTTTTTATTATTATTTGAAGCCATTTGATAATTGGAAATTTGCTTTAAAAAAAACTAGGTCACTGATAAAAAATTGCACAATTAATATGCACAAATTCATACTACGTACAGAGACACGTCTCAGAAACCAATCGGTGGAATTTTATGAACTTAAAATTAAATATAGATCACCATTGTGTGGTGGTGCATTTGCACGTGTCTTCGGTATTGATTCAGAAACACCAGAATTATTGCCCTTCTATTTATTAAAAACCGACAAATTTGTCCGCCTCCGTACCCGATGTCTGGAATTTATGATGCTTAATATAGCCATAGTGCGTTGGTGCACGTGTGAATTTCGACATGATGGGGTCAATAGCACCAGAGTTATTGCCCTTTAGTTGCCTAAATTCCACAAATTTGTCCGTACAGAGCCATTTCGGAATAACCAATGTGTAGAATGTTATTAAGTTAAATAAATATGTATCACTATAGTATGGTGATACACGTACACATGTCATCAGGAGCGATCCAGTAACCCCAGAGTTGTACACTCAAAATACACAACATTTGTCCATCCAACTCTAGTTGGGGACATCAATACACCGAAATTTGTTTATTTTATATATTTCCAATTACTGTTATTATTTATTCTATATATTGCTGGTTACTGTTATTATTTATTCTATATATTGCTGGTTACTGTTATTATTTATTCTATA
>CM026386.1:31471336-31500542 GCA_014843695.1 Archivesica marissinica | reverse complement strand
TTACAGTTATTGTTATTATTTATTCTATATATTGCTGGTTATTGTTATTATTTATTCTATATATTGTCAGTTACGTTATTGTTATTATTTATTCTATATATTGCAGACGTTACTGTTATTATTTATTCTATATATTGTCAGTTACGTTATTGTTATTATTTATTCTATATATTGCTGGTTACTGTTATTATTTATTCTATATATTGCTGGTTATTGTTATTATTTATTCTATATATTGCTGGTTATTGTTATTATTTATTCTATATATTGCTGGTTACTGTTATTATTTATTCTATATATTGTCAGTTACTGTTATTGTTATTATTTATTCTATATATTGCTGGTTACTGTTATTATTTATTCTATATATTGCTGGTTACTGTTATTATTTATTCTATATATTGTCATATTGTCGTTACTGTTATTATTTATTCTATATATTGCTGGTTACTGTTATTATTTATTCTATATATTGCTGGTTACTGTTATTATTTATTCTATATATTGCCGGTTACTGTTATTATTTATTCTATATATTGCTGGTTACTGTTATTATTTATTCTATATATTGCTGGTTATTGTTATTATTTATTCTATATATTGCTGGTTATTGTTATTATTTATTCTATATATTGCAGGTTATTGTTATTATTTATTCTATATATTGTCAGCGTTATTGTTATTATTTATTCTATATATTGCTGGTTACTGTTATTATTTATTCTATATATTGCTGGTTACTGTTATTATTTATTCTATATATTGCTGGTTACTGTTATTATTTATTCTATATATTGTCAGTTACTGTTATTATTTATTCTATATATTGCTGGTTATTGTTATTATTTATTCTATATATTGCTGGTTACTGTTATTATTTATTCTATATATTTCAGTTACTGTTATTGTTATTATTTATTCTATATATTGCTGGTTACTGTTATTATTTATTCTATATATTGCTGGTTATTGTTATTATTTATTCTATATATTGCTGGTTACTGTTATTATTTATTCTATATATTGCTGGTATTGTTATTATTTATTCTATATATTGCTGGTTACTGTTTATTTTATTCTATATATTGTCAGTTATTGTTATTATTTATTCTATATATTGCAGTTATTGTTATTATTTATTCTATATATTCAGTCGTTATTGTTATTATTTATTCTATATATTGCTGGTTATTGTTATTATTTATTCTATATATTGTCATTACTGTTATTGTTATTATTTATTCTATAATTTTCTGTCGTTATTGTTATTATTTATTCTATATATTGCTGGTTACTGTTATTATTTATTCTATATATTGCTGGTTATTGTTATTATTTATTCTATATATTGCCAGTTACTGTTATTATTTATTCTATATATTGCTGGTTACTGTTATTATTTATTCTATATATTGCTGGTTACTGTTATTATTTATTCTATATATTGCCAGTTATTGTTATTATTTATTCTATATATTGCTGGTTACTGTTATTATTTATTCTATATATTGCTGGTTACTGTTATTATTTATTCTATATATTGCTGGTTACTGTTATTATTTATTCTATATATTGCTGGTTACTGTTATTATTTATTCTATATATTGCTGGTTACTGTTATTATTTATTCTATATATTGTCAGTTACTGTTATTATTATTCTATATTTGGTTACTGTTATTTTATTTATTCTATATATTGCTGGTTACTGTTATTATTTATTCTATATATTGCTGGTTACTGTTATTATTTATTCTATATATTGTCAGTTACTGTTATTGTTATTATTTATTCTATATATTGCTGGTTACTGTTATTATTTATTCTATATATTGCTGCTGTTATTGTTATTATTTATTCTATATATTGCCAGTTACTGTTATTATTTATTCTATATATTGCTGGTTACTGTTATTATTTATTCTATATATTGCTGGTTACTGTTATTATTTATTCTATATATTGCTGGTTATTGTTATTATTTATTCTATATATTGTCAGTTACTGTTATTATTTATTCTATATATTGTCAGTTACTGTTATTATTTATTCTATATATTGCAGATTTCTATTATTCCAATTTTTCCTACCATTGGTAGAGATAGTACTGTTCTGTGTATGTATTGGTAACGCTCCATTTGGACTTCACATGGCTGTAATCAATGATGATCAGGGGTTTATGGGACACAATATGGGACAGGCGTACCTTGATGCAATTGACACACACATTATTCACCAGGTGTAGTATTCAATGATTTATCAGAGCTTAATTAAACATTTGACAATAGTAGATCTAATAGGACATGTGTTTCAAAGTTAGAAATGATCAGCATTGTTTATGAATCTACATCCATCTTTGCTCTTCTAATAATGTAACCTGTGTTTTATGTTTATTTATTGTCGCTACCGGTTGCCCATATTAGCGACGCCTCCTGAACATTTTAGATTTTGGAGGATAGTGCAATGATGCAGACCCATTACAGAGTCTCCTCTGGTTCTTTTATGTGCACAGTGTATAGCACCGACACAAGACCTCGGTTCAAAGTCCCATCTGAAAGACTGTTAATTTTTATTAGGGTCAGACGGGAGATTATACCTGTGATCCCTTGATTACCAGTCCAGTGTGTTACCACTGGACTACAGATTCATCTGTAAAAAATATAACCATGCCTTTCCATTGTATATGTTTATGTATTGTGTTTTATGTTGTCATGTTTATGTATTGTGTATTATGTTGTCATGTTTATGTATTGTGTTTTGTCATGTTTATGTATTGTGTTTTATGTTGTCATGTTTATGTATTGTGTATTATGTTGTCATGTTTATGTATTGTGTTTTGTCATGTTTATGTATTGTGTATTATGTTGTCATGTTTATGTATTATGTTTTGTCATGTTTATGTATTGTGTATTATGTTGTAATGTTTATGTATTATGTATTATGTTGTCATGTTTATGTATTGTGTATTATGTTGTCATGTTTATGTATTGTGTATTATGTTGTCATGTTTATGTATTATGTTTTGTCATGTTTATGTATTGTGTATTATGTTGTCATGTTTATTGTCATGTTATGTATTGTGTAGTATTCATGTTTATGTATTGTGTATTATGTTGCATGTTTATGTATTGTGTATTATGTTGTCATGTTTATGTATTGTGTATTATGTTGTCATGTTTATGTATTGTGTATTATGTTGTCATGTTTATGTATTGTGTTTATGTTTTGTCATGTTTATGTATTGTGTATTATGTTGTCATGTTTATGTATTGTGTATTATGTTGTCATGTTTATGTATTGTGTATTATGTTGTCATGTTTATGTATTGTGTATTATGTTGTCAT
Organism: Archivesica marissinica; assembly: GCA_014843695.1. Lineage (NCBI taxonomy): Eukaryota > Metazoa > Mollusca > Bivalvia > Venerida > Vesicomyidae > Archivesica > Archivesica marissinica. The sequence goes on along the minus strand of CM026386.1, from coordinate 31,497,199 downwards.
GTTTATGTATTGTGTATTATGTTGTCATGTTTATGTATTATGTTGTCATGTTTATGTATTATGTTGTCATGTTTATGTATTGTGTATTATGTTGTCATGTTTATGTATTGTGTATTATGTTGTCATGTTTATGTATTATGTTTTGTCATGTTTATGTATTGTGTATTATGTCATTATGTATTATGTTGTCATGTTTATATTGTGTATTATGTTGTCATGTTTATGTATTGTGTATTATGTTGTCATGTTTATGTATTTTGTGTATTATGTTGTCTGTTATGTATTGTGTATTATGTTGTCATGTTTATGTAATTGCATGTTATGTATTGTGATTATATTGTCATGTTTATGTATTGTGTATTATGTTGTCATGTTTATGTATTATGTATTATGTTGTCATGTTTATGTATTGTGTATTATGTTGTCATGTTTATGTATATGTTTTGTCATGTTTATGTATTGTGTATTATGTTGTCATGTTTATGTATTGCGTATTATGTTGTCATGTTTATGTATTATGTTGTCATGTTTATGTATTGTGTATTATGTTGTCATGTTTATGTATTGTGTAATATTGTCATGTTTATGTATTGTGTATTATGTTGTCATGTATTTATGTATTATGTTGTCATGTTTATGTATTGTGTATTATATTGTCATGTTTATGTATTGTGTATTATATTGTCATGTTTATGTATTGTGTATTATATTGTCATGTTTATGTATTGTGTATTATGTTGTCATGTTTATGTATTGTGTATTATATTGTCATGTTTATGTATTGTGTATTATGTTGTCATGTTTATGTATTGTGTATTATGTTGTCATGTTTATGTATTGTGTATTATGTTGTCATGTTTACGTATTGTGTATTATGTTGTCATGTTTATGTATTGTGTATTATGTTGTCATGTTTATGTATTGTGTATTATGTTGTCATGTTTATGTATTGTGTATTATGTTGTCATGTTTATGTATTGTGTATTATGTTGTCATGTTTATGTATTGTGTATTATGTTGTCATGTTTATGTATTGTGTATTATGTTGTCATGTTTATGTATTATGTTGTCATGTTTATGTATTATGTATTATGTTGTCATGTTTATGTATTGTGTATTATCAACAATATGTTGTCATGTTTATGTATTTGTATTATGTTGTCATGTTTATGTATTATGTTGTCATGTTTATGTATTGTGTATTATGTTGTCATGTTTATGTATTGTGTATTATGTTGTCATGTTTATGTATTGTGTATTATGTTGTCATGTTTATGTATTGTGTATTATGTTGTCATGTTTATGTATTATGTTTTGTCATGTTTATGTATTGTGTATTATGTTGTCATGTTTATGTATTATGTTTTGTCATGTTTATGTATTGTGTATTATGTTGTCATGTTTATGTATTGTGTATTATGTTGTCATGTTTATGTATTGTGTATTATGTTGTCATGTTTATGTATTGTGTATTATGTTGTCATGTTTATGTATTGTGTATTATGTTGTCATGTTTATGTATTGTGTATTATGTTGTCATGTTTATGTATTGTGTATTATGTTGTCATGTTTATGTATTGTGTATTATGTTGTCATGTTTATGTATTGTGTATTATGTTGTCATGTTTATGTATTGTGTATTATGTTGTCATGTTTATGTATTGTGTATTATGTTGTCATGTTTATGTATTGTGTATTATGTTGTCATGTTTATGTATTGTGTATTATGTTGTCATGTTTATGTATTGTGTATTATGTTGTCATGTTTATGTATTGTGTATTATGTTGTCATGTTTATGTATTGTGTATTATGTTGTCATGTTTATGTATTGTGTATTATGTTGTCATGTTTATGTATTGTGTATTATGTTGTCATGTTTATGTATTGTGTATTATGTTGTCATGTTTATGTATTGTGTATTATGTTGTCATGTTTATGTATTGTGTATTATGTTGTCATGTTTATGTATTGTGTATTATGTTGTCATGTTTATGTATTGTGTATTATGTTGTCATGTTTATGTATTGTGTATTATGTTGTCATGTTTATGTATTGTGTATTATGTTGTCATGTTTATGTATTGTGTATTATGTTGTCATGTTTATGTATTGTGTATTATGTTGTCATGTTTATGTATTGTGTATTATGTTGTCATGTTTATGTATTGTGTATTATGTTGTCATGTTTATGTATTGTGTATTATGTTGTCATGTTTATGTATTGTGTATTATGTTGTCATGTTTATGTATTGTGTATTATGTTGTCATGTTTATGTATTGTGTATTATGTTGTCATGTTTATGTATTGTGTATTATGTTGTCATGTTTATGTATTGTGTATTATGTTGTCATGTTTATGTATTGTGTATTATGTTGTCATGTTTATGTATTGTGTATTATGTTGTCATGTTTATGTATTGTGTATTATGTTGTCATGTTTATGTATTGTGTATTATGTTGTCATGTTTATGTATTGTGTATTATGTTGTCATGTTTATGTATTGTGTATTATGTTGTCATGTTTATGTATTGTGTATTATGTTGTCATGTTTATGTATTGTGTATTATGTTGTCATGTTTATGTATTGTGTATTATGTTGTCATGTTTATGTATTTTGTATTATGTTGTCATGTTTATGTATTGTGTATTATGTTGTCATGTTTATGTATTGTGTATTATGTTGTCATGTTTATGTATTGTGTATTATGTTGTCATGTTTATGTATTGTGTATTATGTTGTCATGTTTATGTATTGTGTATTATGTTGTCATGTTTATGTATTGTGTATTATGTTGTCATGTTTATGTATTGTGTATTATGTTGTCGTTTATGTATTTGTATTATGTTGTCATGTTTATGTATTGTGTATTATGTTGTCATGTTTATGTATTGTGTATTATGTTGTCATGTTTATGTATTGTGTATTATGTTGTCATGTTTATGTATGTTATTATGTTGTCATGTTTATGTATTGTGTTTTATGTTGTCATGTTTATGTATTGTGTTTTATGTTGTCATGTTTATGTTTTATGTTGTCATGTTTATGTATTATGTTGTCATGTTTATGTTTTATGTTGTCATGTTTATGTTTTATGTTGTCATGTTTATGTATTATGTTGTCATGTTTATGTATTATGTTGTCATGTTTATGTATATGTTGTCATGTTTATGTATTATGTTGTCATGTTTATGTTTTATGTTGTCATGTTTATGTATTATGTTGTCATGTTTATGTTTTATGTTGTCATGTTTATGTTTTATGTTGTCATGTTTGTGTTTTATGTTGTCATGTTTGTGTATTATGTTTTATATTGTCATGTTTATGTTTTATGTTGTCATGTTTGTGTATTATATTGTCATGTTTATGTATTATTTGTCATGTTTGTGTATTATATTGTCATGTTTATGTATTATGTTGTCATGTTTATGTATTATATTGTCATGTTTGTGTTTTATGTTGTCATGTTTGTGTTTTATGTTGTCATGTTTGTGTATTATGTTGTCATGTTTATGTATTATGTTGTCATGTTTATGTATTATGTTGTCATGTTTATGTTTTATGTTGTTATGTTTAAAGTTTCTTTATGTGTTTTTTTTCTTCAGTTGGAAAAATAATAATATAATTCATATGCAAGTCTATCCTAGGGTTAAATTTGGTAATCCACAATTTACAGGTTTATTTGTGATTTTTTTTGAAAAAGGGAGGTAATGTACAAATCGTAATTTCACAAAAGCAGGTTCATTTGTGGCCATATTTTCTAAATTTTACTTTTTACCGTAATATTTATTATAATATTGAAAAATGAAAATAATCACAATATTTAACGATCCGCTCCTTACAATATCTTTGTGTGCAGCACATTCTAAGTAAGCGCATTAAGGGGCTTTAAAGATATATACCGGTATATCAATTTTGTATGTTTGAACCTGATGTTTTCATTTATGCTTTCCTGTGAATGATAGAGTTTTCTCAGTAAAAGAAAACTCCATCTTTCACAACTTTGAAACAGTGATGGAGATGGATTACATTTTCACTGCCACTGGTTGCGTTTAATATTCTTGCGCTGTTAGATGTACTTTTGTATTTGAGCTATTTTCTGACTATCATGAACAGTTAATTATTAAGTAATATATTCTAATGAATTTGTTTTGTTTGTAGTTTTTAATTTTGACAACAAACAGAAACTAACTTGAAAATTATACAGGAATTATTATGTAAGGTTCACACTAACAGAAGTTGTTGTGCCACGTAGTGCAATGAGGCTGGATTCTGGAGACAGGGCAGTTAAAATGAATAAAATTTGAAAACAAATATTATGTTAGCCAATGTCATTGGAAGTCATAAATGAAAAAGAAGATTTGTGTTTATTAGTGTAAGATAGGATTTCATAATGACTGAGGTATAAAGATGGTTCAGTATGTTGGTTTTGTCACTTGGCGGCTCATATGTATATTTCAGGATAATTATACAAGTAAAGGTTATGAAGCAGCATTGCTGTCTGTACAGCAGGCCGACACATGGGGTGTGATCAGTATTGGACAGAACTTTTCCATAGATCTCCTGCTTAGGTAAAGGTGTTTTTTATTATAGTGTCACCCCTATTTAAAGGGCCAGCCATTTCTGACTTATGAGACACCTCTTTTTTTATGAACATCAGTATTTCCCGAATCCTATGTTTGTATGCCAGGCGCCATGCTTGTAGGCAATCGGTAACCATTATTTAACTAGCTGGCGGCTCACCAACTTCATCCGCTTGGTTCCAAGTTCAACAACATTGTCGACATTTACAGAAGTCCATCTTGATTAGGCTCACTGTCAATGGGATCGATGCAGAGTTTTAGTTTTTCTCTTAGAACTATTCTGTCTTTTCCATCAGATGTGATCCGACGATTGAGATAGAGGTTCCCTCATGATGTCAAGATTCTTCACAACTGTATTACATGCATGTAAACTATATTTCCATGTTTTGAGTGTCTCTGGGTTAAGAGTGATTCCAATTATACCACTATACCCATGTCCATACCTCATGTAGGTTGCTTCAATGACCGTATCATTCCAGTTTCCGTTGAAGAAACCTGGATTATGATGCATTGTGTGTTGACCTTTCATGAACTGTTGCTGTACATCATCAGGCAATGATGCCATCGTTCGTAAATAGTAGAGCATAGCGGGCATAATTAAAATGCCAAGCAGAAAAAAATGTTGGCATCATTTCACGGATGGTGGCAAGATGAAGTGGCCAATCTACCTCCCTCTCTACTTTGATGTTCTTCATTGTGGTAAGGATTTGTGTGATCCATGCATTCCCGGTTATTTCTGTAAAACATTGGTCTGCAGACTTTTTGTACCAGCATGCATTTGCAGAGCTCTCACATTTTCAGGGAACTTTTTGCCAGTTACCATTTTCAACACACCACCAAATGCTTCACTAAGAACTTCAGTAAGGCCACTGTCGTCCATCAGACACCATAGGCATCCGATATAGCTGATCAATAAATGCATACCACCTAGTCGGAGGTAAACATTACTAAATCTAGTTAGGTTCTCCCATAAAATATGTACAGCTACGCTATAAAGTTGTTGATCTGTGGTAAATATAAAATATTCCTGACCTGTGCCTTCGGACACCGCCTTTGCATTCACCAAAGCAGCCACAATAGCAGATGGATCTGCAGAAGGTTTTTCTATCAATGGTAGGTAGACTATGTTGGTTTGTTTGTCTCAGTGTGTGTCCTTGCTCCCGACATACATCTGTGTTGTATCCATTGTATTCTGGGCATGTTTGCAATGTACACATCATTGAAGAAGTGGATATCTAGTTCTATCGCTATATCATCAAATCAAATTACCAGGATCTATTGCAATATATAGTTTCAGCATAGGCGGTTCTTTTCATCAAAATATTATTAAAGTGCAGTATCTCCAGCCTCATATGTTGGCACATTCATAGCACAGTCGCTTCAGTCGCACAATTGCATTATCTTCTTGGTTGTTGTGGAATGCAGATGGTTGTGTTTGTATCATTGCCAGTGAGTGAGTGGACAATTTACCATTTGGGAATGAATGTCTGCATCGAAATTGTCATCTATTGTTCGCACTAATCCACTATCTGAGGTTGATATACCAGGTACACTTGGCTCATTGAATGCAGCAACTACTGCAGATTTCTTGAATCGAAGAACTTCATCATAGCTGCATGTAATTCCCAAATCATATGTATATCCAAGTAATGTCTTATAGTCTCGCAGCAACAACCCTAGCAATATTTGAAGATATATGGGCTGGTTCCTCAATACACTTGTCAATCAATAAGGCTGGTGGAATGTTTTGACGTTTGGTTGATATTGCTGCTAACATATTTATTTGTTCATTATGGGAAGAAAAATATTCAGTGGCGGCCATTTTGAATTTCAAAATGGCTACATCTGCCAATTGACCTACATTATTAAATATTTTTCTCTATAATTATTTATTATAGAATGTATGTAATGTATGTATACTATTTGGGTCTATGCATAACTATTAAGATTGTACATGCCTTATTAGCGAATATATTGTTAAAACATTTTCAGATTGGCGGCCATTTTGAAAATCTTGAATAGTTCAAATTGCCCAAAGGTGAGAACTTCACACCCACCTGGATATCATTATATATGTCCTATAGATAAATAATCAACAGAAAAAAACTTTATCCAGGAATTTTGGGTTTAGGTCCCTACTGCCGGACTAAACCGACCATATCAGAACTGACCCCTAACGAGATTCGAACCACTAGGCCACGGCGACGGTATGTCTGAACACACTTCTTTCCTATGGGATGGATGTATTATAGATTTAATCCAGTAATGAATGACCACATTTATGCTTTCATCCGCACCAACAAGAGTGATTAATATAAGTTGTTAAAGCTTGTTTGGCAATCATTGTAATATATATCAAATTTAGACTAATCCAGTAGAGAAGTTGCAATGTACACATAGAGTACTATAGAACTGTAGCATCACTAAATTATTACTAAGTATTGTATAAATAATGTAGTATATGTCAAATATAAACCATTTTAAGGTAATGTATCTCATTTTTCAACACATTTCTAGGAGGTAAATGGTCACATTTATCATCTGTTTCTAGGAGGTAAATGGTCACATTTATCATCTGTTTCTAGGAGGTAATTTGTCATAATTATCATCTGTTTCTAGGAGGTAAATGGTCACATTTATCATCTGTTTCTAGGAGGTAATTTGTCATAATTATCATCTGTTTCTAGGAGGTAAATGGTCACATTTATCATCTGTTTCAGGGGAGGTAATTTGTCACATTTATCATCTGTTTCTAGGAGGTAATTTGTCACATTTATCCTCTGTTTAAGGGAGGTAATTTGTCACATTTATCATCTGTTTCAGGGCAGGTAATTTGTCACATTTAGCATCTGTTTCAGGGAGGTAAATGGTCACATTTATCATCTGTTTCAGGGAGGTAATTTGTCACATTTATCATCTGTTTCAGGGGAGATAATTTGTCACATTTAGCATCTGTTTCAGGGAGGTAATTTGTCACATTTATCATCTGTTTCTATGAGGTAATTTGTCACATTTATCATCTGTTTCAGGGAGGTAATTCGTCACATTTATCATCTGTTTTAGGGAGGTAATTTGTCACATTTATCATCTGTTTCTATGAGGTAATTTGTCACATTTATCATCTGTTTCAGGGAGGTAATTTGTCACATTTATCATCTGTTTTTATGAGGTAATTTGTCACATTTATCATTGTTTCAGGGAGGTAATTTGTCACATTTATCATCTGTTTCAGCGAGGTAATTTGTCACATTTATCATCTGTTTCTATGAGGTAATTTGTCACATTTATCATCTGTTTCTATGAGGTAATTTGTCACATGTATCATCTGTTTCAGGGAGGTAATTTGTCACATTTATCATCTGTTTCTATGAGGTAATTTGTCACATTTATCATCTGTTTCAGGGAGGTAATTTGTCACATTTATCATCTGTTTCAGGGAGGTAATTTGTCACATTTATCATCTGTTTCAGGGAGGTAATTTGTCATATTTATCATCTCTTTCAGGGAGGTAATTTGTCACATTTATAATCTTGTTTCTAGGAGGTAATTTGTCACATTTATAATCTGTTTCTAGGAGGTAATTTGTCACATTTATCATCTGTTTCAGGGAGGTAATTTGTCACATTTATCATCTGTTTCAGGGAGGTAATTTGTCACATTTATCATCTGTTTCAGGAGGTAATTTGTCACATTTATCATCTGTTTCAGGGAGGTAATTTGTCACTCACTTTCCATCTGTTTCAGATTTCAAGGAGGTAATTTGTCACACTTTCCATCTGTTTCAGATTTTAAGGAGGTAATTTGTCACACTTTCCATCTGTTTCAGATTTCAAGGAGGTAATTTGTCACACTTTCCATCTGTTTCAGATTTCAAGGAGGTAATTTGTCACACTTTCCATATGTTTCAGATTTCAAGGAGGTAATTTGTCACACTTTCCGTCAGTTTCAGATTTCAAGGAGGTAATTTGTCACACTTTCTATCTGTTTCAGATTTCAAGGAGGTAATTTGTCAGATTATGTGTTAGAGGGTAGTTCAATCAAGCTACAGCTGGATTCTACAAGTACGGTTTGCAGATATCAGTGTGAGATTATATAGTAGAATTTGGTGAAAGATAATCTCTCAATCACTATCATCTCCTTATAATAACCTTCTATGATTGTTAATGAACTATATAACTCCAAATTTATGATTTTTAATTGACCATGGAGGTAGAATTCTATATTTGTTAATGGACCATTAGTGTATTTTTTTTAAAGATAACTATTAATTGACCATAACAACCAAATATCTATGATTGTTAATTGACCATAAAAACCAAAATCTATGATTGTTAATTGATCATAAAAGCCAAAATCTATGATTGTTAATTGATCATAAAAGCCAAAATCTATGATTATTAATAGATCCTGAAAGTCAAAATCTATAATTGTTGACCATATGAAGTATGTTTGCTTTGCACAACATGCTATTAATTTTCATCCACTTTCTCATCTTATAATTATTAAATTGCTATATCTCGACAGATATCCTATAGTGTATGTCGATCCGATGGATGGTAATCTGTAAACAAAACGTTTACATTTTAATATAATCACATTTATTACACCGCAACATCTGGTTTGGGAACAACAGTAAAAACAAAGGATTCCAATTAAAGGACCAATGTACATTTCTGGATTCTGGATATATCAGACTTTATCTGCCAAGGGAGGTAATAAAATGGCCAGCAATGTCACTCATTGTTGATGGACTGTAAAATCCAATTTCACTAATTACAGATGAGCAGGTGGCAATGGTTTTGCTGGATAGGATTACAGATGCATTTCAAGTGTTTGCTAGGGACACACTCAAATCACTGGGCTATAATCCCAAGCTTGCCACCTTACCTATTGAGGTTTGTTTGTATTTCCTATATATATGAGCAGAGACGGCGGAAAGCTAAAATAGTGGGCAAGATAACGCATAACTTGGGAACCAGTTGGAATCTGTGATAGCGTTGTTGTAGCGCGTTCGCTTCAGATGCAAAAGGTCCGGAGTTTGAGCCCTGCTGGAGCCATTACGATTGTGCCCTTAGGCAAGGCATTTAATTCCATGTTGCCGCTTCTATCTCCCTTGTGGCGATGGATACCATCTCTATAGTGATTAATATAAGTTGTAAGAACTGGTTTTGCAATCAAGCTAATATAAATTTGTATAAACTAAGCTAAACTAACTCTTCTCTCTCCCTCGTGGTGATGGATACCATCATCAAGCTAATATAAATTTGTATAAACTAACCAGTTATGATACAAAGCTAGCGTTAGTAACAAGCTCAATGACATATCCAAGATTGTCATTAAGTTCATGAAACTATAACACCTATGATGCAGTTAATTTACATAAATTTACAGGAATTTACATAAATTACACATGCAGATATTCTAATTCTTATCATTCTGCAGTTCATCATCTCGTAACACCATTCAGTAACAAGACAATCCTGTCTAGAACTTACAAACTATATTACTTTGCCAAGTCAGACACTAGGTTTCAACCATTGCACCCATTACAATGTATTTGTATAATTTATGCAAATGTAAATAGCTAAGATAGTATGTCAGATGTTTGTATGTAAATTTCAGGCAATATTTGTGTACCGTAATTTGATGTACACTGAAATTACTCTTTAAATGTGCAATTGATGCCAAACTGTAAAACACCATTTGTTCGCGAGCATTTATATTTCCCTAATTTTCGTGATCTAAGTTGACTGCAAATTCTTTATTCCCGTGAATAAGAACATGTCAGTATTTACAGTGATTTACGAGTTACATGTATATCCGAAAATATTTACATTTGATCAACATTTTGAAAGTCAATACAGCGATAACCGATTTAAAGCAAATATACGTCCTCATTTTACATCACTGAATTAATTTAAAACGTACAAAATCGCGAAATAAAATGTTTTACAGTAACCTTATCACATGTGATTGACATTTGCAAATTTGCAAAAGATTATTGAAAGTATATTGAGCTTGATGCTACAATTAAAATAGTATCATTGGCAAATTACAGTCAAGTTAGGTTGTTAAGATGGCTTTCTCATGGCAATTGCTCAGTTAACATTGTAACGTTGTTGACAAGTTGCATCCTGATTTACCGACTATGTGGATTTTCTCATGGCAATTGCTCAGTTAACATTGTAACGTTGTTGACAAGTTGCATCCTGATTTACCGACTATGTGGATTTTCTCATGGCAATTGCTCAGTTAACATTGTAACGTTGTTGACAAGTTGCATCCTGATTTACCGACTATGTGGATTTTCTCATGGCAATTGCTCAGTTAACATTGTAACGTTGTTGACAAGTTGCATCCTGATTTACCGACTATGTGGATTTTCTCATGGCAATTGCTCAGTTAACATTGTATCATTATTTGTTAGCCCATCTCATACTGTCGGTTTTAACTTATTTTATTCGTCATATTAAAATATTCAACAAATTATTATACACACAAGAAAATGTGGATTGAATCGTGGATTGAATTGGAAGACTGAAGCTTATGAGATACTCTCTCATACTGTTCTAAACTGAAAGTAGAAATTCTTTTTTTCCGGGGATATTTTCAGTATAGTATTGATCTGCTTGGTGATGTTTGATTGATGTTCTGCTTTGGAATTGTGGATTATGAACGTTGTGGTGTTGCGAATGCGACTGAATTCTTCCCATGATGATTTGGTGTTAGTCGACTTGCCACTTGGGTGAATTTTATTTCGCTTTTTGATCATTTGTCTTTTTGTTGTTATTCATCCATGGAACGTCAGTTGGTCTGATTGTTACAGTTTTGTTGGGAATACTGTTAGACGAAGTTATAGAATCAGCGATATTTATAGCGAGACTATTGATTCTATTTATCTCAATTAATTACCAGAAAAACAGACGGATCTGTAGTCCAGTGGTTAATCCAGGGATCGCAGGTTCGATCCCCCGTCAGACACTAATAAAATTAACAGTCTTTCAGATGGGATCTTAAACTGAGGTCTCGTGTCGGTGCTTTACACCGTGCACGTAAAAGATCCAGAGGAGACTCTGGAATGTGTCTCTGTCTGTATCATTGCACTATCCTCTAAAATTCTAAAGTAACTAATCTCTTCGGCATCATTCATCTGGGCAACCGGTAGCGACGATAAATAAACGTAAAACACATATTGAAACTGAGACCAATTTTCAGGAAACTGCTCAGAACAACTGCACGAACAACACAAAAATAAGAACACTCAGCCTTCAGAAGGAATAATAACATCATAATGACTGTGACTGTGTTCTCTTCTTCGTGTTCGTTACTGTGATAACATTTGCATTTTATCATTGCTTAGATGATGCAGCCAGTGTATGGTAATTTACACGCCACTTTCATGGAATTTGTAGCCCCAGGGATCATTATATCGTAAGTTATTTGAATGAATATTAATGGTTAATTTATGCTTTCCAATGAAATATCAGTGAAATTATTGGTCTCTTTGAAAACATGGACTTGTTAATATTCAGTGATTTATCCTTAACAACCCCAGTCACTGCAATGTAAAATACTCAATCTACCAAGGGCAGAATTTGCCACATCTAGGAGCAACATTCTATTGCCATTTTATGTACTAATCTACCAAGGGCAGAATTTGCCACATCTAGGAGCAACATTCTATTGCCATTTTATGTACTAATCTACCAAGGGCAGAATTTGCCACATCTAGGAGCAACATTCTAATGCCATTTTATGTACTAATCTACCAAGGGCAGAATTTGCCACATCTAGGAGCAACATTCTAATGCCATTTTATGTACTATAGCATTGTTTTGTTGTTTTTTTGGTTTTTTAATTTTGAGGCCCCCAAAGTGGTAACCAATTTTATATACATGACAATCAAGAACATATTTATATGCATTAAATCACACGGAACACTTTTCTGCAACAAATATACATCTTATGATTATAAAGTACAATTTTAATAATTTAAAGACATTGTATGTTTGTTGATATATGTTTCCATAACTATTTTGTATATTGGTCTGTACAATAAATGTAGTCTGCAGTTCATATCATAATATAAGAAAAAACTATATATAAAACTGTTCTGATATATGTATATAAAAGGGATATTTTGATCATTGGTGATGTCAAGAAAGGTAATTGGATGATCGTTTCCACTCTTCCTGTAGCATTGTTGTCTTATCACATAAAATAATATTTCCTAGCATAAAATAAAGAGAAAATTTGTTGGTTTAAGAGTACATGATTGAATTATATTTCACTCATGAACGAGTGGCACTAGCCTTGATTCAATGTTCTCTCTGTGAAATCTAATTTGGTCATACATGAAAAGAAATGAATATCGTCTTTTGTTTAATTTAAATTGTTCAATTTACATTAAGAGCCATGCTATTACCATTCTGGAATGTAATTGGTTAATAGTTTATACACATGTTGTTTTTTTAGCTCGATTGTTTTTAGCTCGATCGGGAAACAAGGTCTTACAACTTATATTAATCGCTCTCGAGACCTCATTCCTGGTGGAATCCATCGCCATGAGGGAGAGACGCCGTGGAATTTAAATACCTCTCCTAAGGGCACAATCGTAACGGCTCCAGTGGGGCTCGAACTCTGAGCTTTTCGTACCTGAAGCGAACATGCTACCACCACTACCCTATCACGACTTAATGAATCTTTAGGTTGAAATTCTTGTAGCACATGAACACCATTGTTATTTAACCATGAACACTAATGTTGCTTTACCAAACAGTATAGAGCTAAATCAGGCTCTATATGCTGGTTGCTATTCGGATAGTGGAAATATAACATATACTGAATAACAAACAACAGACGCGGAACTACGGTGCGGCTGATCAGGATCTATGTTGTTGCACATTCCTTCCAATTTATTCAGCATTTTAAGGGTTACCGGTAATAGCTTGAATAAGCTTGAATGTTTTTCTTTCAGTTTAACGTTTTTCTTGGCCAATGGTTTGACTGCTGTTGTTTTCATTATGGATAAGAAGCTGGGAATGTTGGACAGATGCCTGGCTTCAGGTGAGATGATACTATAATACAGTGGTAATGTTGACAGTCAGGTAGCCGATGATGGTGATCAATAGTTGATTAGTGTTCACATTAATGCAACGGTCGTGATAATGCTGTTGTAGCACATTCGCTTGAATTCCACATTGCCTCTTCTCTCTCTCGTGGCGATGGATTCCATCAGGAATGAGGTCTCGAGAGTGATTATATAAGTTGTAAGAATTTTTTTCACAATTGGGCTAAACTAAATTTGTATAAACTAATGCAAAGGTGACAGGTTAGAATCTGCCGCTATTGCCATACAGTAAAGTACAGTATACTAAATTGACGTATATGTAATATGATAGTCTATTGGATGAGACTTTAAGCCAATGTTTTGTGTCGGTGCTTTAGACTGTGCACATTAACTAAGCAGACGGGCATCTGTAATGGGGTTCTCTTATTAGAATGGAGCTCTATCTTAGATTGGGACACTTGTCTTAGTATTGGGTTCTGTCTTGGAATGTGGCCCTGTCTGTATCATTACACTAAGCTCCACAAAACAAAAACTCGCAAATCTCTTCAAGGGAGCTGCTCATGTATGCAAGCAGTAGCGATGATAAATAAACGCAAAACACACACCCACTCATTGCTGTCACATTGCCTCAATGTTTTCATTATATGTTGTTTTTATGTAAGTAATGGTAAGTATGCCCAAGAAATGACGATGGAAGAACTGAGCCACCATAGGTTAAGGTTATTTACATGTTTACAATCGCCCAGTAATGTGTTAAATGAAATGTTATGTCCGGAATTTAAATTAATAATAGTATAAAACACATTTTTAGTATCGTAGTTGTAAGGAAGTTAATTTCAACAAACATTCTTATATCATATGCGTTATTTGAGTGTCACGTTAATTTACTGAAATGTTATCGTTTGAGATTTTATGTTTGGTCCCCTTCTTGTTTGTTACAATGATTTATGTTTCATATTGTAGGTATGGTATCATTTGAGATCATGTTGGCCCACATGATAACACAGATGTTGATTGTCATGGTCCAGGTGGCCGTTTTACTTGTATTTGCCTTGATTGTGTTCAAGGTGAGTCCACAGACAGTGCACTTGATTAGCCAGGTTGCCATGGTGGCCATCTTGTTAATCCATTTTCAACTTGTCCCGAACTGCTTCAGTTATCAGTTTTAATAAAACTTATCATCTGGATACAGTAGATCAAAATCGGAAATTCGATATGGCCACACTGCTGACTTCCATCTTGAAGATGTTATTCGACTGCCTTGTTAGCTTTGATAGTAATTATCTATGAGCCATTTTCATCACATACATTTGTGTTTTTCGCACCAAAGTTAATATTGCTTTATTAGTTTTTAAATCTTGAGTCTGAAGAAGCATCTTACCAGTCACAAGGGCCAGCTGTCTCAATCAGACCAGTCACAAGCCAGTTGTCTAGATCAGACTAGTCACAATGCCAGCTGTCTCGATCAGATCAGTCACAAACCAGTTGTCTCGATCAGATCAGTCACAAAGCCAGCTGTCTAGATCAGATCAGTCACAAGCCAGTTGTCTAGATCAGACCAGCCACAAAGCTAGCTGTCTCGATCAGATCAGTATGCATTTTGAACCAGTCACAAAGCCAGCTGTCTAGATCAGATCAGTATGCATTTTGAACCAGTCACAAAGCCAGCTGTCTCGATCAGATCAGTATGCATTTTGAACCAGTCACAAAGCCAGCTGTCTAGATCAGATCAGTATGCATTTTGAACAAGTCACAAAGCCAGCTGTCTCGATCAGATCAGTATGCATTTTGAACCAGTCACAAAGCCAGCTGTCTAGATCATATCAATCACAAAGCCAGCTGTCTAGATTAGACCAGTCACAAAGCCAGCTGTCTCGATCAATATACATTTTGAACCAGTCACAAAGCCAGCTGTCTCGATCAATATACATTTTGAACCAGTCACAAAGCCAGCTGTCTAGATCAGATCAGTCACAAAGCCAGCTGTCTCGATCAATATACATTTTGAAGCAGTCACAAAGCCAGCTGTCTAGATCAGATCAGTCACAAAGCCAGCTGTTTAGATCAGATCAGTCACAAAACCAGCTGTCTAGATCAGATCAGTCACAAAGCCAGCTGTCTTGATCAGATCAGTCACAAAGCAAACTGTCTCGATCAGATCAGTATGCATTTTGAACCAGTCACAAAACCAGCTGTCTTGATCAGATCAGTCACAAAGCCAGCTTTCTCGATCAGATCAGTCACAAAGCCAGTTGTCTCGATCAGATCAGTCACAAAGCCAGTTGTCTCGATCAGATCAGTCACAAAGCAAGCTCTCGATCAGATCAATATGTATTTTGAACCAGTCACAAAGCCAGCTGTCTAGATCAGATCAGTCACAAAGCCAGCTGTCTAGATCAGATCTGTCACAAAGCCAGCTGTCTCGATCAGATCAGTCACAAAGCCAGTTGTCTCGATCAGATCAGTCACAGAAGCAAGCTCTCGATCAGATCAATATGCATTTTGAACCAGTCACAAAGCCAGCTGTCTAGATCAGATCAGTCACAAAGCCAGCTGTCTCGATCAGATCTGTCACAAAGCCAGCTGTCTTGATCAGATCAGTCACAAAGCCAGCTGTCTCAATCAGATCAGTCACAAAGCCAGCTGTCTCGATCAGATCTGTCACAAAGCCAGCTGTCCAGATCAGTCACAAGGCCAGCTGTCTCAATCAGATCAGTCACAAAGCCAGCTGTCTTGATCAGATCAGTCACAAAGCCAGCTGTCTCAATCAGATCAGTCACAAAGCCAGCTGTCTCAATCAGATCAGTCACAAGGCCAGCTGTCTCAATCAGATCAGTCACAAAGCCAGCTGTCTCAATCAGATCAGTCACAAGGCCAGCTGTCTCAATCAGATCAGTCACAAAGCCAGCTGTCTTGATCAGATATGTCACAAAGCCAGCTGTCTCGATCAGATCAGTCACAAAACCAGCTGTCTCGATCAGATCAGTCACAAGGCCAGCTGTCTCAATCAGATCAGTCACAAAGCCAGCTGTCTCGATCAGATCAGTCACAAAGCCAGCTGTCTCGATAAGATCAGTCACAAAGCCAGCTGTCTCGATCAGATCAAATGCATTTTGAACATATGAGCTGTAGGTTAGCACCTCTGGACTATTTCAATGGTTTACTTGTTTTAAATTGTACGCTATGCAATGGGCATGTAATAGAACCACTGCTTCTTCTGGAATTGTATGTATATCTTGGCTCTATCCTCCACAAAATAAACTGACTGATATATTAGAGACATTACGTTAGACGATACAATATTGTATTTAAACAATTTTAAATTGTAGTGTTTATTTTTTATTTAAATTTATTTAAATTGTAGTGGCTAGTAACCATAAGCATAAACCAGTGAGAATAACATGTGAATTGTATTGCTTCCAAACACTGAGATATCATTTTGTATTTCACTTGTATGTTTCTATTATTTTATTTGAAAGCATAAAATATACATTAAATATTATATAAATTATTAAAATTATAAAAAAATGCAAAACTGTATGTAAGCAAACTGGTAGATTGTGACTAATGTTGATGTTATATACCTGCAGGTGCCATGTTTAGGTCCACTGATTTGGGTGATATTACTGGTTCTTATCCAAGGATTTCTTGGAATGGCACTGGGTAAGTTAAATATTATTAAAGATCAAGGCTTTTTAAAGGTTTCAAAACCAAACCGATTTAGGACAAAATTGCCCCCCTCCCTCACTCCTCCCCCTGTTGTTTCAATATAATTTATGTTATCTTCACCCCCACATAAAACAGACATCCAATATATATATGTAGACCTGACCTATTAATCTGAAGACAGGAGATCGGTGAGTGTGACAGTGGATATTGTCACCCTAGGTCGACATTATTTTTCCTCAGGTTGACAATATCCACTGTCACAATCACCGATTGCCTGTCTTCAGATTATAGGTCTATGTTTTTGACATGGTTGAAGGGAGAGAACATCTGTCTTCAGATTATAGGTCTATGTTTTTGACATGGTTGAAGGGAGAGAACATCTGTCTTCAGATTAATGTAGTTAGATGATTTATGACTACATGTTTCAGGTGTCTTGTACTCGGCTATCTGCGATGATGAAAACTCTGCCATACAGCTGTCTCTCGGCTCATTCTTTCCCTTGTTGCTTATCAGTGGTGAGTAATATCAAGAAAAAATAATTAGTTTATACAAATTTATTTTGCCTCGATTGCGAAACAAGTTCTTACAACTTATATTAATCACTCTGGAGACCACATTCCTGATGGAATCCATCGCCATGAGGGAGAGAGAAGAGGCATGTATCGCGTTCCCTTGTATTGTAGGCATTTAAAATGTATTTTGTTTCCTTGTTTAGAAGACATTTGACATGTATCTTGTTTATTTGTATAGAAGACATTTGACATGTATCGTGTTTATTTGTATAGAAGACATTTGACATGTATCTTGTTTATTTGTATAGAAGACATTTGACATGTATCTTGTTTATTTGTATAGAAGACATTTGACATGTATCTTGTTTATTTGTATAGAAGACATTTGACATGTATCGTGTTTATTTGTATAGAAGACATTTGACATGTATCTTGTTTATTTGTATAGAAGACATTTGACATGTATCTTGTTTATTTGTATAGAAGACATTTGACATGTATCTTGTTTATTTGTATAGAAGACATTTGACATGTATCGTGTTTATTTGTATAGAAGACATTTGACATGTATCTTGTTTATTTGTATAGAAGACATTTGACATGTATCTTGTTTATTTGTATAGAAGACATTTGACATGTATCTTGTTTATTTGTATAGAAGACATTTGACATGTATCGTGTTTATTTGTATAGAAGACATTTGACATGTATCTTGTTTATTTGTATAGAAGACATTTGACATGTATCTTGTTTATTTGTATAGAAGACATTTGACATGTATCTTGTTTATTTGTATAGAATACATTTGACATGTATCTTGTTCCGCTAATAAAATAACATGACAAGTAATTAGCTATTGTGTTGACCCCTGGATTTCAGTTAATGCAGGAAGTATGGTAGTTTCTTGTAACTGTACATATACATGTTTCTTCAGATGATTTATTGTTCCAAGCTGTTAGTGTAAGCATTACAACATGTGTATATTTGCTCCAGTTCAGCTGAAACTTGGTCTGCTGGCTTGCAGAAGGTTGGTGGTTCTACCATGTTGGAAAATACTGCTTGGAGGGGCACCCAGGGTCTTCCTCCACCAATAATAACTTGAGATAGGACCTGATCTGTCGGAGCTAACCCCATAACAATCAATCAAGCTTCACAAGTTAAACAGTTTATTATATTAAAAAGTAAGATGATAAGTTTATTATTGTACCTCACATTCTGGTGATGTGCTCATTTGTACAGTCTAACCTGGTCCACTGGTCACCTCCATTAAACAGCCAACCTGTATTAAGTACTAAGCAGCCAATTCCCAATATGGTGTTTTATTATGCATTTCCCCTGTATTAACCCTTTGCATTCTAGCGGCAGAAAAAATCCAAGTTTGCAAACAGCATAGAGCCAGATCACACGGCACAGAACGTGCATACAGCATAGAGCCAGATCACACGGCACAGAACGTGCATACAGCATAGAGCCAGATCACACGGCACAGAACGTGCATACAGCATAGAGCCAGATCACACGGCACAGAACGTGCATACAGCATAGAGCCAGATCACACGGCACAGAACGTGCATACAGCATAGAGCCAGATCACACGGCACAGAACGTGCATACAGCATAGAGCCAGATCACACGGCACAGAACGTGCATACAGCATAGAGCCAGATCACACGGCACAGAACGTGCATACAGCATAGAGCCAGATCACAGGGCACAGAACGTGCAAACAGCATAGAGCCAGATCACACGGCACAGAACGTGCATACAACATAGAGCCAGATCACACGGCACAGAACGTGCAAACAGCATAGAGCCAGATTACACGGCACAGAACGTGCAAACAGCATAGAGCCAGATGACACGGCACAGAATGTGCAAACAGCATAGAGCCAGATCACATGGCACAGAACGTGCATACAGCCAGATCACACGGCACAGAATGTGTATACAACATAGAGCCAGATCACACGGCACAGAACGTGCAAACAGCATAGAGCCAGATTACACGGCACAGAACATGCATACAGCATAGAGCTTGATAACACAGCACAGAACGTGCATACAGCATAGAGCCAGATCACACGGCACAGAACATGCATACAGCATAGAGCCAGATCACACGGCACAGAACGTGCATACAGCATAGAGCCAGATTACACGGCACAGAACGTGCATACAGCATAGAGCCAGATTACACGGCACAGAACGTGCAAACAGCATAGAGCCAGATCACATGGCACAGAACGTGCAAACAGCATAGAGCTAGATCACATGGCACAGAACATGCAAACATCATAGAGCTAGATCACACGGCACAGAACGTGCAAACAGCATAGAGCCAGATCACACCGGCACAGAACGTGCAAACAGCATAGAGCTAGATCACACGGCACAGAACGTGCAAACAGCATAGAGCTAGATCACACAGCACAGAACATGCAAACAGCATAGAGCTAGATCACATGGAACAGAACGTGCAAACAGCATAGAGCCAGATTACACGGCACAGAACATGCAAACAGCATAGAGCCAGATTACACGGCACAGAACGTACATACAGCATAGAGCCAGATGACACGGCACAGAACGTGCAAACAGCATAGAGGCAGATCACACGGCACAGAACGTGCAAACAGCATATAGCTAGATCACACGGCACAGAACGTGCAAACAGCATAGAGCCAGATGACACGGCACAGAACTTGCAAACAGCATAGAGCCAGATGACACGGCACAGAACGTGCAAACAGCATAGAGCCAGATCACACGGCACAGAACGTGCAAACAGCATAGAGCTAGATCACACGGCACAGAACGTGCAAACAGCATAGAGCCAGATGACACGGCACAGAACGTGCAAACAGCATAGAGCCAGATCACACAGCACAGAACGTGCAAACAGCATAGAGCTAGATCACACAGCACAGAACGTGCAAACAGCATAGAGCTAGATCACATGGAACAGAACGTGCAAACAGCATAGAGCCAGATTACACGGCACAGAACGTGCAAACAGCATAGAGCCAGATTACACGGCACAGAACGTACATATAGCATAGAGCCAGATGACACGGCACAGAACGTGCAAACAGCATAGAGGCAGATCACATGGCACAGAACGTGCAAACAGCATAGAGCTAGATCACACGGCACAGAACGTGCAAACAGCATAGAGCCAGATGACACAGCACAGAACTTGCAAACAGCATAGAGCCAGATGACACGGCACAGAACGTGCAAACAGCATAGAGCCAGATCACACGGCACAGAACGTGCAAACAGCATAGAGCTAGATCACACGGCACAGAACGTACAAACAGCATAGAGCTAGATCACACGGCACAGAACGTGCAAACAGCATAGAGCTAGATCACACAGCACAGAACGTGCATACAGCATAGAGCCAGATCACACGGCACAGAACGTGCAAACAGCATAGAGCTAGATCACACGGCACAGAACATGCATACAGCATAGAGGCAGATCACACGGCACAGAACGTGCAAACAGCATAGAGCCAGATCACATGGCACAGAACGTGCAAACAGCATAGAGCTAGATCACACAGCACAGAACGTGCAAACAGCATAGAGCCAGATGACACGGCAAAGAACTTGCAAACAGCATAGAGCCAGATTACACGGCACAGATCGTGCAAACAGCATAGAGCCAGATTACACGGCACAGAACGTGCAAACAGCATAGAGCCAGATTACACGGCACATAACGTACATACAGCATAGAGCCAGATCACATGGCACAGAACGTACAAACAGCATAGAGCCAGATTACACGGCACAGAATGTGCAAACAGCATAGAGCCAGATTACACGGCACAGAACGTACATACAGCATAGAGCCAGATTACACGGCACAGAACGTGCATACAGCATAGAGCCAGATTACACGGCACAGAACATGCAAACAGCATAGAGCCAGATTACATGGCACAGAACGTGCAAACAGCATTGAGCCAGATTACACGGCACAGAACGTACATACAGCATAGAGTCAGATGACACGGCACAGAACGTGCAAACAGCATAGAGCCAGATTACACGGCACAGAACGTGCAAACAGCATAGAGCCAGATTACACGGCACAGAACATGCAAACAGCATTGAGCCAGATCACATGGCACAGAACGTGCAAACAGCATAGAGCCAGATTACACGGCACAGAATGTGCATAGAGCCAGATTACACGGCACAGAACGTGCAAACAGCATAGAGCCAGATTGCACGGCACAGAACGTGCAAACAGCATAGAGCCAGATTACACGGCACAGAACGTACATACAGCATAGAGTCAGATGACACGGCACAGAACGTGCAAACAGCATAGAGCCAGATTACATGGCACAGAACGTGCAAACAGCATAGAGCCAGATTACACGGCACAGAACGTGCAAACAGCATAGAGCCAGATTACACGGCACAGAACGTACATACAGCATAGAGCCAGATCACATGGCACAGAACGTGCAAACAGCATAGAGCCAGATTACACGGCACAGAACGTGCAAACAGCATAGAGCCAGATTACACGGCACAGAACGTGCAAACAGCATAGAGCCCGATTACACGGCACAGAACGTACCATCTGATCAGGCTCTATGCTATTGGGTATTCAGATAGTGGAGCTAAAACACTTGGCTGAATAGCAAAGAACATAGATCCTGATCAGATGCGGCCATTATGCCGAGGTTGATCTGGATCTATGTTGTTTGCAAATGTGATTTTATTTACTCAGCTGGCAAAGGGTTAAACAGTCAACTGTGGTAATCAGCCACTTTCTGTGATTCCCTTGGCTGGCTGCTTATGACAGGTTTGACTGTATATTTGTCAGGTGAACAGCAAATGGCCATTTCTGTCATGACTCCATTTCGAATGGTTAATTTTCAGGGATCTTGTGGCCGTTAGAAGCCATGCCAATGTGGATAAGGTATATAGGCTACGCCTCACCTATGACGTTTGCCTGTGAGGCAATGAGATGTATACTTGCTAGGGGTAAGTCTAGACTTTATTATCAGAAATTATTTAGAAAAACTGCGGTATAGTGGCTAGACGGCTTGTATATGATAGTCACCTGTGTGCATACAACATTGTACATGTTTGTTGATTTCCTTAATTGATACATTAATGAGTTATGATTTCACTAGTAAGATATTATAATTCATTGTATATCTGGATTTGTACTCCATGACCGATAGGACTAAATTCTCGTTGATGGAGTTAGCTCTTGATATACCTCGATTGTATTTGGGATGTGTTTCCAAAATGAATATAAAAATAGCTCAATGCTATACCTGATGGGGTGATTGGTTGCAGGAGGAATTAACATTTGCTTAAGATGTATGTTTCATCATTGAACTAGTTTCAGCCGGTTCCTCATCAGGGACGTACTGGTGTGACTAGAATATTGAATGTCAGATTGTAATATAAAACAACCGTGCAGTCTGTAGGGAGACAGGGGCCTGGTTGGTTATTATCTAACGAGACATCATATGGTCTGTAACATATTTGGAACAACTTCTACCAAAGGTAGTACAGTAAAACCCCTATAATAAGACCACCTATGGGACTTCCAAAAAGTTGTCTTATTAGCGGGGTGGTCTCTTTATCGAGTTTGGTCAAGAAGACCAAATTATGATAATTTTACTACATGTACAATGTACTTTCACACATGATAATTTCTTTGGGTTATTTCTTGGTTTTTCTGTTTTAATTACAGAAGTGTTGGTTGTTTCTATTGTTTAGGATTGTACTTCTGAAATCCATTCAATGAATTAATTAGTAATAAAATAAAGTACAATGTAAATGAGTTAATCCATTTATTTTCATGTTTTCATTTAGTATATTGTGATGTATTTATATATACCAGCACAGTAGTTTCCTTGAAAAGTACATATCATCATCAATCATTCATTATTTAAAAAAAATGTTCAAGGGTTGACTGCTTATTTAAACACATCACTTTCATGGATTGTTTCTGATCTCATCTTGGACTTTAGCAACAGTTTGTACTCCAGACAATATACAAAAGATTGAAAGCAATCAAAACCAATCATTTACAATCAACATGTTTATCTCACTTAACCTTGAATGATACCATAAAGTGGTTGCTTAATTGTCGTAAAACTGGAACATAATTAAAAATGTTTTATCATGTCGTGTGCGCACCGATCAAGGAAAGTGATTGCCCGCGGTCAATTAGCATAGGATTAATGGCATTTGTCTGCATTAACTGGTCGTATTACGGAATAACGGGGTGGTCTGGTTATCGGGGTCAACGAACGACCATTGACATATATAGTGAAATATTCCGTTCAGAAAAAATGTGTTCGCAATAGCGGGGTGATTTCGAAATCGAGGTGGTCACATAGAAGGTTTTTACTGTACAAATAGGTTTGGTGAGGTAAACAATTAGGTCACAAGGTCAATTTGTTTCTTTAATTGACATTTTCTCATGAACCAATAATAGTAATGTTACAAAATGTAGTCAGTTGTAAAACAACAAATAAATTGACTATTAAATACATAGCAGTCTGTTCATTTATATTTCCAATCTTTCGTTTCTTCTGATACCACATCCAATGTGAAAAGGTATTCAAATCAAACTGTAAAAGAGCAAAAATCTTCCAATTATAATGTTCTCCATAGGCAGTGCTCACCTGTTAATAACGTCACTGTATTACTCCGCCAAATAATACAGTATACCGCCAAATAATACAGTATACCGCCAAATAATACAGTATACCGATACCAACCTTCAGTTTGCAATGGCCTGAATTGTTATACCACATCATTTCTTACACAACTAGTCTGAAGTCTTCTCAAGTCACATCATTTCTCAAAAAACACAAAAACTATACACTGCCTGTCATGAAAATGCATTTTTACCAAAAAGAAAAATGAACTATATTAGTTATTGGGGCTACATTCGAGTGGACCACTTCTGCCTATATACGTATATACAACCTACAACAATGTCTACCAAGTTTGTCGATATTGATCATTGGGGGTGAAAAGTAGTTCACTTTGTCAAATTAAGCGAAGCATTTCCACAGCCTCCTCTCTTGATTATATGGTTTGAATGTTTCCAAATTTGGTTGAGAAATAAATAAAGTTATTTCTGACAGGTTGGTCATATCCTAACAAACGTCTACCTTTGAAATCATTGAAATGTTCAAAAACTAGGCCAATAAGGCAACTTATAGTAAAACAGTTTAATCTTATCCTCATTTAGTTCAGGGGATTGCGCCCAGTTGCTTGTTAGGTACCATTGTTCTGACAAGTTCATTTCGAGGCAGTGCACTAAGCAATGACATTCTGATAAGCTTCACTTGAAAACATTGTAAAAATGGTGGGAAATATAAATGGCTTTGAAATTATTCATGTTTTTATAAACATTGATTGGTTGTTACCCGCCGCTATTTCTGCGAGAGATATTGTTTGGTGTTGTCCATCCACAACCAGTTTTCAATAACCAATGAGTGGAATTCTATGAAGGTGCACATGCACCTTTTGTCGGAATTGAGTTCTTGCCCGTTGACTAAAAATCCACAAATTTTCCATCCAGTACCAGTTTGGATATCAATTCATTGAATTTGCTTGTTATATTTGCAGGACTAGACATTGCATATTTTGCTGTATGGCGTGCGTATCTGGTGTCTGCTGGTTGGTGTGTTGTGATTGTTATTCTCGGTGGTATGATCCTGCGCATGAATGAGTAGTAACTTGTGCACTACTAATGATGCTGAGGATGAAGAATATTTTAACCTCAGAATGAAATTTATATTTGTTCATTCACCATAGAAACGGGCGTATTATCAGGAACAATAATCAGTATATCATACAATGATACTCCATGACATATGATGTAGAGCATGACATATGATGTAGAGCATGACATATGATGTAGAGCATGACATATGATGTAGAGCATGACATATGATGTAGAGCATGACATATGATGTAGAGCATGACATATGATGTAGAGCATGACATATGATGTAGAGCATGACATAT
>CM026386.1:31430773-31470336 GCA_014843695.1 Archivesica marissinica | reverse complement strand
AATCATTCGGTTTTCATTTCATTAATGTAGTTCTTAGCTCTGTTGGATGCGTCAGAATTACCCGCCGATATTATTTCCTGGAGGTGTGTCATGGTGATGTCATAGTTGTCTAGTAACGCCTTCAGGGCACGATTCTGACGGTCAACCCATCGTATCTGCTGTACACCACCATAGTGTTTCAGTTCCTGATCCAGCTACACAGCAATCTCATACAGTTCTCGTCTACGTTTAGGGGCCTAGTAGTACATCTGGAATATTCCTTTCAGAACTTTCTCAAACCCAGCTAGATAGTCGCACCCATTCTTGGCATCGCATACAGTGAGTTCTTAATTATGCGCAATCTGTGGACCCATCAGCGAAAATACAAATGAATCTAGTGCCATTCACATTTTCACTAGTTTCTCCCTTCAGGACTTCGCTGCGTTCGTACAAAAATCCTTAAAAATGCGATTTTTGCTTTGTAGGGATAACAATCTCGGAAACTTTGCAAATGCTTCGTTTTCAGTAGCTACGTAATAGGCCATGTTGAACAGTTTCTCATATACGACACTATTCTTTTCATCAAGTTTCCGTATGTTTTTCGACATGCGTGTTTTGTCTGGATCTTGTAAAGCCGCCTTGTGTTCAATACATTTGACGTGTTTTACGCTTTTTTCATGATATTTCAAGGTTTCCTTTCTGTGCTTTTCGGTGATTCCTTTGACTAGTGACGATTCTTTGTCCGAATATTCTAGGAAAGCTCGGCATACTTCGACGCGTGATTGGCCGCGACGGGTTTCGTAAAACAAATATAGACTGCAGCTATTGTACCCAATAAGAGTCAAACACCAGTCTACAATTTGTGAGTTGTTTATTGTGGCAGCGTAAACACATTAAAATATCCTCGGTGAGTTCCCATTATCACGCCTGGTAATCATTCCGAAGAAAGTAAAACGGATATTATTTTATTTTGTTCCTACGATTTATATTGGATATTTAGCTGAAATTTTCAGTCGTCCGACTGGGCAAGCGACTACTCGTCCAAATCGAAAATTCACTCGTAAATACGAGCGGACGAGTGGATTTGTCGAGCCCTGGGTAATGATGTTTCAACAATATATGGATAATACAGTGAGAACTTACATCTTATTTCTTCTTCTAAAACATCCGACAATCCCTCAAGGTGTTCTTTTTCAAACATTCGCGCATAAGCTAACTTGAATGATTAGAGAGGATTCAAGATAGACAACTGTGTTCTTATCATTATGACAACGTAACGGTAATGCTATAAAATAGCGGGACATAATTATGTATATTCTGTTATATTTATCCACAGGCACCAGACACAACAAAATTGTTTTTTAATTGTTGGCCTATGGTCATATAGTAAGTAATATATAATAAAGGAAGGCAACCAACGAAATTGAAACATGCATGCAGAAACATCGACGAGAAACTAGGTAAAAACGACCAGATCACTGATATGCCCTCGTGGTCCCGACCGGAAGACCTTATTCTATCAACAAATACTTTTTATTTCATGGAGATCGGTCAAATAACACCAGAATGGCACATTGTTTCATCGTGAACAGCAGGACATGAAATGTTGTCGTTTTGTCTGGGCGTTCTGTTTTTGATTTGGCGGTATGTTTTCTCGGCGTTTTACCCAGTGTAATACTCATAACATCTAAAAATCACTCATACTTCGTTAAATGGAATCTTTCTCTCGCGAATCATGTTGTTTGCAGCCTCGGCGTGCAGATCCAACAGAGCAATACAGGAATCAAATACAAAACAAAAGTAAAATTCAATAATTGTTCCATTTTGGATAAGATCCGCGGTGAATATACAGCGGCATTTCATTGGCTGCTGTTTATATATGTATTTACATGTTTCATTTTTGACCAATGAGAAAAAAAGCATTCATTCACATCGTATGTTGTCAAAAACCGAACGCCCAGCCAAAACGACAACTTTTCATTTCCTGCTGTTCACGATGAAACAAAGCGCCATTCAGGTGTTATTTGAGCGATCTCGATGAAATAAAAAGTATTTGTTGATAGAATAAGGTCTTCCGGTCGGGACCACGAGGGCATATCAGTGATCTGGTCGTTTTTACCTAGTTTCTCGTCGATGTTTCTGCATGCATGTTTCAATTTCGTCGGTTGCCTTTATTATATATTACTTACTATATGACCATAGGCCAAAAATAAGTTATTTTTTGTGTGTCTGGTGCCTGTGTATTTATCTTGGATTGAGATATATATGTGTATACAATTAGGTGAATATAAAAGTATGACATCTAACCAAAAGTCATGTATGTGTTTATCTATATTATGTCCGATTAAAGGGACATAGTGTTTGTACCCAAGTGGGTAAAGTATGAAATAAAAAACAAAAATGTAGAGATTATTCTCAAGGTAATAATGTTCTTAAATGGTGATACAAGGTGTGCACTTATATTTAAACATATATTTATAAAGTAGAAACTTATAATTGCGTGTGAAAATTTATAAAATTATACCGAGCCAAGGGGTGTGCGTTTTCTATAGAATTACTTGTTATCTTATCCAACGGGAATACTGTAGAAAACTACAGATTACGATATTTGGGTAAATATATTGGTTGGTAATAGTAAAGAAAAAGGAAAATGGTTTGCCGTATACATATGAAGTTACGGTTCTCTCTCTTTATTCGGTTCCACCATTTGTGATTGTACCGGAAATGGAATTTTATTCAGCAGAACAGCATTAATTGTTAGTATTAAGCGTATATCGGTAGGTATATCATAATGATTCCTGTATTGGCTTAGACGAATTGTTACACTCGTATGTTTGACACAACTTTCAACAGTCAGGGTTTCAATATACATCTTTTTTTTGTTCTGAAGTGAGTGGAGTAAAATTCGAATGTGTAACATTTCGGACAACTTCAACTGTCAACACATAATCTAAAATGTTATGTGCAAGTTATAACGATAAAAGGATCTACAAAGCTATAGTTAAAAGGAGACTGTATAAAAATTAGAGGGAATACTACTCTACGAGTCCAGACTGCCAACAAAAGTCGGCAGACTGGGACTCGATTGTATATATGTCGGTAGACTGTTCTATAGCTTGATTGTTCTTAGGAAAAATGAGTTGGCATGGTATTGGGTTTTTGACTGTGGGATTAGATAGTTAAGGTTTCTTGTTGGTGTTAGGTGATGGTGATCTACAGCAATAATACTATGTATGTCTGTAATGTATGCTCCATTTATGTCAAACACATTGCGGGGACCTAGACATGGTGTCCAGGCCAGGTTTATTCGACCTAAGCAATGTGTGTGAGATACCTTGCTCAAAGACAATACATACGTGCCCTGCCCTTACTGAGTATTGATCCTGGGACCATTCTATTCCAAATCCAATGCTCTAACACTGGGCCATGAATGACACTCTATTTTAGGGTCTGTAGTATACTGCTATGACATGTACATAACAAATTAATTATAATTTAATTATGCCGATGTGATTTTGGAGTTTGGTGTCAGCTTGACTCCTTTAGCAGCTTAGCCTGTATATATGTATGTAACTGTTCCATTAATGCCAAACCCCTTGTTGGGATCTAGACATGTTTTCCTGGACAGGCGTAGCTGACCTAACCAATATTAAGCAATGTGTGTGAGGTGCCTTGTTCAATGACACTACATACGTGGCGTAATTGAGTATCGAACCCTGGACTATTCCAAATCTGATGCTGTACCACAAATGCCACATGGTCAAATTCTGAGATATTTTCTTAACATTTTGTTTAATTTGATAAATTGGTCTCTAATCATTTTGGATTCAAACAAATATGATTCTTATCAGCAATATTTTGACGGTGTGGATAAAATGTACTTGATCACCGAGTACATGGTCAATGCCGATACGCTTAAGCGTTACAATTAAAATACACCGAAAAGCTTTCAGATGATACAGATAAGTATTAGTAAGTACACCACTATATGTTGGGAAAATGTCTCGTACAAGTTCCAACAACACCTACATTTAGTAATACGGCTAATAGAATTGCCAAGCGTAAAACTGTATCAAATTTAGTGAATTTAAAATGGAGTGGGGACAGTGGGTGCAAATAAATGCATGGCTAAATGAAGATCATGTACCAGTAATTAATAGTAAACATACATGTACATAACATTTTAAGCATTGTTAGCACATACCAGATGTCTCATTGAATGTCATGGTATGAATACATTCATTTCATACTCACGACCCCGTGATTTTGAAAATGACCCCCTAAAAATTGCTAGGTGGTCAGTGTCACTCACATCATGAATATTTATAGTGGTAACCCCCAACATTTAAAACACTGTTCTAGCGAGTACCAATTCAATTTAAACTTATTTATTGTCGGCGTTTTACAAAGCAAATAAAATTATTACTAATTAGCATTGTAGCTATATACCGACATACAATAAATAAACAATATTTAAAGCAGCATTACATTGTATGAAATAAAAAATATTTGAAAAATTCAATTTTTACGTATGGGTAGCAATGCTGCTACACATTCTAACATTATACTTTGTATGCTTATGTTCATTTGGTAAACAGTGTTTTTTTGCGATAAAACAAACTGGAAACCGAAAGTAGGACTTTCTGAGTCGATCGGTCACGCACTTGTTTACAACCGGAACGCATCGTCCGCACTTGTTTACATTCGGAATGCATTGTCCCCATTTGTCCCACGTTGTCTTTTTTAATTAAATTACTTGATATGTTGATTCATATCTCTGTTAGCTAAGTCTTTTAGGGACATGTCTACATCGAGGGGTTCGACATTAGAGGAAGATAGATAGTCTTTCATGTTCAAAATATATACGTCGTTTCCTACATCCTCTGTTGTTTCACGCATGCGCGCTGTGCGTGTTTACATTTCTTGTGTTGATAAACAAATTCACGTATACGACGGTTTAAATTTATTGGAATTTTATCGTTTCTGAGCGACTATTTCGATTTTTGTAAACACACACACATTAGTATTTATATTTTACCCAAAACATCCTTTATTACGATGTAATGCTGCTTTATTACGATGTAATGCTGCTTTATTACGATGTTGCTTTATTACGATGTAATGCTGCTTTATTATGATGTAATGCTGCTTTAATGTACCGTTATTACATCCACGATTATTTTATCACAGTTTCGTATAAAATGTTATTTACATATATATCAAATATGATATTACAGTGTTTTTTTTATCATGTCACCACTTATAATAACAGATAATGGCAACCTCGAAGATAATTTATTATGTTTTTTTGCGATAAAACAAACCGAAAGTAGGACTTTCCGAGTCGATCGGTCACGCAATTGTTTACAATCGGAATGCATAGTCCGCACTTGTTTACATTCGGAATGCATCGTCCCCATTTGTCCCACGTTGTCTTTTTTAACTAAATGACTTGAAATGTTGATTCACACCTCTGTTAGCTAAGTCTTTATGGGACATTTCTACATTACGGGGTTCGACATTAGAGGAAGATAGATAGTCTTTCATGTTCAAAATATATACGTTGTTTTCTACATCCTCTGTTGTTTCACGCATGCGCGCTGTGCGTGGTTACATTTCATGTGTTGATAAACAAATTCGCGTATGGATTTTTATCGTTTCTGAGCGACTATTTCGATTTTTGTAAACACACACATATTAGTATTTATATTTTACACAAAACATCCTTTATTACGATGTAATGCTGCTTTAAGGTAACAGACAAAGACATTATAGCAATACAAGAATATCAACATTCATTATGTCAAAAGTCAAAATATAAAACACTAAATATTAAGATTTAAGTTAAAACATGAAGTATGATGGATACAGTGACAGCAGGCTGTATGGCCAGTCCAGCCACGCCGTGCTGCCAATGATGTGTACCAGTCCAGCCATGCAGTGCTGCCAATGATGTGTAATGTGTACCAGTCCAGCCATGTAGTGCTGACAATGATGTGTTCCAGTCCAGCCACTCAGTGCTGCCAATGATGTGTACCAGTCCAGCCATGCAGTGCTGCCAATGATGTGTACCAGTCCAGCCATGCAGTGCTGCCAATGATTTGTACCAGTCCAGCCACGCCGTGCTGCCAATGATGTGTACCAGTCCAGCCATGCAGTGCTGCTGATGATGTGTACCAGTCCAGCCATGCAGTGCTGCCAATGATGTGTACCAGTCCAGCCATGCAGTGCTGCCAATGATGTGTACCAGTCCAGCCACGCAGTGCTGCCAATGATGTGTACCAGTCCAGCCATGCAGTGCTGCCAATAATGTGTACCAGTCCAGCCATGCAGTGCTGCCAATGATGTGTACCAGTCCAGCCATGCAGTGCTGCCAATGATGTGTACCAGTCCAGCCATGCAGTGCTGCCAATGATGTGTTCCAGTCCAGCCATGCAGTGCTGCCAATGATGTGTTCCAGTCCAGCCACGCAGTGCTGCCAATGATGTGTTCCAGTCCAGCCATGCAGTGCTGCCAATGATGTGTTCCAGTCAAGCCACCCAGTGCTGCCAATGATGTGTACCAGTCAACCCATGCAGTGCTGCCAATGATGTATACCAGTCCAGCCATGCAGTGCTGCCAATGATGTGTACCAGTCCAGCCACGCAGTGCTGCCAATGATGTGTACCAGTCAACCCATGCAGTGCTGCCAATGATGTGTACCAGTCCAGCCATGCAGTGCTGCCAATGATGTGTACCAGTCCAGCCACGCAGTGCTGCCAATGATGTGTACCAGTCCAGCCATGCAGTGCTGCCAATGATGTGTACCAGTCCAGCCATGCAGTGCTGCCAATGATGTGTACCAGTCCAGCCACGCAGTGCTGCCAATGATGTGTACCAGTCCAGCCATGTAGTGCTGCCAATGATGTGTACCAGTCCAGCCATGCAGTGCTGCCAATGATGTGTACCAGTCCAGCCACGCAGTGCTGCCAATGATGTGTACCAGTCCAGCCACACAGTGCTGCCAATGATGTGTACCAGTCCAGCCATGCAGTGCTGCCAATGATGTGTACCAGTCCAGCCACGCAGTGCTGCCAATGATGTGTACCAGTCCAGCCATGCAGTGCTGCTGATGATGTGTACCAGTCCAGCCATGCAGTGCTGCTGATGATGTGTACCAATCCAGCCACGCAGTGCTGCCAATGATGTGTACCAATCCAGCCATGCAGTGCTGCCAATGATGTGTACCAGTCAACCCACGCAGTGCTGCAAATGATGTGTACCAGTCCAGCCACACAGTGCTGCCAATGATGTGTACCAGTCCAGCCATGCAGTGCTGCCAATGATGTGTACCAGTCCAGCCATGTAGTGCTGACAATGATGTGTTCCAGTCCAGCCACTCAGTGCTGCCAATGATGTGTACCAGTCCAGCCATGCAGTGCTGCCAATGATGTGTACCAGTCCAGCCATGCAGTGCTGCCAATGATTTGTACCAGTCCAGCCACGCCGTGCTGCCAATGATGTGTACCAGTCCAGCCATGCAGTGCTGCTGATGATGTGTACCAGTCCAGCCATGCAGTGCTGCCAATGATGTGTACCAGTCCAGCCATGCAGTGCTGCCAATGATGTGTACCAGTCCAGCCACGCAGTGCTGCCAATGATGTGTACCAGTCCAGCCATGCAGTGCTGCCAATGATGTGTACCAGTCAACCCACGCAGTGCTGCCAATGATGTGTACCAGTCCAGCCACGTAGTGCTGCCAATGATGTGTACCAGTCCAGCCATGCAGTGCTGCCAATAATGTGTACCAGTCCAGCCATGCAGTGCTGCCAATGATGTGTACCAGTCCAGCCATGCAGTGCTGCCAATGATGTGTTCCAGTCCAGCCATGCAGTGCTGCCAATGATGTGTTCCAGTCTAGCCATGCAGTGCTGCCAATGATGTGCCAGTCCAGCCACGCAGTGCTGCCAATGATGTATACCAGTCCAGCCATGCAGTGCTGCCAATGATGTATACCAGTCCAGCCATGCAGTGCTGCCAATGATGTGTACCAGTCAACCCACCCAGTGCTGCCAATGATGTGTACCAGTCAACCCATGCAGTGCTGCCAATGATGTGTACCAGTCCAGCCATGCAGTGCTGCCAATGATGTGTACCAGTCCAGCCACGCAGTGCTGCCAATGATGTGTACCAGTCCAGCCATGCAGTGCTGCCAATGATGTGTACCAGTCCAGCCATGCAGTGCTGCCAATGATGTGTACCAGTCCAGCCATGCAGTGCTGCCAATGATGTGTACCAGTCCAGCCATGTAGTGCTGCCAATGATGTGTACCAGTCCAGCCATGCAGTGCTGCCAATGATGTGTACCAGTCCAGCCACGCAGTGCTGCCAATGATGTGTACCAGTCCAGCCACACAGTGCTGCCAATGATGTGTACCAGTCCAGCCATGCAGTGCTGCCAATGATGTGTACCAGTCCAGCCACGCAGTGCTGCCAATGATGTGTACCAGTCCAGCCATGCAGTGCTGCTGATGATGTGTACCAGTCCAGCCATGCAGTGCTGCTGATGATGTGTACCAATCCAGCCACGCAGTGCTGCCAATGATGTGTACCAATCCAACCATGCAGTGCTGCCAATGATGTGTACCAGTCAACCCACGCAGTGCTGCAAATGATGTGTACCAGTCCAGCCACACAGTGCTGCCAATGATGTGTACCAGTCCAGCCATGCAGTGCTGCCAATGATGTGTACCAGTCCAGCCACGCAGTGCTGCCAATGATGTGTACCAGTCCAGCCATGCAGTGCTGCTGATGATGTGTACCAGTCCAGCCACGCAGTGCTGCCAATGATGTGTACCAGTCCAGTCACGCAGTGCTGCCAATGATGTGTACCAGTCCAGCCATGCAGTGCTGCCAATGATGTGTACCAGTCCAGCCACCCAGTGCTGCCAATGATGTGTACCAATCCACCCACCCAGTGCTGCCAATGATGTGTACCAGTCCATCCATGCAGTGCTGCCAATGATGTGTACCAGTCCAGTCATGCAGTGCTGCCAATGATGTGTACCAGTCCAGCCATGCAGTGCTGCCAATGATGTGTACCAGTCCAGCCATGCAGTGCTGCCAATGATGTGTACCAATCCAGCCATGCAGTGCTGCAAATGATTTGTACCAGTCCACCCACCCAGTGCTGCCAATGATGTGTACCAGTCCAGCCACCCAGTGCTGCCAATGATGTGTACCAGTCAACCCACCCAGTGCTGCCAATGATGTGTACCAATCCAGCCATGCAGTGCTGCCAATGATGTGTACCAGTCAACCCACCCAGTGCTGCCAATGATGTGTACCAGTCCAGTCATGCAGTGCTGCCAATGATGTGTACCAGTCCAGCCACGCAGTGCTGCCAATGATGTGTACCAGTCCAGCCATGCAGTGCTGCCAATGATGTGTACCAGTCCAGCCACCCAGTGCTGCCAATGATGTGTACCAATCCACCCACCCAGTGCTGCCAATGATGTGTACCAGTCCAGCCATGCAGTGCTGCCAATGATGTGTACCAGTCCAGTCATGCAGTGCTGCCAATGATGTGTACCAGTCCAGCCACGCAGTGCTGCCAATGATGTGTACCAGTCCAGCCATGCAGTGCTGCCAATGATGTGTACCAATCCAGCCATGCAGTGCTGCAAATGATTTGTACCAGTCCACCCACCCAGTGCTGCCAATGATGTGTACCAGTCCAGCCACCCAGTGCTGCCAATGATGTGTACTAGTCAACCCACCCAGTGCTGCCAATGATGTGTACCAATCCAGCCATGCAGTGCTGCCAATGATGTGTACCAGTCAACCCACGCAGTGCTGCCAATGATGTGTACCAGTCCAGCCACGTAGTGCTGCCAATGATGTGTACCAGTCCAGCCATGCAGTGCTGCCAATAATGTGTACCAGTCCAGCCATGCAGTGCTGCCAATGATGTGTACCAGTCAACCCACCCAGTGCTGCCAATGATGTGTACCAGTCAACCCACGCAGTGCTGCCAATGATGTGTACCAGTCCAGCCACATAGTGCTGCCAATGATGTGTACCAGTCCAGCCATGCAGTGCTGCCAATGATGTGTACCAGTCCAGCCACGCAGTGCTGCCAATGATGTGTACCAGTCCAGCCATGCAGTGCTGCTGATGATGTGTACCAGTCCAGCCATGCAGTGCTGCTGATGATGTGTACCAATCCAGCCACGCAGTGCTGCCAATGATGTGTACCAATCCAGCCATGCAGTGCTGCCAATGATGTGTTCCAGTCAACCCACGCAGTGCTGCAAATGATGTGTACCAGTCCAGCCATGCAGTGCTGCCAATGATGTGTACCAGTCCAGTCATGCAGTGCTGCCAATGATGTGTACCAGTCCAGCCACGCAGTGCTGCCAATGATGTGTAACAGTCCAGCCATGCAGTGCTGCCAATGATGTGTACCAGTCCAGCCACCCAGTGCTGCCAATGATGTGTACCAATCCACCCACCCAGTGTTGCCAATGATGTGTACCAGTCCAGCCATGCAGTGCTGCCAATGATGTGTACCAATCCAGCCATGCAGTGCTGCAAATGATTTGTACCAGTCCACCCACCCAGTGCTGCCAATGATGTGTACCAGTCCAGCCACCCAGTGCTGCCAATGATGTGTACCAGTCAACCCACCCAGTGCTGCCAATGATGTGTACCAATCCAGCCATGCAGTGCTGCCAATGATGTGTACTAGTCAACCCACCCAGTGCTGCCAATGATGTGTACCAGTCCAGCCATGCAGTGCTGCCAATGATGTGTACCAGTCCAGCCACGCAGTGCTGCCAATGATGTGTACCAGTCCAGCCACCCAGTGCTGCCAATGATGTGTACCAATCCACCCACCCAGTGCTGCCAATGATGTGTACCAGTCCAGCCATGCAGTGCTGCCAATGATGTGTACCAGTCCAGCCATGCAGTGCTGCCAATGATGTGTACCAGTCCAGCCATGCAGTGCTGCCAATGATGTGTACCAATCCAGCCATGCAGTGCTGCAAATGATTTGTACCAGTCCACCCACCCAGTGCTGCCAATGATGTTTACCAGTCCAGCCACCCAGTGCTGCCAATGATGTGTACCAGTCAACCCACCCAGTGCTGCCAATGATGTGTACCAATCCAGCCATGCAGTGCTGCCAATGATGTGTACCAGTCAACCCACCCAGTGCTGCCAATGATGTGTACCAGTCCAGCCATGCAGTGCTGACAATGATGTGTACCAGTCCAGCCACGCAGTGCTGACAATGATGTGTACCAGTCCAGCCATGCAGTGCTGACAATGATGTGTACCAATCCAGCCATGCAGTGCTGCCAATGATGTGTACCAGTCCAGCCATGCAGTGCTGCCAATGATATGTACCAGTCCAGCCACACAGTGCTGCCAATGATGTGTACCAGTCCAGCCATGCAGTGCTGCCAATGATGTGTACCAGTCCAGCCACGCAGTGCTGCCAATGATGTGTACCAGTCCAGCCATGTAGTGCTGCCAATGATGTGTACCAGTCCAGCCACACAGTGCTGCCAATGATGTGTACCAGTCCAGCCATGCAGTGCTGCCAATGATGTGTACCAGTCCAGCCACGCAGTGCTGCCAATGATGTGTACCAGTCCAGCCATGCAGTGCTGCTGATGATGTGTACCAGTCCAGCCATGCAGTGCTGCTGATGATGTGTACCAATCCAGCCACGCAGTGCTGCCAATGATGTGTACCAATCCAGCCATGCAGTGCTGCCAATGATGTGTACCAGTCAACCCACGCAGTGCTGCCAATGATGTGTACCAGTCCAGCCATGCAGTGCTGCCAATGATGTGTACCAGTCCAGTCATGCAGTGCTGCCAATGATGTGTACCAGTCCAGCCACGCAGTGCTGCCAATGATGTGTACCAGTCCAGCCATGCAGTGCTGCCAATGATGCCTACCAGTCCAGCCATGCAGTGCTGCCAAAGATATGTACCAGTCCAGCCACACAGTGTTGCCAATGATGTGTACCAGTCCAGCCATGCAGTGCTGCCAATGATGTGTACCAGTCCAGCCATGCAGTGCTGCCAATGATGCGTACCAGTCCAGCCATGCAGTGCTGCCAATGATGTGTACCAGTCCAGCCACACAGTGCTGCCAATGACGTGTACCAGTCCAGCCACGCAGTGCTGCCAATGATGTGTACCAGTCCAGCCATGCAGTGCTGCCAATGATGTGTACCAGTCCAGCCACACAGTGCTGCCAATGATGTGTACCAGTCCAGCCACGCAGTGCTGCCAATGATGTGTACCAGTCCAGCCATGCAGTGCTGCCAATGATGTGTACCAGTCCAGCCACACAGTGCTGCCAATGATGTGTACCAGTCCAGCCACGCAGTGCTGCCAATGATGTGTACCAGTCCAGCCATGCAGTGCTGCCAATGATGTGTACCAGTCCAGCCATGCAGTGCTGCCAATGATGTGTACCAGTCCAGCCATGCAGTGCTGCCAATGATGTGTACCAGTCCAGCCATGCAGTGCTGCCAATGATGTGTACCAGTCCAGCCACACAGTGCTGCCAATGATGTGTACCAGTCCAGCCACACAGTGCTGCCAATGATGTGTACCAGTCCAGCCACGCAGTGCTGCCAATGATGTGTACCAGTCCAGCCATGCAGTGCTGCCAATGATGTGTACCAGTCCAGCCATGCAGTGCTGCCAATGATGTGTACCAGTCCAGCCACGCAGTGCTGTAAATGATGTGTACCAGTCCAGCCATGCAGTGCTGCCAATGATGTGTACCAGTCCAGCCATGCAGTGCTGCCAATGATGTGTACCAGTCCAGCCATGCAGTGCTGCCAATGATGTGTACCAGTCCAGCCATGCAGTGCTGCCAATGATGTGTACCAGTCCAGCCATGCAGTGCTGCCAATGATGTGTACCATATAAGAATGACATGTTAATCATGATATGAAGACAGCGTATCTAAAACATATATAAGTAGCAGATTTAGGTTTAAAACAGCAGTAATCATTGAATGAAGGGAAGATACAGTTCTAGCTAGAACATTGGGTCATATAAACCAAGCACCTGTTACTGATACAATTTGCAAACAAATTCGAAAACAGGTTGGGTACGAAAACAGGGTGATTGATGATACCATTGAAGTGAATCAGCAATGATAAGATTTATCTACATTCAATCAGCAATGATAAGATTTATCTACATTCAATCAGCAATGATAAGATTTATCTACATTCAATCAGCAATGATAAGATTTATCTACATTCAATCAGCAATGATAAGATTTATCTACATTCAATCAACAATGATAAGATTTATCTACATTCAATCAGCAATGATAAGATTTATCTACATTCAATCAGCAATGATATGATTTATCTACATTCAATCAGCAATGATAAGATTTATCTACATTCAATCAGCAATGATATATCTACATTCAATCAGCAATGATACGATTTATCTACATTCAATCAGCAATGATAAGATTTATCTACATTCAATCAGCAATGATAATATTTATCTACATTCAATCAGCAATGATAAGATTTATCTACATTCAATCAGCAATGATAAGATTTATCTACATTCAATCAGCAATGATAAGATTTATCTACATTCAATCAGCAATGATAAGATTTATCTACATTCAATCAGCAATGATATGATTTATCTACATTCAATCAGCAATGATATGATTTATCTACATTCAATCAGCAATGATAAGATTTATCTACATTCAATCAGCAATGATAAGATTTATCTACATTCAATCAGCAATGATAAGATTTATCTACATTCAATCAGCAATGATAAGATTTATCTACATTCAATCAGCAATGATAAGATTTATCTACATTCAATCAGCAATGATAAGATTTATCTACATTCAATCAGCAATGATAAGATTTATCTACATTCAATCAGCAATGATATGATTTATCTACATTCAATCAGCAATGATATGATTTATCTACATTCAATCAGCAATGATATGATTTATCTACATTCAATCAGCAATGATAAGATTTATCTACATTCAATCAGCAATGATATGATTTATCTACATTCAATCAGCAATGATAAGATTTATCTACATTCAATCAGCAATGATATATCTACATTCAATCAGCAATGATAAGATTTATCTACATTCAATCAGCAATGATAAGATTTATCTACATTCAATGATTGTATGTTGGAATAAAGGGGCCTCCCTGGCGGAGTGGTTACGGTCGTTGACTGTCCTTCAAGGGGCCTCCCTGGCGGAGTGGTTACGGTCGTTGACTGTCCTTCACTGGCGGAGTGGTTACGGTCGTTGACTGTCCTTCACTGGCGGAGTGGTTACGGTCGTTGACTGTCCTTCACTGGCGGAGTGGTTACGGTCGTTGACTGTCCTTCACTGGCGGAGTGGTTACGGTCGTTGACTGTCCTTCACTGGCGGAGTGGTTACGGTCGTTGACTGTCCTTCACTGGCGGAGTGGTTACGGTCGTTGACTGTCCTTCACTGGCGGAGTGGTTACGGTCGTTGACTGTCCTTCACTGGCGGAGTGGTTACGGTCGTTGACTGTCCTTCACTGGCGGAGTGGTTACGGTCGTTGACTGTCCTTCAAGGGCCTCCCTGGCGGAGTGGTTACGGTCGTTGACTGTCCTTCAAGGGGCCTCCCTGGCGGAGTGGTTACGGTCGTTGACTGTCCTTCAAGGGGCCTCCCTGGCGGAGTGGTTACGGTCCTTCAAGGGGCCTCCCTGGCGGAGTGGTTACGGTCGTTGACTGTCCTTCACTGGCGGAGTGGTTACGGTCGTTGACTGTCCTTCACTGGCGGAGTGGTTACGGTCGTTGACTGTCCTTCACTGGCGGAGTGGTTACGGTCGTTGACTGTCCTTCACTGGCGGAGTGGTTACGGTCGTTGACTGTCCTTCACTGGCGGAGTGGTTACGGTCGTTGACTGTCCTTCACTGGCGGAGTGGTTACGGTCGTTGACTGTCCTTCACTGGCGGAGTGGTTACGGTCGTTGACTGTCCTTCAAGGGGCCTCCCTGGCGGAGTGGTTACGGTCGTTGACTGTCCTTCAAGGGGCCTCCCTGGCGGAGTGGTTACGGTCGTTGACTGTCCTTCAAGGGGCCTCCCTGGCGGAGTGGTTACGGTCGTTGACTGTCCTTCAAGGGGCCTCCCTGGCGGAGTGGTTACGGTCCTTCAAGGGGCCTCCCTGGCCGAGGGGTTACGGTCGTTGACTGTCCTTCAAGGGGCCTCCCTGGCGGAGTGGTTACGGTCGTTGACTGTCCTTCAAGGGGCCTCCCTGGCGGAGTGGTTACAGTCGTTCACTGTCCTTCAAGGGGCCTCCCTGGCGGAGTGGTTACGGTCGTTGACTGTCCTTCAAGGGGCCTCCCTGGCGGAGTGGTTACGGTCGTTGACTGTCCTTCAAGGGGCCTCCCTGGCGGAGTGGTTACGGTCGTTGACTGTCCTTCAAGGGGCCTCC
Organism: Archivesica marissinica; assembly: GCA_014843695.1. Lineage (NCBI taxonomy): Eukaryota > Metazoa > Mollusca > Bivalvia > Venerida > Vesicomyidae > Archivesica > Archivesica marissinica. Next base: position 31,454,869 of record CM026386.1, on the reverse strand, counting down.
CTGGCGGAGTGGTTACGGTCGTTGACTGTCCTTCAAGGGGCCTCCCTGGCGGAGTGGTTACGGTCGTTGACTGTCCTTCAAGGGGCCTCCCTGGCGGAGTGGTTACGGTCGTTGACTGTCCTTCAAGGGGCCTCCCTGGCGGAGTGGTTACGGTCGTTGACTGTCCTTCAAGGGGCCTCCCTGGCGGAGTGGTTACGGTCGTTGACTGTCCTTCAAGGGGCCTCCCTGGCGGAGTGGTTACGGTCGTTGACTGTCCTTCAAGGGGCCTCCCTGGCGGAGTGGTTACGGTCGTTGACTGTCCTTCAAGGGGCCTCCCTGGCGGAGTGGTTACGGTCGTTGACTGTCCTTCAAGGGGCCTCCCTGGCGGAGTGGTTACGGTCGTTGACTGTCCTTCAAGGGGCCTCCCTGGCGGAGTGGTTACGGTCGTTGACTGTCCTTCAAGGGGCCTCCCTGGCGGAGTGGTTACGGTCCTTCAAGGGGGCCTCCCTGGCGGAGTGGTTACGGTCCTTCAAGGGGCCTCCCTGGCGGAGTGGTTACGGTCGTTCACTTCTGCATGTTAGAATCCCACTTGGGGTGTCAAATTCATTCAAATGAGGAAGGTATCCAGCTGGCTTGCTAAAGGTCAGTGGTTCTACCCGGGTGCCTGCCCATGCATTAAATACTCAGAGTGGCAGCTGTTGCTCTACGTTAAATCCCCTAAACAAATACTGGAAACCAACTTCATAATTGAAACTATTTTAATGAAATTAATAGCAAAATATGAATGAATTTTCAAGCTTTGTAACCAATTTATTAATTGAGGTTTCCTCGGCGGGTGTCATATAGAGTATTGACCCCCCTCAAAATAATGACCCACGGGTCATTATTCGGCCATAGAATATTGACCCCCTTTTACGGAAAAATGACCCCCTTGCGAATAGCAATATATACCGTAGTGGGCAAATATTGAATATATTATAGTTAAATGTTAATTAGCACTGTTTAAGGCCTAACAACATATATTTTGATTCAACAATGTACAGAATAACATAAATATATTGAATCTGAAAAAAAAGTATGCAGATAATTTGTCTCTTATCAATTTCTAAAGATGATCATGAGGTGGTGGGTGCTGTATAACTAGGAGGTTCACATAATGCATATGCATTATATTTACACAGACAAACATAAAACAAATTAGAACAATGACCCCCACCCTCTATGTATACACTGAACATCGATGCCATAGAATAATGACCTCTATTTGTAAACCATATGAGAGAGAGGGTCACTTTTCGATGCCATGGAATAATGACCTCCCTGGAATGGGTCTCTGTCTGTATCATTGCACTATCTTCCAAAAATCTAAAATGACTTAATCTCTTCAGGAGGCGTAGTTCATATGGGCAACCAGTAGTGATGAGAAATAAACGTAAAACACACACACACTATGGATGTTTCTTCAGCAGAAATTGATGTATATTTCTTTAACAATTTTAATTAATATGTTATCCACTTAAAGCAGCATTACATCGTATGAAATAAAAGATATTTGAAAAATTCAATTGTTACGTATGGGTAGCAATGCTGCTACACATTCTAACATTATACTTTGTATGCTTATGTTCATTTGGTAAACAGTGTTTTTTGGCGATAAAACAAACTTGAAACCGAAAGTAGGACTTTCCGAGTCGATCGGTCATGAACTTGTTTACAACCGGAACGCATCGTCCGCACTTGTTTACATTCAGAAGGCATCGTCCCCATTTGTCCCACGTTGTCTTTTTTAATTAAATTACTTGATATGTTGATTCATACCTCTGTTAGCTAAGTCTTTTAGGGACATTTCTACATCCCCGCGAGGAGTTCGACATTAGATGAAGATAGATAGTCTTTCATGTTCAAAATATATACGTTGTTTTCTACATCCTCTGTTGTTTCACGCATGCGCGCTGTGCGTGTTTACATTTCATGTGTTGATAAACAAATTCGTGTATACGACGGTTTAAATTTATTGGAATTTCATCGTTTCTGAGCGACTATTTCGATTTTTGTAAACACACATACATTAGTATTTATATTTTACCCAAAACATCCTTTATTACGATGTTATGAATAAACATGATAAGAATAGTGGACTATAATAACTTTAAAGCAGCATTACTGCTTTAAAGTTATTATAGCCCACTATTCTTATCATGTTTATTCATATTCTCTTAAACTATCCAGAAAATGTGCACAATTATGTAATATGTTAACAATTGTAATTCTGACTATTGTGGAACATATTAAGCCTTATCTTCTTTGCCACAGATGTGAAAAGCAATTAAACCTTATTTTTAAGGAACTGCAACCAACAGTGACACTTCCTGTGTTCCCAATATAGTTAGAGTGATAGCCATAACAATTGTTCTCTTCTGGATAGAAGCAACAAACTTACCAGGGTAATAGGTAAATACCAGAAGATTATTTTAAGATCGAGATGGCGGCCAAAATTCAAGATGGCGGACAAAATGGCCACCAAAACAAAATAATTGTACGATTTAAATGCCCTGTATGATTTCCAAAGGAAAAAAAGTGAATATAAAGGTACAATGCTGAAACACTTTATCAGATGAACACTATTGAATGACAGAAATAACATTTTCATTTAATTGCAGCAATAAAGTGACAGTTGAAATCCACTGAAAGTACAGTTTTATATGCTCTTTTTGTCAGTAATATTATAATGTTCAGTCAATAGACATAATGCCCCAACAGAAGCATTGTTTCAGATTTTGTAAGTACCATCCGTTGAAATAACACATTACTTGCTGTTATGGTGATTCTGGGTTCCAATGCACACCGATGGTGTTCAGGTTATATGGCATATTTACAGTTGATCACAAAGCCCTCCGTATTTGCAAAGTGCTGTGCACAGTAACTCTGCACATTGGCATTTTCCCCCGACAGCCTTTTTCAACATTACATCCACATTTCAACAGTTTGTAGCATGATTCTGATGCATGTGGAAGATTTGTCCATAGTGGTTCCCATGGTGATGTTTCATCTGCTTCCTTTATCCAGCCCCATTCGCTTTGCGAAGACAACTCTGGGTATGGAACAAGTGCCTGCCCCAACAATAAACAGCCTGATAAGCTACACGATATGTATGTTGGAGAAGTGCAGCTGATGTTGGAGGAATCGTTTAAAGGTGGCATCTTTGTAGGTTGCCAATGTCGACCATGCTGTTCTCTTGTCCTTACAACCACAGGAGGATATCTGATCACACCCAGTAAATGCATGGAAGGCTGGTAAAGCTTCCGATATATCTTGTCCCAGATTTAATACCAGTTCATGGATATGAATATATCTCAAGGACTTTCCGCTTCCAAATGCTACCCATAGCTCATCTTTTTGCAATTATGCATATTTCAGCAATTATAACATCTGTGTCTACTGCGCATATTATCACTTTCCTTATTCCTTGCTTCCCAACATGTGAGGCGTGTACAAGAAGTCGTGTGTCGGCTTCCTCGTGCGAACTTAGAGTAATGCCTTGGGTTTTCAATTGCAACCATTTCACAACCTGTGGTTGAAATGACACATTTCCCATCAGCACACTGCAGTTTGGAGCATTCATCGGCCAAATATTGAAATAACTCTTATTATCATTATCATTTCTGAGGAAGGATCCCAATTACCTGGAATGTTTGTATCTGCCTTCACTCGCCGTCTTGTTCCAGCCCTGCGTTTTCTTCTTGTGGCTCATTTCAAGCTGTTTGAAATGTACACATCCCACACGATACCGAGGCGTGTTACATATTGTAGTTGTCAAAATACTCCTTGAAAGTCTTGTTGTCCTGTGGTTTCAGCATATTAATTACAGCTGATTATTTACAGCTGCTCCATCAAGCAAGAGTGCATCTACTTCAGGCCTTTCTGTGAAGCACATTGTTGTTCAAGACAGTCCATGAGCTCTGACTTTTTACTAAAGCGCAGTTCTCCGAAGTGAGACAGTGCCGGGGGGATATGTACTATTTTCATGAGAGAAAAACTCGTCAAAGTCACCTTTTCTGATTTGGCATGAAACGTACAGCTGAGAAAATAAGGAGCAAGTACCCCAAGAGATGTAATATGCTGCTTCTCCCTAGTTTTCTCTTTTACTGGGGGTCTACTGAACAATGTAAATCTAGTTTGCTTGATTGGAGCAGTGATTGGCTTTTCTCTTGTCTCAAGTCGTTCACGTATGAATGTGTCATACTGAGCCTTACCGAGTGTTTCTATATTCTTAAAAGCTTCGCCGACTTTCTTGTCCACTATGGCATGCGTGTCCAGAACAAGGAGCTCTTCATAAAGCTGTCCATGTCCTGTATTACTGAGCACAACTCATTAACATGTTGCTTAAAGTTACTCTGGGTACTCATTATTTGTTCATGATGGTTTAGGCTTGTGTTCTCTTGAGAATCTTCAAATTCTTGGATAATCCGAGCAACATCAGGACCACACAGCATTCAGTTGTATGGGATGTTTTGTCAGTCTAATTGCTCCACAATCACCCTCCAGTTGTTGTTTTTTGTTCATGAGCTTGATCGAGTGGTATGGCCGAAAAGTGATGGCATGATTTGCGGATCACAAAATGGCCTTTTTTCAAATTCACGTGCAATTTCAGGGAGGCTTGTTCTGGTGTGAACCATATCTCTGATATGAACCGTTATTCATTGGGCATACTTGTTGTGGTCTTAAGAAATGACTCGATCCAGGAGTAGCTATAGTAGTTTGTGTGATGGCATTACTTCACCCGCTGTCTTGAAGCAAGTCACCGATTGTTTTCGGTGCTGCCAACTGTCTAAAGGCCACCAAACATAGCTGCAAATCGATTCTCTCCAAATGTGTTGGCCATGACCATTGCATCTCATTAGCAACAGCATATAGAGGCTAATCACAGGCGATGACTGGTGTTCAAATAAATAACAATCTTCTCCATGATATCCATTGAATGGCGAATCATTGTTACCGATTTGGCTTGCTCAGGAAAGAGAGGTAACAATGTACTTATGTCAACGGGTGAGTCAGTGTCAAGTAACTGAATATCTGCATGGAAAGGTTCCCAGGACAGGTTCAAACTGACGCCGTTATCTGTATCATTCATGGCACTAACACGCTCCAATAATCAAAGATACGAGGTGATCACGGTATACTATTAATAACCTGACAATAAGGCACATTTCAGTGGCAGATCCAGGTTTTCATGTTAAGAGGGGTGGCATTGTAACCAGGAGGACAAGTGCCAGTTAAATATATTGCATTTCAAATTGTATGGGGACAATCCAACATTCAGTGATTGTTTTTAATATTTTACTGAAACAAAATATTTTGAAATCATTAAAAATTGACAAGGCTTCGGGTCCAGATGAAATAAGCAACAGATTACAAAGTGAGGCTCATGTGTACCATGTCAGAATCATGGAAAATTGCCCATGTTTGTGCTGTCTTCAAAAAGAGAGACCCATCACTTGCAGAGAACTGTGACAGACCTATATCTTTACTAAACTGCATGGAAAAGGTTTTTGAACATGTAATTTTTAAGCATGTCTTTAACTTCTTCAGGGATACCAACTTTTTATCACAATCACAGTCTGGATTTATGCCTGGATTCTACTACCAACCAACTAACATTTTTATATGACACATTTTGTAAAGCTCTAGACAATGGATTAGAAGTTAGTGCTGTCTTCTTTGACAAAAGTAAAGCATTCAACAGAGTCTGGCATAAAGGTCTACTCCTGAAGCTACACTCGTCTGGTATAACAAATAACTTACATCATTGGTTCACTGACTATCTTTCTAAAAGGCGACAATGTGTGGTTGTCCCAGGTTCAAAATCAGATTTAGCGTCTTTAGGGCAGGTGTTTCTCAAGGTTCTATATTAGATCCTCTACTTGTTCTTGTTATTCATAAATGACATTGTTAAGGACATAGGTTCTAACATCAATCTATTTGCTGATGATACTAGTCTACGCTTAATAGTCAATACTCCTATCACTTCTCATCGTATTCTCCAATCTGATATTGACAAAAGAACATTGTAGAATCACCATTATGCAGATGTGGTGGCATAGAAGATAACTTCCACTTCTTCTTTCAATACCATTTCTATGATCAACTACATATAACACTCTTCAATAAGCTGTCCACAATTTGTAATGTCAACTTAAACACACTACTTCTCGGTGACACTTATAAGGATATTGCAACCAACACCGTAATTTTCCTTACTGTACACGAATACATTATTGGCAGTGAAAGGTTCTGAGATGGATGATTTCTAAAAGGTTCACATGGAGGATTCCAATCTGAATGCTGTCGTTATTGACACAACAACTGATCCTATTCAACGACTTTTCTCTATTCTAATCTCTTTTTTCTTCTCATGCTCCGATTTGATAGTTCATGTTCTTGAACTTTCTTCAAATATTCCTTTAAATATTAACCATTTTCTTTTTTACATCCAAAACTATTGACTCACTAATACAATAAGTTCCAAAATTCATTAGCATATATACCTAGAATAGATTTCACGTATTTTCATTGTTATATATATTATTTTCCTGTCAATTGATAGGGAGAAGAACTATATAAGTTTTCTTTCGTTCTAATCCCTTTCAGTCTACTGCTGTTAAATTATATGTAAAATGTTCATTTCTTGATTACATGTACACATACTGAAATAAATAATGTTTAAACTAAAAACTATATGAGTGAGGGGGGTCACTTTTCCATGCCATAGAATAATGACCCCTCGTATGTTTACACTGTACGAACGAGGGGGGTCACTTTTCCATGCCATAGAATAAGGGGGTCATTATTATATGGCATGGAAAAGTGACCCTACCTCACTCATATAGTTAATATACAGGGAGTCATTATTCTATGGCATGGAAAAGTGACACCCCTCACTCATATAGTTTACATACTGGTGGTCATTATTCTATGGCATGGAAAAGTGACCCCCCTCACTTGTACTGTGTAAACATAGGGGTCATTATTCTATGGCATGGAAAAGTGACCCCCTCACTCATATAGTTAATATACAGGGGATCATTATTCTATGGCATGGAAAAGTGACCCACCTTCACTCATATAGTTAATATACAGGGGGGTCATTATTCTATAGCATGGTAAAGTGATGCCACCTCACTCATATAGTCAATATACAGGGAGGTCATTATTCTATAGCATGGTAAAGTGACGCCACCTCACTCATATAGTCAATATACAGGGAGGTCATTATTCTACGGCATGGAAAAGTGACCCCCCTCACTCGTACTGTGTAAACATAGGGGTCATTATTCTATGGCATGGAAAAGTGACCCCCTCACTCATATAGTTAATATATAGGGGGTCATTATTCTATGGCATGGAAAAAGTGACCCCCTTCACTCATATAGTTAATATACAGGGGAGTCATTATTCTATAGCATGGAAATGTGACCCCCCCTTACTCATATAGTTAATATACAGGGGGGTCATTATTCTATAGCATGGAAATGTGACCCCCCTTACTCATATAGTTAATATACAGGGGGGTCATTATTCTATAGCATGGTAAAGTGACGCCACCTCACTCATATAGTCAATATACAGGGAGGTCATTATTCTATAGCATGGAAAAGTGACCCCCCTTCACTCATATAGTTAATATACAGGGGGGTCATTATTCTATAGCATGGTAAAGTGACGCCACCTCACTCATATAGTCAATATACAGGGAGGTCATTATTCTATAGCATGGTAAAGTGACGTCACCTCACTCATATAGTCAATATACAGGGAGGTCATTATTCTACGGCATGGAAAAGTGACCCCCCTCACTCGTACTGTGTAAACATAGGGGTCATTATTCTATGGCATGGAAAAGTGACCCCCTCACTCATATAGTTAATATATAGGGGGTCATTATTCTATGGCATGGAAAAGTGACCCCCTTCACTCATATAGTTAATATACAGGGGGGTCATTATTCTATAGCATGGAAATGTGACCCCCCTTACTCATATAGTTAATATACAGGGGGGTCATTATTCTATAGCATGGAAATGTGACCCCCCTTACTCATATAGTTAATATACAGGGGGGTCATTATTCTATAGCATGGAAATGTGACCCCCCTTACTCATATAGTTAATATACAGGGGGGTCATTATTATATAGCATGGAAATGTGACCCCCCTTACTCATATAGTTAATATACAGGGGGGTCATTATTCTATATACTCTATCTTCTATACTCGTATTTTCCTGTAACTATATACTTCTATTAAATTTCACTGTACAATGTACATGTATTACAAAACCAACAGTATCAGATTTATTCTGCTATACATGATAAATGTAGTTCAACTTCATGAATTATTTTCTTATAATTTACAGTTGAAGCTGACTGTGTGCTGACATAAACTGATATTCTTGTGGAATTGCATCAACAAACAAATGAAATGTCAGACATAAGTATGCAATACCAGCACCATGTTCCAGTCATGAAATTAATTATATACTTGTACATGTGATATAACCTGATGATTACAGTTACATTGTATAGCAGTTGGCCATGATTTCAAACCACTACAACCAAAATATATACATGTAGACAATGTAAAACTGAAACTAGAAGATGCAGATACATTTGTAGTTGAGCTGAGAGGCAGTTCACCATGCAAGTAAACTAGAATAAGATGTTTTACATGACACAACACTAATTAATTTACATTTAGAGCTTATGTTAGCAGACATTTGAGAACATTTTTGAGACTGGGTTAAGGATGTGACATTAAACCATAGCTAATCTACTATGGGAGAAAGAGTGGAGTTAAATGTGTTTGACACAGAACACGATAGAGAAAGATCAGAACTGATCAAGTCTGGCACAAAGGATGATAGTGAAGTAGTGGGAATGAATAAACCTGATGTAGCACGCAATATTCTCCAGCAAAATAGTACAACATTTTCACAGTGTCTCCCAACTTGTACTGTCGATGAGAATTCTAAGAAAGTAATTAGCGGTAGTGTAATTAGTGACAGTAGTGAATGTCATTTATGCATACTGTCCTGCCAAGGAAGTACAGAAGAGCAGCAATTGAGAGGCAAAGAGGCAACAGATTCAGAGCTGGGAAACAAGAATGTGCAGGGTTCAGAGCTGGGAGGAAAGGAGGCAAGTGGATCAGAATATGGAGAGAGTGAAGTACAGTGTTCATGTCAGACTGTTTACCACTGTGGAATCTGTTTACAGACATTTTGCACTATATGCCATCTCCACAATCATTTCACAACTCTTCATAAAACTAGTGGATCTTATCATTATGACTATCACATAAGGACAGCATTTCCTAAATATGAAAGTTTCTGTCATTTTACTCAAACTGAAAACACAGACTTCATTCGTGAAGGTATTTTTGATATTTTAGAAAGAAACCAAGCTTGTGATAAGAATAGAAGAAATGAAATTAATGATGGTGCTTCTAAAAGTAAAGTAAGAAAGAAATCTAAGGCCGTGAAGGAAAGTGGAGTTTCTGGTGTAATTAATGATGTATATGAGAGCAGTTTGCCTGATGCAGCAAATTGGAGAGAGATTAAAGTGGAACCAGTCGAGTTAGTTGAAAACAATGGACCAGTCAAGTGTGTTGAAAGGGGCGGATACATTTCTGATAGGACTGATGATTATTTTGATAATGAGGAAGATGAGGTAGCAGAGATTGTGTTTACAAACAAAGCTACCTCTAGGGATGGCGATAATGATACAACCGATACTGTACCTTCACAAAAATGTAACTGCAGGAAAGCCACTGATTCCTTACTGTCTGGGGAACAGAATTGTGAAAACAAACCAGAAGAAATTTCAACGATTTCAGCGAAAACAGTTGATTCTAGAATAAAGTCTAGTTCGAAGAATAATATTAAGCAAACACATGACAGGAAAATTAAGAAGAAAGTTGTAAGTTTGAATGAAACAAACGATTCTGATAATAAATGTAACAAAATTGAGAATAATAAGTTAGTTTTATCTTTGAAAGATGAGAATATAAAAGAATCGCAAAAGGTCCATGTTGGTGGGAAGTATTCAAAACCTATATCTAAGAATCCTGACTGTAAGTGTAGCATCTGTGGAGCTATGTTTACTGTGAAACAAGGTCTACTGAGGCATGAACAATTGAAACATGCTGATCACATGAAGTTCAAGTGTGAACATTGTGATAAAAAATTTATGCGCAACTTCAATTTACAGAAACATACAACACGTGTTCATAAAAGTAACAAACACAAATGGATGACAGAACAGACAGATGGAGAGGACACTCTGAGTTCATCTGACAAGTTGCATTTTGGCAGTTCTTCACCAGGTGTCACACCTGACAAGGTGAATTCGAACAGTACATCACCAGTGGTGACATCTGACAATATGAATTCTGGAACTTCATCAGACAAGATGTGTTCTGAGGCCTCTAAATTTATGATTGAAGTTGATGGTGAAAATGTAAGAAACGAGTTGAGAGTTTTAGTGAAGCTATCTCATACTCGGAGGAAGCGGAGAACAAATGAGGAGGTCAAGTCATTGAAAACCCCACACACCTGTGACCTATGTGGGTATACAATGCCCAAATCCAAAATGGATGTCCACAAACGTCTGCATTCAGGTATGTACATGTTTATGAATGTTGTAGGTATACAGTCATCAATCATTTCGGGAAGGGCTGTAACTAATGTTGCTAGAACTTGTGATCCGACCCATTTGGTTTTCTTTAAATTGTCATGCTTTGTACATTGTAGTGGTCCCTCTGTCTTAATTTATGTCTTATGTCTGTTGCCAATTGAAAAAAACTGGAGCCAATTTAGAAACACTTGGAACCAACTACAGCTGTATAGTTCACAGATAAATATTTGAAGCCATGTGTTTAACAAAACATGTGCAAAAAAAAAAACCAATTAAAAAAAACAAAAACCAATTGTGCCAAATATTTTCGCCAAGTCACAAAATTTAGCGCCAGTATTTGGTTTTTGTCGCAACTGGCGGGAACCCTGATATATGTACATTTGTAATACGAATCATGCAATAAAATATGATTAAACTCAATTAAACATGTCTATGACATATTGTAGGGATATCATCATCAATCTATTCTATTCTGCAAGAAGAAATGTTATTTATATATTATTCTGCAATTTGTTAATTGATTACAAATGTAGTTTGTTTCTAAAAGTTAATGTGATAAATTATGGAATTATAGAAATAACTAGGAGAAGAATGTACTTGAATGAAACGCTACCATCATTTATAATATGAAAACACAATCAATGGATCCAGCCTTCTAAAGCCAACTTTTGTGTATAATTGACCCATTCTAAGAACAATTCTGATGTCAATTCCTGGGCACAAACGAGCTAGTCTAAGACCAGTCCCAGTAATTAACCCACTGAAAGACCAATTCTTGGGGGTATAACTGAACCATTCTACCAATTCCTGGGCATAATAGTCTCATTCTAAGACTGGATCAGCTTTACTGTCTGTAACATACTGGAATCATGGGCGTAATAGATCAAATTTGAAACTAATTTCTAGACCAGAATGCTGCTGTGTTACATTTAAGGATTGTTCCAAAGTGTTACCACACATTCAAGGAATTATCTACACAAACATGTATATACATGTGCACAGCACTACATGTACATGTGTATGTTTACATGTAAATGTCTGAAGGAGAAGCATGTGGGCATACTAGTACCAGTCAAAGAATACATCACGAGAATATTAATCACCCAGTCCAAATTTCTATTGTTCAAATGTGTTCTTATAACCACAATGACATGTATAATATATTACTGAAAATCGTATTTTTAAAAAATATTAATTTGTATGCGATTTTAGTTATCATCACCCCCTGGGTAATCGGGGTGTCACCCCCAGAAGTGTTTTAGTAATTTTATTTTTTGGAGGATAGTGCAAGATACTGAAGATTCTTGATATGATCTTTGACATGCGCGGTGTTATAGCACGGATACATGAGCCCTTGGTTTCTACATGTCGTCCCATCTGAAACTGTTAATAGTATTATGTCAAATGAGGGATCAAACAATTGGATTCGCAGTACAACATGTTGCCTTTTGAACATTCACCTGTCTTATTTGAATTTTGTAGGAGAACGTCCTTATATATGTGGTGTGTGTGGTAAGGGGCTGATCAGCCAGAACAAGCTTAGTCGGCATATGTTGCTCCACGGGGAGGTGAAGAAGCACACATGTGAAATATGCGGTGTCGGGTTCCACATGAAGTACAAGCTACGCATGCATATGCATATACACACAGGTAAGTCTGCTTATGTATATACACACAGGTGAGTCTGCATATGTATATACACACAGGTGAGTCTGCATATGTATATACACCAGGGCCGTCGCTGGAGCTATTTTGATGATACGCACAGCCAAATATGATTGTTTGTCGAGTGAGCATAACGAGCTAGTATGCTAGGGCGGTTCCGGGGGCATGCCCCCCCCCCGGTGATTTTTTTGAAATGAAGCAATTTCCTGCATTTCAATGCATTTTGTAACATACAATTGCAGGATTAAAGTTCTTACGACAATCCGTAAAACGTATAAATTAAGACTAGATGTATAATATACATGATCTATCGCCCTTATCAATTAAACAAGCACGTGAAATAGCACAAACTAAATTTCGAGATGCACCATAATTGCAATGGGTTCAATTATTCCACCACTCCACACGGCTCCTGTGTATCCCTACTACCCCCCCCTGGGGTTTTATTGCATTTTTGGAGTTCCTTTTTTTTTCATTTTCTGAGACTAATGATACGCACGTGCGTACTTGCGTATGCCCAGCGACGGGCCTGTACACACATGTGTGTCTGCATATGTATATACACACAGATGAGTCTGCCTATGTATATACACACAGGTGAGTCTGCATATGTATATACTCACAGGTGAGTCTGCATATGTATATACACACAGGTGAGTCTGCATATGTATATACACACATGTGTGTCTGCATATGTATATACACACAGGTGAGTCTTTTATACTCACAAGTGAGTCTGCATATGTATATACTCACAGGTGAGTCTGCATATGTATATATACACATGTGAGTCTGCATATGTATATACACACAGGTGAGTCTGCATATGTATATACACACAGGTGAGTCTGCATATGTATATACACACATGTGTGTCTGCATATGTATATACACACAGGTGAGTCTGCATATGTATATACACACATGTGTGTCTGCATATGTATATACACACAGGTGAGTCTTTTATACTCACAAGTGAGTCTGCATATGTATATACTCACAGGTGAGTCTGCATATGTATATATACACATGTGAGTCTGCATATGTATATACACACAGGTGAGTCTGCATATGTATATACACACAGGTGAGTCTGCATATGTATATGCACGCAGGTGAGTCTGCATATGTATATACACACAGGTGAGTCTGCATATGTATATACTCACATGTAAATCTGCATATGTATATACACACAGGTAAGTCTGCATATGTATATATACACACAGGTAAGTCTGTATATGTATATATACACACAGGTAAGTCTGAATATGTATATACTCACCTGTGTGTCTGCATATGTATATACACCACAGGTGAGTCTGCATATGTATATACACACAGGTGAGTCTGCATATGTTTATACACACATGTGAGTCTGCATATGTATATACACACATGTGTGTCTGCATATGTATATACACACAGATGAGTCTGCCTATGTATATACACACACAGGTGAGTCTGCATATGTATATACACACACAGGTGAGTCTGCATATGTATATACACACAGGTGAGTCTGCATATGTATATAAACACATGTGTGTCTGCATATGTATATACACACAGGTGAGTCTTTTATACTCACATGTGTGTCTGCATATGTATACACACACAGGTAAGTCTGCATATGTATATACACACAGGTGAGTCTGCATATGTATATACACACAGGTGAGTCTGCATATGTATATACACACATGTGTGTCTGCATATGTATATACACACAGATGAGTCTGCCTATGTATATACACACACAGGTGAGTCTGCATATGTATATACACACACAGGTGAGTCTGCATATGTATATACTCACAGGTGAGTCTGCATATGTATATACACATGTGTGTCTGCATATGTATATACACACAGGTGAGTCTTTTATACTCACAAGTGAGTCTGCATATGTATATACTCACAGGTGAGTCTGCATATGTATATATACACATGTGAGTCTGCATATGTATATACACACAGGTGAGTCTGCATATGTATATACACACAGGTGAGTCTGCATATGTATATACACACATGTGTGTCTGCATATGTATATACACACAGGTGAGTCTTTATACTCACAGGTGAGTCTGCATATGTATATACTCACAGGTGAGTCTGCATATGTATATATACAACAGGTGAGTCTGCATATGTATATACACACAGGTGAGTCTGCATATGTATATACACACATGTGTGTCTGCATATGTATATACACACAGATGAGTCTGCCTATGTATATACACACACAGGTGAGTCTGCATATGTATATACACACACACAGGTGAGTCTGCATATGTATATACTCACAGGTGAGTCTGCATATGTATATACACACATGTGTGTCTGCATATGTATATACACACAGGTGAGTCTTTTATACTCACAAGGAGTCTGCATATGTATATACTCACAGGTGAGTCTGCATATGTATATATACACATGTGAGTCTGCATATGTATATACACACAGGTGAGTCTGCATATGTATATACACACAGGTGAGTCTGCATATGTATATACACACATGTGTGTCTGCATATGTATATACACACAGGTGAGTCTTTATACTCACAGGTGAGTCTGCATATGTATATACTCACAGGTGAGTCTGCATATGTATATATACACATGTGAGTCTGCATATGTATATACACACAGGTGAGTCTGCATATGTATATACACACACAGGTGAGTCTGCATATGTATATACACACAGGTGAGTCTGCATATGTATATACACACAGGTGAGTCTGCATATGTATATACACACAGGTGAGTCTGCATATGCATATGCATGCAGGTGAGTCTGCATATGTATATACACACAGGTGAGTCTGCATATGTATATACTCACATGTAAATCTGCATATGTATATACACACAGGTAAGTCTGCATATGTATATATACACACAGGTAAGTCTGTATATGTATATATACACACAGGTAAGTCTGCATATGTATATACTCACCTGTGTGTCTGCATATGTATATACACACAGGTGAGTCTGCATATGTATATACACACAGGTGAGTCTGCATATGTATATACACACATGTGTGTCTGCATATGTATATACACACAGGTGAGTCTTTTATACTCACAGGTGAGTCTGCATATGTATATACACACAGGTGAGTCTGCATATGTATATACACACAGAGGTGAGTCTGCATATGTATATACACACAGGTGAGTCTGCATATGTATATACACACAGGTAAGTCTGCATATGTATATATACACACAGGTAAGTCTGTATATGTATATATACACACAGGTAAGTCTGCATATGTATATACTCACAGGTGTGTCTGCATATGTATATACACACAGGTAAGTCTGTATATGTATATATACACACAGTTGAGTCTGCATATGTATATACTCACAGGTGTGTCCGCATATGTATATACACACAGGTAAGTCTGTATATGTATATATACACACAGGTGAGTCTGCATATGTATATACTCACATGTGTGTCTGCATATGTATATACACACAGGTGTGTCTGCATATGTGTATTCACACAGGTAAGTCTGCATATGTATATACACACACAGGTAAGTCTGCATATGTATATACACACAGGTGTGTCTGCATATGTATATACACACAGGTAAGTCTGCATATGTATATACACACAGGTGTGTCTGCATATGTCTATGCACACAGGTAAGTCTGCATATGTATATACATGCAGGTGAGTCTGCATATGTATATACACACAGGTAAGTCTGCATATGTATATACACACAGGTGTGTCTGCATATGCATATACATACATAATGTTACAGTTCCCTTAAATAACCATACTTTGCAGCTCCCTTAAATAACCATACTGCTACAGCTCCTGTAAAGGATCATAATGTTACAACTCCCTTAAATAACCATAATGTTGCATCTCCGTTAAATAACCATAATGTCACAGCTCCCTTAAATAACCATAATGTCATAGCTCCATTAAATAACCATAATGTTACAGCTCCCTTAAAAAACCATAATGTTGCAGCTCCCTTAAAGAACCATAATGTTACAGCTCCTTTAAATAACCATAATATTGCAGCTCCCTTGAATAACCATAATGATACATCTCCCTAAAAGAACCATAATGTTGCAGCTCCCGTAAAGAACCATACTGATACAACTCCATTTAATAACCATAATGTTACAGCTCCCTTAAATAACCATAATGTTGCAGCTCCCTTAAAGAACCATAATGCCACAGCTCCCTTAATAACCATAATGTCGCAGCTCCCTTAAGGAACCATACTGTTAAGCTCCCTTAAATAACCATAATGATACATCTCCCTTAAAGAACCATAATGTTGCAGCTCCCTTAAAGAACCATAATGGTAAAGCTCACTTAAAGAACCATAATGTTGCACCTTCCTTAAAGAACCATAATGATGCAGCTCCTTTAAATAACCATAATGTTACAGCTCCCTTGAAGAACCATAATGTTGCAGCTCCCTTAAATAACCATAATGTTGCAGCTCCCTTAAATAACCATAATGTTAGAGCTACCACAAAGAACCATAATGTTACAGCTCCTTTAAATAACCATAATGTTACAGCTCCCTTGAATAACCATACTGTTACAGCTCCCTTAAATAACCATACTGTTACAGCTCCCTTAAATAACCATACTGTTACAGCTCCCATAAATAACCATACTGTTACAGCTCCCTTAAATAACCATAATGTTACAGCTCCCTTGAATAACCATACTGTTACAGCTCCCTTAAATAACCATACTGTTACAGCTCCCTTAAATAACCATACTGTTACAGCTCCCTTGAATAACCATACTGTTACAGCTCCCTTAAATAACCATACTGTTACAGCTCCCTTGAATAACCATACTGATACAGCTCCCTTAAATAACCATACTGTTACAGCTCCCTTGAATAACCATACTGTTACAGCTCCCTTAAATAACCATACTGTTACAGCTCCCTTAAATAACCATACTGTTACAGCTCCCTTAAATAACCATACTGTTACAGCTCCCTTAAATAACCATAATGTTACAGCTCCCTTAAATAACCATACTGTTACAGCTCCCTTAAAGAACCGTACTGTTACAGCTCCTTTAAATAACCATAATGTTGCAGCTCCCTTAAATAACCATAATGTTGCAGTTCCCTTAAATAACCATACTGTTACAGCTGCCACAAAGAACCATAATGTTACAGCTCCTTTAAATAACCATAATGTTGCAACTGCCTTAAAGAACCATAATGCCACAGCTCCCTTAATAACCATAATGTTGCAGCTCCCTTAAGGAACCATACTGTTACAGCTCCCATAAATAACCATAATGATACATCTCCCTTAAAGAACCATAATGTTGCAGCTCCCTTAAAGAACCATAATGTTGCAGCTCCCTTAAAGAACCATAATGGTACAGCTCCCTTAAAGAACCATAATGTTGCAGCTCCCATAAAGAACCATAATGGTACAGCTCACTTAAAGAACCATAATGTTGCACCTTCCTTAAATAACCATAATGTTGCAGTTCCTATTAGGAACCATACTGTTAAGCTCCCTTAAATAACCATAATGTTACAGCTCCCTTGAATAACCATAATGCCACAGCTCCCTTAAATAACCATAATGTCGCAGCTCCCTTAAGGAACCATACTGTTACAGCTCCCTTAAATAACCATAATGTTGCTGTTCCCTTATAGAACCATAATGTTACAGTTCCCTCAAATAACCGTAATGCTGCAGCTCCCTTAAAGAACCATAATGTTGCAGCTCCCTTAAAGAACCATAATGTTGCAGCTGCCTTAAATAACCATAATGCCACAGCTCCCTTAAATGACCATAAAGTCGCAGCTCCCTTAAGGAACCATACTGTTAAGCTCCCTTAAATAACCATAATGATACATCTCCCTTAAAGAACCATAATGTTGCAGCTCCCTTAAAGAACCATAATGGTACAGCTCACTTAAAGAACCATAATGTTGCACCTTCCTTAAAGAACCATAATGATGCAGCTCCTTTAAATAACCATAATGTTACAGCTCCCTTGAAGAACCATAATGTTGCAGCTCCCTTAAATAACCATAATGTTGCAGCTCCCTTAAATAACCATAATCTCACAGCTCCCTTAAATAACCATAATGTTAGAGCTACCACGAAGAACCATAATGTTACAGCTCCTTTAAATAACCATAATAGTGCAGCTCCCTTGAATAACCATACTGTTACAGCTCCCTTAAATAACCATAAGGTTGCAGTTCCCTTAAAGAACCATACTGTTACAGTTCCCTTAAATAACGATAGTGTTGCAGCTCATTTAAATAACCATAATGTTACAGCTCCCTCAAATAACTGTAATGCTGCAGCTTCCTTAAAGAACCATAATGTTGCAGCTCCCTTAAAGAACCATAATGTTGCAGCTGCCTTCAAGAACCATAATGCCACAGCTCCCTTAAATAACCATAATGTCGCAACTCCCGTAAGGAACCAACTCCCGTAAGGAACCATACTGTTACAGCTCCCTTAAATAACCATAATGATACATCTCCCTTAAAGAACCATAATGTTGCAGCTCCCTTAAAGAACCATAATGGTACAGCTCCCTTAAATAACCATAATGTTGCAGCTCCCTTAAATAACCATAATGTCACAGCTGCCTTAAATAACCATAATGTTAGAGCTACCACGAATAACCATAATGTTGCAGCTCACTTTAATAACCATAATAGTGCAGCTCCCTTAAATAACCATAATGTCGCAACTCCCGTAAGGAACCATACTGTTACAGCTCCCTTAAATAACCATAATGATACATCTCCCTTAAAGAACCATAATGTTGCAGCTCCCTTAAAGACCCATAATGGTACAGCTCCCTTAAATAACCATAATGTTGCAGCTCCCTTAAATAACCATAATGTCACAGCTTCCTTAAATAACCATAATGTTAGAGCTACCATGAATAACCATAATGTTGCAGCTCACTTTAATAACCATAATAGTGCAGCTCCCTTAAATAACCATAATGTCACAGCTTAAATAACCATAATGTTAGAGCTACCACGAATAACCATAATGTTGCAGCTCACTTTAATAACCATAATAGTGCAGATCCTTTAAATAACCATAATGTTACAGCTCCTTTAAATAACCATAATATTGCAGCTCCCTTGAATAACCATACTGTTACAGCTCCCGTAAAGAACCATAATGTTACAGCTCCCTTGAATAACCATAATGTTGCAGCTCCCTTAAATAACCATAATGTTGCAGCTCCCTTAAAGAACCATAATGCCACAGCTCCCTTAAATAACCATAATGTTGCAGCTGCCTTAAAGAACCATAATGCCACAGCTCCCTTAAATAACCATAATGTCGCAGCTCCCTTAAGGAACCTAACTGTTAAGCTCCCTTAAATAACCATAATGATACATCTCCCTTAAAGAACCATAATGTTGCAGCTCCCTTAAAGAACCATAATGGTACAGCTCACTTAAAGAACCATAATGTTGCACCTTCCTTAAAGAACCATAATGTTAGAGCTACCACGAAGAACCATAATGTTACAGCTCCCTTAAATAACCATAATGTTGCAGTTCCTATAAAGAACCATAATGTTGCACCTCCTTTAAATAACCATAATGTCACAGCTCCCTTACAGAACCATAATGTTGCAGCTCCCTTCAATAACCATAATATTAATCGCTTCCTTAAAGAACAATACTGTATCAGCTCCCTTAAAGAACCATAATGTTACATCTCCCTTAAAGAACCATAATGTTACATCTCCCTTAAAGAACCATAATGTATCAGCTCCCTTAAATAACCATAATGTATCAGCTCCCTTAAAGAACCATAATGTTACATCTCCCTTAAAGAACCATAATGTTGCAGCTCCCTTCAATAACATATCATTACAGCTCCCTTAAAGAACCATAATGTATCAGCTCCCTTAAAGAACCATAATGTTAAGCTCCCTTAAAGAATTATAAAGAAATATTGTTACAGCTCCCTTTCATACCATAATGTCACAGCTCCTTTAAATAACCATGATATTGCAGCTCCCTTGAATAACCATACTGTTACCACACTGCTAATAAGAATCATTGTTTGGAAGACCCATATTTGATTTTATTAAAGGGTGTTTACTGTATGTAATCTATTGCTTAACTGCTTTGCATAAACCATTTCTCTAGAACACATCATAACCTATAGATCTCCCAAGTTGAAAATAAATGGATGAAAATCTAGGATAATTTAAAAATAATTGCACCGCTGGCATTTATTTCAGGTAAAAAGCCATACCTATGTTCTATTTGTGGTGCCGAGTTCAACCACAGTGCCAATCTAGCAACCCACACGCGATGTGTACATCTCCAGGTTAAACCATATGTCTGTAATGTATGCGGCGGACGCTACTCCAAGAGGTCACAGCTGGATGATCATGTATTTAGTCACTCAACAGAACGTCAGTTTACCTGCCGGTAAGTAGTAGGCCAAGTTATAGCAAAATTATATGACAACCACTAACTTACAACCACTAACTTACAACCACTAACTTACAACCTTTAACTTACAACCACTAACTTACAACCACTAACTTACAACCACTAACTTACAACCTTTAACTTACAACCACTAACTTACAACCACTAACTTACAACCACTAACTTACAACCACTAACTTACAACCACTAACTTACAACCTTTAACTTACAACCACTAACTTACAACCACTAACTTACAACCACTAACTTACAACCTTTAACTTACAACCACTAACTTACAACCTTTAACTTACAACCACTAACTTACAAACACTAACTTACAACCACTAACTTACAACCACTAACTTACAAACACTAACTTACAACCACTGACTTACAATCTTTAACTTACAACCTTTAACTTACAACCACTAACTTACAACCTTTAACTTACAACCACTAACTTACAACCTTTAACTTACAACCACTAACTTACAACCTTTAACTTACAACCACTAACTTACAACCACTAACTTACAACCACTAACTTACAACCACTAACTTACAACCACTAACTTACAACCACTAGCTTACAACCACTAACTTACAACCTTTAACTTACAACCACTAACTTACAACCTTTAACTTACAACCACTAACTTACAACCACTAACTTACAACCACTAACTTACAACCACTAACTTACAACCACTAACTTACAACCTTTAACTTACAACCACTAACTTACAACCACTAACTTACAACCTTTAACTTACAAACACTAACTTACAACCACTAACTTACAACCACTAACTTACAACCACTAACTTACAACCACTGACTTACAACCACTAACTTACAACCTTTAACTTACAACCACTAACTTACAACCACTAACTTACAACCACTAACTTACAACCTTTAACTTACAACCACTAACTTACAACCACTAACTTACAACCTTTAACTTACAAACACTAACTTACAACCACTAACTTACAACCACTAACTTACAACCACTAACTTACAACCACTGACTTACAACCACTAACTTACAACCTTTAACTTACAACCACTAACTTACAACCACTAACTTACAACCACTAACTTACAACCTTTAACTTACAACCACTAACTTACAACCACTAACTTACAACCACTAACTTACAACCTTTAACTTACAACCACTAACTTACAACCACTAACTTACAACCACTAACTTACAACCTTTAACTTACAACCACTGACTTACAACCACTAACTTACAACCTTTAACTTACAACCACTAACTTACAACCTGTAACTTACAACCACTAACTTACAACCACTAACTTACAACCACTAACTTACAACCACTAACTTACAACCTTTAACTTACAACCACTAACTTACAACCACTAACTTACAACCACTAACTTACAACCTTTAACTTACAACCACTAACTTACAACCACTAACTTACAACCACTAACTTACAACCTTTAACTTACAACCACTAACTTACAACCTTTAACTTACAACCACTAACTTACAAACACTAACTTACAACCACTAACTTACAACCACTAACTTACAAACACTAACTTACAACCACTGACTTACAACCTTTAACTTACAACCTTTAACTTACAACCACTAACTTACAACCTTTAACTTACAACCACTAACTTACAACCTTTAACTTACAACCACTAACTTACAACCTTTAACTTACAACCACTAACTTACAACCACTAACTTACAACCACTAACTTACAACCACTAACTTACAACCACTAACTTACAACCACTAGCTTACAACCACTAACTTACAACCTTTAACTTACAACCACTAACTTACAACCTTTAACTTACAACCACTAACTTACAACCACTAACTTACAACCACTAACTTACAACCACTAACTTACAACCACTAACTTACAACCTTTAACTTACAACCACTAACTTACAACCACTAACTTACAACCTTTAACTTACAAACACTAACTTACAACCACTAACTTACAACCACTAACTTACAACCACTAACTTACAACCACTGACTTACAACCACTAACTTACAACCTTTAACTTACAACCACTAACTTACAACCACTAACTTACAACCACTAACTTACAACCTTTAACTTACAACCACTAACTTACAACCACTAACTTACAACCTTTAACTTACAAACACTAACTTACAACCACTTACAACCACTAACTTACAACCACTAACTTACAACCACTGACTTACAACCACTAACTTACAACCTTTAACTTACAACCACTAACTTACAACCACTAACTTACAACCACTAACTTACAACCTTTAACTTACAACCACTAACTTACAACCACTAACTTACAACCACTAACTTACAACCTTTAACTTACAACCACTAACTTACAACCACTAACTTACAACCACTAACTTACAACCTTTAACTTACAACCACTGACTTACAACCACTAACTTACAACCTTTAACTTACAACCACTAACCTACAACCTGTAACTTACAACCACTAACTTACAACCACTAACTTACAACCACTAACTTACAACCACTAACTTACAACCTTTAACTTACAACCACTAACTTACAACCACTAACTTACAACCACTAACTTACAACCACTAACTTACAACCACTAACTTACAACCACTAGCTTACAACCACTAACTTACAACCACTAACTTACAACCACTAACTTACAACCTTTAACTTACAACCACTAACTTACAACCACTAGCTTACAACCACTAACTTACAACCACTAACTTACAACCACTAACTTACAACCACTAACTTACAACCTTTAACTTACAACCACTAACTTACAACCACTAACTTACAACCACTAACTTACAACCACTAACTTACAACCTTTAACTTACAACCACTAACTTACAACCTGTAACTTACAACCACTAACTTACAACCACTAACTTACAACCACTAACTTACAACCTTTAACTTACAACCACTAACTTACAACCACTAACTTACAACCACTGACTTACAACCACTGACTTACAACCACTAACTTACAACCACTGACTTACAACCACTAACTTACAACCACCCACACATATTATGCAAAGTGGTGTTGCTAACAGGTAATTTTTCACAACAAGTTAAATATATGTCTTGCCATGTTGGGAGATCCAATATTGTAATTGTCTTGCCATGTTGGGAGATCCAATATTGTAATTGTCTTGCCATGTTGGGAGATCCAATATTGTAATTGTCTTGCCATGTTGGGAGATCCAATATTGTAATTGTCTTGCCATGT
>CM026386.1:31410626-31429773 GCA_014843695.1 Archivesica marissinica | reverse complement strand
TTGCCATGTTGGGAGATCCAATATTGTAATTGTCTTGCCATGTTGGGAGATCCAATATTGTAATTGTCTTGCCATGTTGGGAGATCCAATATTGTAATTGTCTTGCCATGTTGGGAGATCCAATATTGTAATTGTCTTGCCATGTTGGGAGATCCAATATTGTAATTGTCTTGCCATGTTGGGAGATCCAATATTGTAATTGTCTTGCCATGTTGAGAGATCCAATATTGTAATTGTCTTGCCATGTTGAGAGATCCAATATTGTAATTGTCTTGCCATGTTGGGAGATCCAATATTGTAATTGTCTTGCCATGTTGAGAGATCCAATATTGTAATTGTCTTGCCCACGTTTGTGGAAAGCGTGACTAAGCAGTCACCTGATAAGTTGCATTTTGGCAGTTCTTCACCAGGGGTCACACCTGACATGTTGCATTTTGGCAGTTCTTCACCAGGGGTGCTATGCTATGATAACTTACATACTGTATCTAGAGGTTGTTCCCTGCTCCTCTAACAATCTCACCCAAAGAGTAACCTTGAACTTGAATTTTTTCCAAACATACAATGTAGTCAGATTTTAGAAATTATTTACCATTATCATTTATCAAAAACCGTCAAAATTATTGTTTTGAACCTCTGCATACTCATGTGTGGACTAATTATCTACACCAGCAGTAAGTTCCAACCCCCAACAGTGACCTTAAAATTGAATGTTGGCCAAAAATAGTCTGATTTCAGAAGTTATTTATGCAAAAATCACCCTCAAATTTATCATTTCTCAAAAAGTTATTACTTTGAAACTTTGCATATGTATCCGAGCACTAATTCTCTACACCTACAGTATGTCCTCACTCTACCAGTGACCTTGAACTTTGGCCAAAATTAGCCTGATTTCACAAATTATTTATGCTCAACATTATCATTTCTCAAAATCTGTCTACGGTATTAATTTGAAACTTTGCATACACACCCAACGACTAATTCTGAACACAAACAGTCAATACCCATCCTTCCAGTGACCTTGGAATTAGGCAATTCGTTGGGAAGCATAAAAGACCATTTTTATTTTGCTGAACCAGCACTTATACAACACCCTAAGAGCGGTAGCCTTGTTTGTAATATATATATAGACAGCTTTTCGAACTCGGCCTTATACCTCACAATTGCACTACTTGTGCTTGAACTTGAACATTGCCGTAGTGGTAGAGTGTTACTTCAGATTTGTAACTGATTGACAACATTGCCGTAGTGGTAGAGTGGTATGTCAGATTTGTAACTGATTGACAACATTTCCATAGTGGTAGAGTGGTACATCAGATTTGTAACTGATTGACAACATTGCTGTAGTGGTAGAGTGGTATGTCAGATTTGTAACTGATTGACAACATTGCCGTAGTGGTAGAGTGGTACGTCAGATTTGTAACTGATTGACAACATTTCCATAGTGGTAGAGTGGTACATCAGATTTGTAACTGATTGACAACATTGCTGTAGTGGTAGAGTGGTATGTCAGATTTGTAACTGATTGACAACATTGCCGTAGTGGTAGAGTGTTACTTCAGATTTGTAACTGATTGACAACATTGCCGTAGTGGTAGAGTGGTACTTCAGATTTGTAACTGATTGACAACATTGCCGTAGTGGTAGAGTGGTACGTCAGATTTGTAACTGATTGACAACATTGCCGTAGTGGTAGAGTGTTACTTCAGATTTGTAACTGATTGACAACATTGCCGTAGTGGTAGAGTGGTACGTCAGATTTGTAACTGATTGACAACATTGCGTAGTGGTAGAGTGGTATGTCAGATTTGTAACTGATTGACAACATTGCCGTAGTGGTAGAGTGGTACGTCAGATTTGTAACTGATTGACAACATTTCCATAGTGGTAGAGTGGTACATCAGATTTGTAACTGATTGACAACATTGCTGTAGTGGTAGAGTGGTATGTCAGATTTGTAACTGATTGACAACATTGCCGTAGTGGTAGAGTGTTACTTCAGATTTGTAACTGATTGACAACATTGCCGTAGTGGTAGAGTGGTACGTCAGATTTGTAACTGATTGACAACATTGCCGTAGTGGTAGAGTGTTACTTCAGATTTGTAACTGATTGACAACATTGCCGTAGTGGTAGAGTGTTACTTCAGATTTGTAACTGATTGACAACATTGCCGTAGTGGTAGAGTGGTACTTCAGATTTGTAACTGATTGACAACATTGCCGTAGTGGTAGAGTGGTACGTCAGATTTGTAACTGATTGACAACATTTCCATAGTGGTAGAGTGGTACGTCAGATTTGTAACTGATTGACAACATTTCCATAGTGGTAGAGTGGTACGTCAGATTTGTAACTGCAAGACGATATTGCCGTAGTGGTCCGGGTTCCATACTTCGCTTATGTTTACATAGCTGAATCATGTTAAGAAATAATTTGGATTGTATATGGGTATGTATGGATTGTATATGGGTATGTATGGATTGTATATGGGTATGTATGTATTGTATATGGTATGTATGGATTGTATATGGGTATGTATGTATTGTATATGGGTATGTATGTATTGTATATGGGTATGTATGGATTGTATATGGGTATGTATGTATTGTATATGGGTATGTATGGATTGTATATGGGTATGTATGGATTGTATATGGTATGTATGGATTGTATATGGGTATGTATGTATTGTATATGGGTATGTATGTATTGTATATGGGTATGTATGGATTGTATATGGGTATGTATGTATTGTATATGGGTATGTATGGATTGTATATGGGTATGTATTGGATTGTATATGGGTATGTAACTATGTATTGTATATGGGTATGTATTGTATATGGGTATGTATTGTATATGGGTATGTGTTGTATATGGGTATGTATTGTATATGGGTATGTATTGTATATGGGTATGTATTGTATATGGGTATGTTTGTATATGGGTATTTTGTTGGGTATTTTGTTTGGGTATGTTTGTATATGGGTATGTATTGTATATGGGTATGTATTGTATATGGGTATGTATTGTATATGGGTATGTCTTGTATATGGGTATGTCTTGTATATGGGTATGTCTTGTATATGGGTATGTCTTGTATATGGGTATGTATTGTATATGGGTATGTCTTGTATATGGGTATGTCTTGTATATGGGTATGTATTGTATATGGGTATGTATTGTATATGGGTATGTCTTGTATATGGGTATGTATTGTATATGGGTATGTATTGTATATGGGTATGTCTTGTATATGGGTATGTATTGTATATGGGTATGTCTTGTATATGGGTATGTCTTGTATATGGGTATGTATTGTATATGGGTATGTATTGTATATGGGTATGTATTGTATATGGGTATGTATTGTATATGGGTATGTATTGTATATGGGTATGTATTGTATATGGGTATGTATTGTATATGGGTATGTATTGTATATGGGTATGTATTGTATATGGGTATGTCTTGTATATGGGTATGTATTGTATATGGGTATGTATTGTATATGGGTATGTATTGTATATGGGTATGTATTGTATATGGGTATGTATTGTATATGGATATGTTTGTATATGGGTATGTATTGTATATGGGTATGTATTGTATATGGGTATGTTTGTATATGGGTATGTATTGTATATGGGTATGTATTGTATATGGGTATGTCTTGTATATGGGTATGTATGTATTGTATATGGGTATGTATTGTATATGGGTATGTTTGTATGGTATGTCTTGTATATGGGTATGTCTTGTATATGGGTATGTTTGTATATGGTATGTTGTATATGGGTATGTCTTGTATATGGGTATGTCTTGTATATGGGTATGTATTGTATATGGGTATGTATTGTATATGGGTATGTATTGTATATGGGTATGTATTGTATATGGGTATGTATTGTATATGGGTATGTCTTGTATATGGGTATGTATTGTATATGGGTATGTATTGTATATGGGTATGTATTGTATATGGGTATGTCTTGTATATGGGTATGTATTGTATATGGGTATGTATTGGTATGGGTATGTTTGTATATGGGTATGTATTGTATATGGGTATGTATTGTATATGGGTATGTCTTGTATATGGGTATCAATATTCTAACGTCACATCAAGAGCATTCATTGTAAAATGGCGTCGCATAGTATAAACTCACAATGTTTTATGATAAAGATTTATACATTACTTGGAAAATCTTTCTCCGACAATCTGGAGGATTTGCATACAGTTAATGGGGACTCTTGTTATCGAATGGTGCTATTTCAAAGTGGGTGAATGGCTTTAGGAATTGTAAGGAAACAACCGAAGATGATAAGCATACTGGTTGGCCAGTGACTGTTGCAAATGAAACAAAAGTGGCTGCCGGTAAAGTAATGGCCATTTTAGTTTACGCATACCATTTTACAGTTACTGGAAACTATTATGCATCAGTGTTTATACCGAGCTATATTTTATCGGTTATCTATTTTTGTCTTATGTTAAAATTTCACTTTTAACCTGTTTTCCATTCTCAATTTCAATCTCAGACAAAACCAATCAAATTATTTTGAGTTGAAATCTTTTTATGACATTGGGGCCTATTAGCGAGAGGTTTGATTAATAGAAAGAAATTGTCCTTGCTTTGTTTCAGATATTGTGGAAAGTCATTCAAGTACTTCAAAGGCATGCGTAGACATGAGAAGAGCCATACGGAGGAGGAATCATTCGGCTGTAACCAGTGCGCACTCAAGTTCTCACGCAAAGAGAATCTGGATCGACACAAGGCCAGTCACGGAGAAACAAACTTCCAGTGTAACATCTGCAAGAAGGTGCTCAAGGATTCTAGAGCTCTACAGGAACACGAGTTTACGCATGTGGTTGCTAAAGGATGCAAGTGTTCTATATGTGAAGAAATGTTTTACAGTTCAAGCAAGTACTTCACACATTTGTCTGTTATGCATAATATTCAGAAACAAGAAGCTCAGTTGATGATCATGGATGAACAAATGCAAAAGGACAACAAACAAGCAGATGTTCCTCCAAATGTGACTTTGTCCGCCAGTTCCGACATCTCACAGTCCGTCACATCTTATGAAACTGTCGAAGTCTCTGCAATACTTGATAATGCCAGTAAAGAAACTATGAATGTGTTAACTCGGGTTGCTACAGAAAATTTAAGTCTGCATTCTCAAGATATCCGTGCAGACGAGAAAATGAATACTCTTATTCCCCCAGTAAATCCGATGATTCTATATGAAAAGAACAGACAGATTACCTCCATTGATAATGGCAGTAGTACAGGTACCGTATTTAGCCTAGATCATAAAGGAGTTGGTAATTCTACAGCTGATTCTATCAGTTATCCTGATCATGTGTATAGTCACGTAAAACAGCATGTAGAAACACACAGCAGTCACCATCGCAACACAACCTTGCCACACCCGGATGGCTCCATGCCACATGTTCTTAGCGAAACAGTTCTTGGGTTTGTGGGCAGTAATGCATTAACGAGTATTAATAATTTGACGTCATACATTGGACATCGTCCACTGGCTCTCGCTCCAATGGCTAATCTAACCTCAGGGTTACATCAAGATGAACATGGGGCCATCGAGAGCTTGCGTCAGCTTCAAGACAACCCAGGGATCCCTTTAGCACTGGTATCTACTACAGAGGGTATGGTCGTTAGTCCATCACAACATAATGTACTGATGTCCTCCACAGGGACAACTGATGATAGGACACAGTCCAACTATAGAATACAGAATCTGTATTAACGTATAGACAGTCCAACTATAGAATACAGAATCTGTCTTAACATGTAGACAGACCTACTATAGAATACAGAATCTGTCTTAATGTGTAGACAGACCTACTATAGAATACAGAATCTGTATTAATGTGTAGACAGACCTACTATAGAATACAGAATCTGTATTAACGTGTAGACAGACCTACTATAGAATACAGAATCTGTATTAGCGTGTAGACAGTCCAACTATAGAATACAGAATCTGTCTTAATGTGTAGACAGACCTACTATAGAATACAGAATCTGTATTAATGTGTAGACAGACCTACTATAGAATACAGAATCTGTATTAACGTGTAGACAGACCTACTATAGAATACAGAATCTGTATTAACGTGTAGACAGTCCAACTATAGAATACAGAATCTGTCTTAACGTGTAGACAGACCTACTATAGAATACAGAATCTGTATTAACGTGTAGACAGTACTATAGAATACAGAATCTGTATTACGTGTAGACAGTCCAACTATAGAATACAGAATCTGTCTTAACGTGTAGACAGACCTACTATAGAATACAGAATCTGTATTAGCGTGTAGACAGTCCACTATAGAATACAGAATCTGTCTTAACGTGTAGACAGACCTACTATAGAATACAGAATCTGTATTAACGTGTAGACAGACCTACTATAGAATACAGAATCTGTATTAACGTGTAGACAGTCCAACTATAGAATACAGAATCTGTATTAACGTATAGACAGTCCAACTATAGAATACAGAATCTGTCTTAATGTGTAGACAGACCTACTATAGAATACAGAATCTGTATTAACGTGTAGACAGACCTACTATAGAATACAGAATCTGTATTAACGTGTAGACAGACCTACTATAGAATACAGAATCTGTATTA
Organism: Archivesica marissinica; assembly: GCA_014843695.1. NCBI lineage: Eukaryota > Metazoa > Mollusca > Bivalvia > Venerida > Vesicomyidae > Archivesica > Archivesica marissinica. The sequence continues at coordinate 31,423,111 of CM026386.1, read as the reverse complement.
ACGTGTAGACAGTCCAACTATAGAATACAGAATCTGTATTAACGTGTAGACAGACCTACTATAGAATACAGAATCTGTATTAACGTGTAGACAGACCTACTATAGAATACAGAATCTGTATTAACGTGTAGACAGTCCAACTATAGAATACAGAATCTGTCTTAACGTGTAGACAGACCTACTATAGAATACAGAATCTGTATTAACGTGTAGACAGACCTACTATAGAATACAGAATCTGTATTAACGTGTAGACAGTCCAACTATAGAATACAGAATCTGTATTAACGTGTAGACAGTCCAACTATAGAATACAGAATCTGTCTTAACGTGTAGACAGACCTACTATAGAATACAGAATCTGTATTAACGTGTAGACAGTCCAACTATAGAATACAGAATCTGTATTAACGTTAGACAGTCCAACTATAGAATACAGAATCTGTCTTAAGTGTAGACAGACCTACTATAGAATACAGAATCTGTATTAACGTGTAGACAGACCTACTATAGAATACAGAATCTGTATTAACGTGTAGACAGACCTACTATAGAATACAGAATCTGTATTAACGTGTAGACAGACCTACTATAGAATACAGAATCTGTATTAACGTGTAGACAGTCCAACTATAGAATACAGAATCTGTATTAACGTATAGACAGTCCAACTATAGAATACAGAATCTGTCTTAACGTGTAGACAGACCTACTATAGAATACAGAATCTGTATTAACGTGTAGACAGTCCAACTATAGAATACAGAATCTGTATTAACGTATAGACAGTCCAACTATAGAATACAGAATCTGTCTTAATGTGTAGACAGACCTACTATAGAATACAGAATCTGTCTTAACGTGTAGACAGACCTACTATAGAATACAGAATCTGTATTAACGTGTAGACAGTCCAACTATAGAATACAGAATCTGTATTAACGGATTGTATCATGTAAGGATTGTATCATGTAAGGATTGTATCTAAGGATTGTATCATGTAAGGATTGTATCATGTAAGGATTGTATCATGTAAGGATTGTATCATGTAAGGATTGTATCATGTAAGGATTATATCATGTAAGGATTGTATCATGTAAGGATTGTATCCTGTAAGGATTATATCATGTAAGGATTGTATCCTGTAAGGATTGTATCCTGTAAGGATTATATCATGTAAGGATTGTATCATGTAAGGATTATATCATGTAAGGATTGTATCCTGTAAGGATTATATCATGTAAGGATTGTATCAAGTAAGGATTGTATCTAAGGATTGTATCTAAGGATTGTATCATGTAAGGATTGTATCTAAGGATTGTATCAAGTAAGGATTGTATCATGTAAGGATTGTATCCTGTAAGGATTGTATCAAGTAAGGATTGTATCTAAGGATTGTATCTAAGGATTGAATCATGTAAGGATTGTATCTAAGGATTGTATCACGTAAGGATTGTATCATGTAAGGATTGTATCATGTAAGGATTGTATCATGTAAGGATTGTATCAAGTAAGGATTGTATCATGTAAGGATTGTATCTAAGGATTGTATCAAGTAAGGATTGTATCTAAGGATTGTATCATGTAAGGATTGTATCATGTAAGGATTGTATCATGTAAGGATTATATCATGTAAGGATTGTATCAAGTAAGGATTGTATCATGTAAGGATTGTATCATGTAAGGATTATATCATGTAAGGATTGTATCATGTAAGGATTGTATCCTGTAAGGATTATATCATGTAAGGATTGTATCCTGTAAGGATTGTATCATGTAAGGATTGTATCCTGTAAGGATTATATCATGTAAGGATTGTATCATGTAAGGATTGTATCCTGTAAGGATTATATCATGTAAGGATTGTATCATGTAAGGATTGTATCTAAGGATTGTATCCTGTAAGGATTGTATCATGTAAGGATTGTATCATGTAAGGATTGTATCATGTAAGGATTGTATCATGTAAGGATTGTATCATGTAAGGATTGTATCATGTAAGGATTATATCCTGTAAGGATTGTATCATGTAAGGATTGTATCCTGTAAGGATTGTATCATGTAAGGATTGTATCATGTAAGGATTGTATCATGTAAGGATTGTATCATGTAAGGATTGTATCATGTAAGGATTATATCATGTAAGGATTGTATCCTGTAAGGATTGTATCATGTAAGGATTGTATCATGTAAGGATTGTATCTAAGGATTGTATCTATGGATTGTATCATGTAAGGATTGTATCATGTAAGGATTGTATCTAAGGATTGTATCTAAGGATTGTATCATGTAGGATTGTATCAAGTAAGGATTGTATCTAAGGATTGTATCTAAGGATTGTATCACGTAAGGATTGTATCATGTAAGGATTGTATCTAAGGATTGTATCAAGTAAGGATTGTATCTAAGGATTATATCATGTAAGGATTGTATCCTGTAAGGATTGTATCATGTAAGGATTGTATCATGTAAGGATTGTATCATGTAAGGATTATATCATGTAAGGATTGTATCCTGTAAGGATTGTATCATGTAAGGATTGTATCATGTAAGGATTGTATCCTGTAAGGATTGTATCATGTAAGGATTGTATCTAAGGATTGTATCACGTAAGGATTGTATCATGTAAGGATTGTATCCTGTAAGGATTATATCATGTAAGGATTGTATCCTGTAAGGATTGTATCCTGTAAGGATTGTATCATGTAAGGATTGTATCCTGTAAGGATTATATCATGTAAGGATTGTATCATGTAAGGATTGTATCATGTAAGGATTGTATCATGTAAGGATTGTATCATGTAAGGATTGTATCATGTAAGGATTGTATCTAAGGATTGTATCATGTAAGGATTGTATCATGTAAGGATTGTATCATGTAAGGATTGTATCATGTAAGGATTGTATCCTGTAAGGATTGTATCATGTAAGGATTGTATCATGTAAGGATTGTATCATGTAAGGATTGTATCATGTAAGGATTGTATCATGTAAGGATTATATCATGTAAGGATTGTATCCTGTAAGGATTGTATCATGTAAGGATTGTATCATGTAAGGATTGTATCATGTAAGGATTATATCATGTAAGGATTGTATCATGTAAGGATTATATCATGTAAGGATTGTATCAAGTAAGGATTGTATCTAAGGATTGTATCTAAGGATTGTATCATGTAAGGATTGTATCTAAGGATTGTATCAAGTAAGGATTGTATCATGTAAGGATTGTATCATGTAAGGATTGTATCATGTAAGGATTGTATCTAAGGATTGTATCTAAGGATTGTATCATGTAAGGATTGTATCTAAGGATTGTATCATGTAAGGATTGTATCATGTAAGGATTGTATCATGTAAGGATTGTATCATGTAAGGATTGTATCATGTAAGGATTGTATCATGTAAGGATTGTATCTAAGGATTGTATCAAGTAAGGATTGTATCTAAGGATTGTATCATGTAAGGATTGTATCATGTAAGGATTGTATCATGTAAGGATTGTATCATGTAAGGATTGTATCAAGTAAGGATTGTATCATGTAAGGATTGTATCATGTAAGGATTGTATCATGTAAGGATTGTATCATGTAAGGATTGTATCTGTAAGGATTATATCATGTAAGGATTGTATCATGTAAGGATTGTATCATGTAAGGATTATATCATGTAAGGATTGTATCATGTAAGGATTGTATCATGTAAGGATTGTATCTAAGGATTGTATCAAGTAAGGATTGTATCTAAGGATTGTATCATGTAAGGATTGTATCTAAGGATTGAATCATGTAAGGATTGTATCATGTAAGGATTGTATCATGTAAGGATTATATCATGTAAGGATTGTATCATGTAAGGATTGTATCCTGTAAGGATTGTATCATGTAAGGATTGTATCATGTAAGGATTGTATCCTGTAAGGATTGTATCATGTAAGGATTATATCTAAGGATTGTATCATGTAAGGATTGTATCTAAGGATTGTATCATGTAAGGATTGTATCTAAGGATTGTATCATGTAAGGATTGTATCATGTAAGGATTATATCATGTAAGGATTATATCATGTAATGATTGTATCTAAGGATTGTATCATGTAAGGATTGTATCCTGTAAGGATTGTATCATGTAAGGATTGTATCATGTAAGGATTGTATCTAAGGATTGTATCATGTAAGGATTATATCATGTAAGGATTATATCATGTAAGGATTATATCATGTAAGGATTATATCATGTAAGGATTATATCATGTAAGGATTGTATCATGTAAGGATTATATCATGTAAGGATTATATCATGTAAGGATTATATCATGTAAGGATTGTATCATGTAAGGATTATATCATGTAAGGATTGTATCATGTAAGGATTGTATCATGTAAGGATTATATCATGTAAGGATTATATCATGTAAGGATTGTATCATGTAAGGATTGTATCATGTAAGGATTATATCATGTAAGGATTGTATCATGTAAGGATTGTATCCTGTAAGGATTGTATCTAAGGATTGTATCATGTAAGGATTGTATCATGTAAGGATTATATCATGTAAGGATTATATCATGTAAGGATTGTATCTAAGGATTGTATCATGTAAGGATTATATCATGTAAGGATTGTATCTAAGGATTATATCATGTAAGGATTATATCATGTAAGGATTGTATCTAAGGATTATATCATGTAAGGATTGTATCATGTAAGGATTGTATCATGTAAGGATTGTATCATGTAAGGATTGTATCATGTAAGGATTGTATCATGTAAGGATTGTATCCTGTAAGGATTGTATCATGTAAGGATTATATCATGTAAGGATTGTATCATGTAAGCATTGTATCATGTAAGGATTGTATCATGTAAGGATTGTATCCTGTAAGGATTATATCATGTAAGGATTGTATCATGTAAGGATTGTATCCTGTAAGGATTGTATCCTGTAAGGATTGTATCCTGTAAGGATTGTATCCTGTAAGGATTGTATCCTGTAAGGATTGTATCCTGTAAGGATTGTATCCTGTAAGGATTGTATCATGTAAGGATTGTATCATGTAAGGATTGTATCATGTAAGGATTGTATCATGTAAGGATTGTATCATGTAAGGATTGTATCATGTAAGGATTGTATCATGTAAGGATTGTATCCTGTAAGGATTGTATCATGTAAGGATTGTATCCTGTAAGGATTGTATCCTGTAAGGATTGTATCATGTAAGGATTGTATCATGTAAGGATTGTATCATGTAAGGATTGTATCATGTAAGGATTATATCATGTAAGGATTGTATCATGTAAGCATTGTATCATGTAAGGATTGTATCTAAGGATTGTATCATGTAAGGATTGTATCATGTAAGGATTGTATCATGTAAGGATTGTATCATGTAAGGATTATATCATGTAAGGATTGTATCCTGTAAGGATTGTATCATGTAAGGATTGTATCCTGTAAGGATTGTATCTGTAAGGATTGTATCATGTAAGGATTGTATCCTGTAAGGATTGTATCTAAGGATTGTATCCTGTAAGGATTGTATCCTGTAAGGATTGTATCCTGTAAGGATTGTATCTAAGGATTGTATCATGTAAGGATTGTATCTGTAAGGATTGTATCCTGTAAGGATTGTATCTAAGGATTGTATCATGTAAGGATTGTATCATGTAAGGATTGTATCATGTAAGGATTGTATCATGTAAGGATTGTATCATGTAAGGATTGTATCATGTAAGGATTGTATCTAAGGATTGTATCATGTAAGGATTGTATCTAAGGATTGTATCATGTAAGGATTGTATCATGTAAGGATTGTATCATGTAAGGATTTATCATGTAAGGATTGTATCTAAGGATTGTATCATGTAAGGATTGTATCATGTAAGGATTGTATCCTGTAAGGATTGTATCATGTAAGGATTGTATCATGTAAGGATTGTATCCTGTAAGGATTGTATCTAAGGATTGTATCCTGTAAGGATTGTATCCTGTAAGGATTGTATCCTGTAAGGATTGTATCTAAGGATTGTATCATGTAAGGATTGTATCTGTAAGGATTTATCCTGTAAGGATTGTATCTAAGGATTGTATCATGTAAGGATTGTATCATGTAAGGATTGTATCATGTAAGGATTGTATCATGTAAGGATTGTATCATGTAAGGATTGTATCATGTAAGGATTGTATCATGTAAGGATTGTATCATGTAAGGATTGTATCTAAGGATTGTATCATGTAAGGATTGTATCATGTAAGGATTGTATCTGTAAGGATTATGTGGATTTATCATGTAAGGATTGTTTCTGTAAGGATTGTATCATGTAAGGATTGTATCATGTAAGGATTGTATCATGTAAGGATTGTATCTAAGGATTGTATCATGTAAGGATTGTATCATGTAAGGATTGTATCATGTAAGGATTGTATCATGTAAGGATTATATCATGTAAGGATTGTATCTAAGGATTGTATCATGTAAGGATTGTATCATGTAAGGATTGTATCCTGTAAGGATTGTATCCTGTAAGGATTGTATCATGTAAGGATTGTATCCAGCTAGGATATTCCTCCTTTGATGGAAGAGCCTAACTACAGGGTGTATACTTCCATGAACTTGAGGTAGTTACAAAACACAGCCTTATTTAGAAGGTAGTGTGCATTTTATGGTACAAGCATAAACTTTGGTACAGTGATTATATGTACCATAACAGTCAATTGAAGATTGGGATCCATCTTGAAAGACACATGATATAATTTATTATACTTGTCAAATCGGCTTCTTTTGCATGAATTACGTCAATTTATGCAAGTAATCCTATGTTTATATAAACTTAACAAATGTAGACATGAACTATCAATATAAACCATTTCCAATACAACCGAAAATATGCAAAATGGCCACCAAATGTCATATTTTGTCATACATAGTTAAGTACTGTAGTAACTATGTATTACTAGTAGAAGGATTAGTTCATTTGAAGTTTGAAAACACATTAATATGATTTTGAGATAATAGAAAGCCATCACTGGCATTACTTACTACCTTTTGTACTTCAAAGACAGTCGCAAATAATTTAAAATGGCCACCGAAATTATCATATCGAGGGCTTGGCGCAACACTAGTCTAACTCAATTTTTTCAGAAAATCACTTTTTTGCATAAATTGAATATATGACCTGAAATACACATTCTGTGAAAAAATTGGCCATAATTGCTAATTAATTAACACCCTAATTAACCAGAAACCAATAAGTCTATCTCAAACTGACAACTTTTGTTAGCGCAACACTAGTCTAACTTGAGTTGGACTTATTGTGCGCTATTTTCCTCAGCGCAACACTAGTCTAACTTGAGTTGGACTTATAGTGCGCTATTTTTCTTGGCGCAACACTAGTCTAACTTGAGTTGGACTGAAATCTTCAGTGCAAAACTAGTCTATCTCCAGATGGACTTGTTTTGCATTGCAATATGTTGATTAATTGATGCCCTGGTCACAAAATATGTTAACACTTTAGTTATAGGTGAATTCTTAATTTTTTGGTGTACTAATCAAACACAGATTATCGAAATTGCCTGCCTGCATGTCTATAGCTTGTATACTGCGAAAACATTTTTCAGATACCATTGTGCAGAATCATTCTTTAATTGCTTGCAATGTTCAATTTATTATACACATATGGTATGTGCTATATAAATATGGTTATCAAATTAGAAAAACCTGCTCCACCAATATTAGAAGTGTCCCTAAGACTATGTGTGAAACATGGATGGCTGCTATTCCACATCTGGTTCAAATTTTATGATACCTATAATTTGACCAGTGCCGGGTGAATGATTACAGTCATGCTGTTAGAAATAACTAACAGACACACATTTTACTATAGTGTGAAATCTGGAATAGATGACAGAAACAATATACATGTATATATGTTATGAAAACTACTCCAGCTTTCATTCTATCTACATTTACAACATTGAGCATGTAGACAATGCAATAACATTCTATATTTGGAAGGAAATTAAATTCTCAAAGTTTACTATTTTAACCATGTGAAGAAAATATGCCTTGGAGGAAAAAGTGACAGATGACTGCTAAACTGGTAAGTTGCAACAATAACTTTTACAATATCTTTTTGACAATTGTGCATTAATTTTATAAACTATTTCTTGGTATTATTTGTATATTTAAATTGGTTTTGTTCAAAGACGCATAAAATAACCCACACATTACGCCAAACAAATATTAAAAAAAAAGTAATACCTAATTAGGTAATCATTCCACACGTTTCCAACATCAAAAGCGACCGTTTTTTTACACAATACTGACTAATTTCTCACTACTGTACACAGAGAGCTACGCGTTACTGTCCGTACTTTGAAGAAATGGCGACTACTTTTAAATATTTTAGATATTCAAATAAATTACTGATATATGAGAATAATTATGACTTCCGACGATATATTATAAAGTATCATAATTGCACACCAGAAGCAGAATTGAGCGAATTAATATTGAATTATTTTGAATAAACATCGATTTTTATGAATATTCGAGACATTGTGGTTATTTCTCCTGTACGGACAGTGACATGCGTTACTCACTGCAAGTAGTTAGAATTTTGTTAGGATCGTTTTGGAAACAGACGCTTTAACTTTCTATGCTTTCGGTCAAATCCCATAATTTGTCAACACTGTACGTATTTGTCGTGTACTATTATTCAATAAATATTGTTTAAAGTAACTTTGGAAACATACGGAATGATCACAAAATAAGGTATCCTTGCAATGTGTTTATAACCCCCCCCCCCTCCACCTCCACCCACACGACAAATACGGTTATCACCTTATTCATCTGTCTGACCGTTCTTAACATTTTAGTTTCCGCACAATAACTCAAGACTGTGTGTCTCTGACCTTCATCAAACTCCAGTCATGTACATTGATATTGATGACGGCAAGACACTTATTATTGGATATTGGTTGTTCCCAACCAAGGTCATGGTCACCATTGCTGAAAAGATATTGCTATTCGTTTTTGCACAATGACATGAGTTTTGTGTGTCCGATCTTCATGAAACTTCACATGTGCAGTTATATCGGTTCGTCTATCGGATTTGCGTGAACAGTTTTCAGTACCTATTATTTCTGCAACACTGCAAGCCTGATTATTCTGAAGCTCAAATATTTCCATACGTGGGGTCAAGGTCAGGGTCAGATTGGAATAAATGTTTGCAAATTTGCCTATAGGGTTTCCTTTCTATCGCTGTAAATCTGCTTGGTTAGAAATATGACATGGCTGTGTTATAATATTTTTATTTCATGGCCCAGCTATGATGCCCATATGTCCAGCTCAAGGTCATAATACTTGAAAATTTGTGTTTGGCTACCTTTAATCTCTGCAAGCCTACTTGGAATTCACATGAAATGAGAGGATATTGTGTTGGATAGTTTCAATAATTTATGAAGTTTAGCTTAGTAATAACAAGACCCTTTTTATTTTTTTTGGCTATACCTCAATATTGTGACCTTCACACTCTTGATAATTTATTATAAGCTGTTGTTCAATACTATATTAGATACACCTGACAACTCCAATCAATGTACACATTTTACTACTGATGTTGCTAGTTAATGCATCCGACGGCACAATATCTTGCCACTTGGTATTTACCGTTTTAGGGCCCTGCTGAGAAATCAGGAGTGTCCTCAAGGGTTCGCCATAGCGTCAGTCAGTCTGTATAGTAGATTTTTCCCCAAAACCCAAACCGCGGCTAAATGTTCATATTTTCAGTTCCCTTGCTCTGAAATTCTTCATATTACACACACCCATTACTCTGAGGGTCCTCTTCTGCCGTGTGACAAATCCATATCTATGCAGCCCCCACTAAAACCAGGGTCAAACACAATTACTGTACTTGCTGTTTTCTGATTGATCTATGTATTTGTTTGCAGACAATGGCATCTGAAGGGTCTTTTCCTGACAATGTTCTGCGAATTGAAGAGGATGAAGACAGTAACATTACATGCGTGACACAAACTACCCAGGTCGACCAGAATTGTGTCAGTATCAGCCCGAGTAGAACAGAAACAGCCTCAGTATCAGCCCGAGTAGAACAGAAACAGCCCAGAACGATGTCAGTATCAGCCCGAGTAGAACAGCAACAGCCCAGAACGATGTCAGTAACAGCCCGAGTAGAACAGAAACAGCCCAGAACGATGTCAGTATCAGCCCGAGTGTCTCACAAATAGTACAGGATGACATGAGTATGAACAGTGATGGGTTTTCTGACAGCCCGAGTAGAACAGAAACAGCCCAGAACGATGTCAGTATCAGCGCGAGTGTCTCACAAATAGTACAGGATGACATCAGTATGAACAGTGATGGGTTTTCTGACAGCCCGAGTAGAACAGAAACAGCCCAGAACGATGTCAGTATCAGCCCGAGTAGAACAGCAACAGCCCAGAACGATGTCAGTATCAGCCCAAGTGTCTCACAAATAGTACAGGATGACATCAGTATGAACAGTGATGGGTTTTCTGACAGCCCGAGTAGAACAGAAACAGCCCAGAACGATGTCAGTATCAGCCCGAGTGTCTCACAAATAGTACAGGATGACATCAGTATGAACAGTGATGGGTTTTCTGACAGCCCGAGTAGAACAGAAACAGCCCAGAACGATGTCAGTATCAGCCCGAGTGTCTCACAAATAGTACAGGATGACATCAGTATGAACAGTGATGGGTTTTCTGACAGCCCGAGTAGAACAGAAACAGCCCAGAACGATGTCAGTATCAGCCCGAGTGTCTCACAAATAGTACAGGATGACATCAGTATGAACAGTGATGGGTTTTCCGACAGCCCGAGTAGAACAGAAACAACTCGAAACGATGTCAGTAACAGCCCGAGTAGAACAGAAACAGCCCAGAACGAAGTCAGTAACATCACGAGTGTCTCACAAATAGTACAGGATGACATCAGTATGAACAGTGATGGATTTTCCGAAATCAGCGACTCGGCATACAACAATATCCAGACTTTCAGTGATGCAGACAACAACATAGATTCATCGCAAGATGATTTCAGTGGTTATTCAAACATGAGTGATGGTGAATATAGTTGCCGGCTCTATGCTCTTAATGAGGATAGGGATATCATACTGACACATATAGGAAATGAAAGTACTTCCAGTGTTTCCTCTGTACATGACAGTGAACTTGACAGTCTTTTTTTACTAAGTAGTTCTGAACATGATGAAAATGAGTTTGATTCCAACTCATTGCACAGCGCATCTCCAATGCACGATGGAGCTTTGTGCAAACTGTCTGTGTGTTACCACCCCATGGTCCAAAGTATTGACCTCATGACTCATGCTGCTATTTCTGATGCTGTCATGGCTGAGGAAAGCACAATATGCAATAGCGACTCTCCATCTGTCCCAGCTAGTGAAACCGTGACCTGCAATGATATATCCAAGTCTGTCCCAGCTAGTGAAACCGTGACCCGCAATGATATATCCAAGTCTGTCCCAGCTAGTGAAACCGTGTCATGCAATGATATATCCAAGTCTGTCCCAGCTAGTGAAACCGTGTCATGCAATGATATATCCAAGTCTGTCTCAGCTAGTGAAACCGTGTCGTGCAATGATATATCCGAACCTGTGCCAGCTAGTGAAACCATGACCCACAATGATCTATCCGAACCTGTCTCGGCTAGTGAAACCATGACCCACAATGATCTATCCGAACCTGTCCCAGCTAGTGAAACCGTGTCATGCAATGATCTATCCGAACCTGTGCCAGCTAGTGAAACCATGACCCACAATGATCTATCCGAGCCTGTCTCGGCTAGTGAAACCATGACCCACAATGATCTATCCGAACCTGTCCCAGCTAGTGAAACCATGACCCACAATGATCTATCCGAACCTGTCTCGTCTAGTGAAACCATGACCCACAATGATCTATCCGAGCCTGTCTCGGCTAGTGAAACCATGACCCACAATGATCTATCCGAACCTGTGCCAGCTAGTGATACCATGACCCACAATGATCTATCTGAGCCTGTCTCGGCTAGTGAAACCACGACCCACAATGATCTATCCGAACCTGTCTCGGCTAGTGAAACCACGACCCACAATGATCTATCCGAACCTGTCCCAGCTAGTGAAACCATGACCCACAATGATCTATCCGAACCTGTCCCAGCTAGTGAAACCATGACCCACAATGATCTATCCGAACCTGTCTCGGCTAGTGAAACCACGACCCACAATGATCTATCCGAACCTGTCCCAGCTAGTGAAACCATGACCCACAATGATCTATCCGAACCTGTCCCAGCTAGTGAAACCATGGCCCACAATGATCTATCCAAACCTGTCTCGGCTAGTGAAACCATGACCCACAATGATCTATCCAAACCTGTCTCGGCTAGTGAAACCATGACCCACAATGATCTATCCGAACCTGTCCCAGCTAGTGAAAC
>CM026386.1:31394247-31409626 GCA_014843695.1 Archivesica marissinica | reverse complement strand
CCACAATGATCTATCCGAACCTGTCTCGGCTAGTGAAACCACGACCCACAATGATCTATCCGAACCTGTCCCAGCTAGTGAAACCATGACCCACAATGATCTATCCGAACCTGTCCCAGCTAGTGAAACCATGACCCACAATGATCTATCCGAACCTGTCCCAGCTAGTGAAACCATGACCCACAATGATCTATCCGAGCCTGTCTCGGCTAGTGAAACCATGACCCACAATGATCTATCCGAGCCTGTGCCAGCTAGTGAAACCATGACCCACAATTATCTATCCGAACCTGTCCCAGTGAATGAAACCATGAACCGCAATGATCTATTTGAACCTGTCACAGCTAATGTCCCAGCTGCGGATCCAGAACATGACTTTAATGAATCATTTTTGGCTAGGGTAGTACAACATGGGTTGCTAAATGAATCTGAAATTGATAATTCATTTGATCTTCTTGATGGATCAGAGTCTGAGGATGATATACCATTGAGTAAATACAGAAAAAGCTCATCCATTGAGACAAGTGTAAGTACACCGCTAAAGCCCATTGATATGAATGTAATGTCAGCTACACATGGAAATCAAGAAAATATTAAATACACTTGTGTTAACCATGTTAGTCCAGTTTCTCAAGAACCAACTGCAAACACAGTCGATTCTGAGCATGATGAAGTATCCCCTGTCGAAATTCCACCATCAGACCATCACATGCAATCTAGAAGAGGAAGAAAACGAACAAGAAATGAATCACGCTGGAAACGAAATGTTACTAAGGAGCAAAAAAACACTGGTAAAACATACCTTTCAAGAACTAACAAAGAAAAACGAGCACGAATATTGGGAAATGGATGTGGTCATGCATGTCGATACAAATGTCATGATAGAATAAATCAAAATCAACGTGAACACATTTTTCATGAATTTTGGAGTCTTGGAGATGTTAACAGACAGAGAGACCAATTGTCCAACTGGGTACAGAGTAAACCAAAGAAAGTAGCATCTTTAGCCGGACCAAACATATCCCCTCGGCGTACAAACACGAGGACCTGGCAGTTTAGAATTGATGGATCGAATGTCGAAGTATGTAAAAAGTTCTTCCTGGATACCTTAGACATTAGTCACCAGATGGTTGATACCGTTCTAGAGAAAGCTAAAAAGGAGAATAGTGTGTCCGGGATTGTGCCCGAGGACAGAAAAGGCAAACACAATAACAGGCCAAACAAGGTACCGGAAGATAGGATAAATCAAGTTAAAGTTCACATCAACTCCTTCCCAAGGGTTGAATCGCATTATTGTCGGAAAGATACATTTAAACATTATCTTGAACCAGACCTGAGTGTGCCAAAAATGTACATCATTTATCAATCACATTGTGAAGCTGTATCAATATATACTTACAGACATATTTTTGATACACACTTTAACATTGGATTTCACTCACCTACCAAAGACAGATGTGATCTGTGTGCCAGGTTCGAAAATATGTCAGAAGCAGAACGGCTAGACATGCAAACAGAATATGATAATCACATTAAGAATAAACAGCTGGCAAGGGACATGAAAGATGAGGATAAAATGAAAGCGAAAAATAATCCTGATTGTGCTGCTGCCTGCTTTGACCTCCAGCAAATTTTAGTAAACCCCAAAAGCAATGAGTCTGTTCTGTATTACAGTAGAAAACTATGCAGCTTTAATCTCACAGTTTACGATCTCGGAACAAAAGAGGGATTTTATTATATCTGGCACGAAGCCATATCTGGAAGAGGGACATGTGAAATTGCATCTTGTGTATATAAGTATCTTGAAAAACAAGCGGAATTAGGACGAAAAGAAGTTTCATTATTTTCTGACAACTGTGGTGGACAGAACCGCAATAGATTTTTTGTGTCAATGTTATGTTACGCAAAACAAAAATTTGGTTTCATCAGGCTGGAGCACAAGTTTTTGGAGCGGGGCCACACACAGAATGAGAATGATGCCATTCATGCCACAATTGAGCACAGCAGTCGAGGCACATCGATATATACTACTCCTCAATGGGCTGCAACGGTACGAAATGCTCGTCAGGCAAACCCATATAGTGTGGCAGAACTTGATTCTGACGACTTCTTCGATTTTAAATGCCTGTCGCAATCAATACCAAATATTGACTTTGATGTAGATGCTAAAAAAATACGATGGATGAAAATAAAGGTGGTCTCATTTGATGAAAAGGAATATGAAATTATGAATCTGAGATACAACGACTTCACTTCTGCAAGAGTTAATCTTGGTGTGAAACGCAGTAGCACAAGATTAGCTCGATCACAACAGCAATATTCTACCCAAATGAATTTTCCACCACTGAAGAAACTGTACTGCGACAGTGAGCCCCCAAAAGTGGCATTGGCCAAATACAAGGCATTAACCCAGCTATGTACATCACATATCATTCCCAAAGTTCATCATACTTTTTTCTATTCATTGCCCCACAAGTCGCAAGCAGTCAATGATTCAGATTAATTTGACATGCACTTAATGTAGATATGTGAAGGTTTATTGATTGATATTCTGATTACCCCACCCCCCCCCACCTCCCGACTCCATACCTAGTATGTTGCGCTCTAAAAATGATGCCAATAGTAAGTCGGATGGACTTTAAATTTTATATACCTCTTTATCACACCCATTGGTCTTACATGCCAAATTTCATATTACAATCACAAAATAAAAATTACTAGTCAGACTAGAGTCGGTGTATCTATAAACCCCCTGCTCACTTAGTCTAGTGTTGAAAATACACAATATTAACATTTCCATTTTGTCATTTAGTTCAGTCCTCAGCGGATCAATGAAAAATAAGTTTGCCGTATTTCCACACCCATGATCTGACGGATACGGATGAGACTGTAAACTGTGGTGTCGTCTTAGTTTTTATGTGATGTTGAAATTTCCACTTCATAATGTTTTCAATTGCAAACATCTTGAAAGTCATGCTACATTATCATCACTTAACCCATTGCATGCTAGCGGCGAACATAGCGGCCAAATATGTTGTGGAATTTCATAGGAATTGCATCATAATGATGCAATTTAATGATATGCCATACCATATTTTCAGTTTTCAGAGAGATGTAAGAAAAACTAAAATATGAAATGACGTCTGCTGCTAAAATTTGAACTATTGTAACCGTGATTTACCCAGCATGTAAAGAGTTAAGATCTTGTTTTGAATCTAGAGATTCTCATACATGTATATCAATGTTGAATAAATAAAATAAAGTATAAACACAGTTATGTTATCATTACACATCTGCTATTGTGGCAAATATTTTGGAACAAAACTAGTCTAACTTGAGATGGACTACTGTTTCACTGGTCATTTCACTGTGAAACTAGTCTAAGTTGAGTTGAACTAGTGTTGCGCTGAAAATTTCAGTGCGCAACTAGTCTAACTTGAGTTGAACTAGTGTTGCGCTGAAAATTTCAGTGCGCAACAAGTCTAACTCTTCAAATATATATTTTCAATTATTAAAAAAAAAAACAAGTTGATATTTTAATTTCATATATAATATATACCAACACTCTGAATTATCAAATCTCTAGTCCTAGTAGTTTTGGGAATAATCAGTTTTTACCTTCTCCTGAAAAGTTTACAAAAACCTAGTTAGACTAGTGTTGCGCCAAGCCGATATGTAAAACTAATTTGGAAGTTTGCCACCTCTATAGCAATTTGGCAGCCAACGTACTTCAGTTGCATTTTTTAAACTAATATTAATGTGATGCAAGAATGTGATGCTTATTGCATTTGTGACCAGTCTAACACCAGATCAGCCCGCTCTATTGGGCTTTACACTGGTCGTCATCCAGCCAGTAAAGCACCATGTATGCTTCTTATGAACAGTGTAAGTCCTTATTAAATTGTGTGAATGTTCAAGCTGATCAGGATACACACTAGTCGCAACTGCAACAAGCCATAGTTTGTCAGAATGTGACACATATTATAATCTAGCACATGCAGAATGAACCATGTATGGTGAACGCTACACCATCAACCTTAGGAGCTTCTTATTAGCAAGCACATTCCTAGTCCTGACAATCTCCTGAACAGGCACAGAGTGAGACTGCTTTAACACATTTGCAGCACCCCCTTCTTACACCACAGTGTATCAGTTCATAGCATGATTTTGATGCTTCTGGGAGAGTGGCCCAAAACGGCTGCCACTCAGTCAAGACCTTGGCCCACCCCCAATCAGACGGATTCGGCAACTGCCAGCAGATAGACACATATTCCAGCAGTGACACCGGTAACGGGCACACTTAATGTGATGCTCTAATGCAGCCTGTGTTGGTGGAATAGTGTCCAGCATACGGGATTTCTGGGCAAACAGTTGTTTCCTGGCATCATTAACTCTACTGAGGTCACTTGTTCTAGAATACATGAGAACAACAAGGCGCTCTATCCTTTCCATAGACTTGTCATTAACTGCACCTGCCATGTGCACTATGCTTCGGTAACCTCCGGGGAATGCATTCCATGTTGACCATGCAGTCTTCTTTCCTATGCCTGCAAATGAAGAGACAGTGTCGCAGCCCGAAGCAGATTTCCTTGAGCCAAGAGCTACAGCAATTTCATGGATTGCTAATTACCTGAAGCTGCCACCAGTCCCAAACGGTACCCACAGTTCATCGGGCTTTACTTTGTCAAATGTGGTTACTGCCACTACCACAACATGAGTATCAACGGTACGAATCAAAACTTTCTTGTATCCCTTCTTCACAGCATCTGCCATGTGCAAAAACAGACTTGTGTCGGCTTCCTCATGTGAGCATGGTACAAGTCCTGCCAAGTCAGTTTGTGCCAAAGAGCAAAGTACATTATCTCCATCGGTTGCATACAGTTCTTTGTCGTCTCTATGTAAACGCATGACCTGATGGGACAGAAAGCACAACAATTATGTTTTGTTCTCGTCCACTCATAAAATGTCCTTCCAGTAGTTTGGCAGCGCTGAACCGGGAGCAACTCGTCTACGAACACATTTGCCTCTCTTTTGTCTGGTTGTGCCATTAAGGCTATCTTGCTGATAGACATCCCAAATTATGTCAGCACACAGGGTAGAAAGAAAAGGTAATCGACAGATAGATGGACAATCAGACGGATATCGACATAGGCCTGTTTTTTAAACGTGCGTATATCACTGATGGCATGCATTTATGCATAATTATGTTGCTTAACAATCCGGTTCCACATGTGATATAAAGATGTTGATATTAGCCTGAGTACTGTTTCAAATTGTTAAATGTGTTAAGTTAGGTAATACATATACATGGTATACTATCTCACATATATGTAACATGTGCACTGACATTTCTGTTGCTCATACATTTATAGATCTGTAATGTCTGTCATTTCGATGTGTAGACAACCAAACATTATGAAGGAATCTACGCCATGAGAATGAGGGCATGTCCACTGTATTTGCTTGGCCATTGCATACAGTGGTTTGTCCACAGCAAGGACTGGTACTTGGCCATGGTTAAGATGTTGAACAGCTGCCTTGACAATGTCCATGGAATATTTGATCATAGCTACTGAATGTGTATTGTCCAGGAACAGTGGTAACAGTGCATTTAGTGCAACTGGATGTATTTCTTCTTGCTGTATGTGGACTTGGTAGGCTGACCAGGATATCCAGTCTCCAGTTGCCAGTTTAGCCTTGTCAAGGGCTGCCATCACTGTGTCTAACCACACTCTCTCTTCTGCTTTGGCGTCAGCTACATGCCGGAGATCTGGAGGCTTTACAGGTCCATAAACCACCGGTGCTGTGAACTCCTTTGTATTCAGAGCAGCTGGGGGTACAGATGTGTAGCTTACTGGTAATGGAGGTACTGATTTGTTTGAAAATGTCTCCTGATTAATGACCAGTGTTTGTCATGCAGGATGCCAACTGATCCATGAGACTGATATTGTATGACGGAAATACTTGTACCATGAAACGAATCATGAGCAGTAGCAGATGATGGCTTGTGGTCTTCATTATTAACAGCACCAGTGGTAAACAGTCCATAGTGCATGTTAGGTGGACAAACAATATTGTCTGCTTCAAATCTGGTACAAATGCCCTTTGCCATATCTGAGGTTATCTGAAGGAGATACACACATTCCCAAACTGAAGAATGTGTCAACCAGAGTTCTGTTGCCTGTAAGACCATGTACTTTAAGAGCAATGTATATTGGAAGAGGATATTCACGGTCTCGACTATGGTGTGAGCTGTTCATATTGGCAGAGCGTGTATGTTTAGCCACATGCGAAGCCCCCAATGTTGTGCTTGCCAACCGACAATAAAGCGAAAACAGATAACGTGGAAAAAGTAGGTCAATGCCAAATCAAGGTCACTCGATACATGTTTGTTTTTGATATACACCACTTGGAGGGACAGACGCACGGACGTACAGGTGCAAAACATAATGCCTGCTGACTTTTCATGGGAGCATAAACATATATACTGCTGTGATGTATCTCTGATTACAGTATTGCACACAAAAAAACCGCTCTGTATATAGCTAAATCTGGCTTTTGGGTCTGTAAATAGCTAAATCTGGCTTTTGGGTCTGTATATAGCTAAATCTGGTTTTTGGTGGCCATTTTGAATTATTCAGCCATCCTAATGGTTATGAGTATTGCTATATCCTGTTGACATTTAATAAGCACTATCTTAACATATGTTTGCTAACATAAACAACAGTAATTCATCTATTATAAGGCTATATAGCACATAGAAAAATATGTTTCAAATAATAGCAACATTCATAATGGCCACCAATACATGTGACCTTCAAGATGGATCTGGAAATAAACTTTATGGTATATATAATCATTGTGCAAAATGTCTTGCTTGTACCATAAAATGCACAATTACTTTGCTATTCTGCTGCACTATTACTGATTACATGCTGTTGTTACATAACTAGTCGTTTTATTAATCTACGAGAAAATGAAAAATGAGGCATAATATGTACATACATTACTGTACATAGTTAGACAAGTAAGTCTGTGTAGTTAAGTATATTTATCATGCGTATAATAATCTAGCTAATTTAATTCTACACAAAACCTTATTGGCCGATTTGAAATCACTTGCCCCTCACCACTGCATGTTCAAATCCCACTTGGGGGTGTTAAATTCTTTCATGTGAGGAAGTTATCCAGCTGGTATGTGGAAGTTGGTGGTTCTACCCGGGTGCCCGTCCATGTCTGAAATAGTGCTTGAAGGGGCATCCGGGGTCTTCCTCCACCAATAATATGGTTGTAAGAATGCTGGACTATATTTGAATGTGGTTGGAAGAATGCTGGACTATATTTGAATGTGGTTGGAAGAATGCTGGACTATATTTGAATGTGGTTGGAAGAATGCTGGACTATATTTGAATGCATTTGAACCACATGGTAGGAATGTTGTCAAATGGCTAGCTGTTGGTTGTATGTAAATTTAGTCCTGAGAAAATGGCAGAATATGAAAGGAAAGACATTCATAACATAATTAAACATCTGTAGTAGCACAGCATCAACCTCTAGCAATTTGTTGAAATCTGGTAATTTGTTGGCCAATGGGAGGTCAGCGATATATAGTGCCTGTATGCCCCCTTTCTGTTCATATCGACTGCTTTGCATTTTACATACATTTATTTATAGGGAGTTTTGTACATTACTGGTAGGTTAATTTATTTTTTATTGGGTGTTTTTTGTACTTTATGTAGATCTGAATTTATTTAAGGGATGTCTTTTTTGCTTTAGATAAATTGTGTGTTTTACGTTTATTTATCGTCGCTACCGGTTGTCCAATATGAGCGACGCCTCCTGAAGATATTAGTAATTTTAGATTTTTGGAGGATAGTGCAGTGATACAGACAGAGACCCATTCCAGAGTCTCCTATGGTTCCTTTACGTGCATGGTGTACAGCACCGACACGAGACCTCGGTTTAACGTCCCATCTGAAAGATTGTTAATTTTATTAGGGTCAGATGGTGGATCAAACCTGCGATCCCTGGACTACCAATCCAGCATGTTACTACTGGACTACAGATCCGTCTGTATTATGTTAGATAAATGTATTTATTGGGTGTCTTGTATTTTAGGTAAATCTATTTATAGATTGTCTTTTTTGTACTTCAGGTAAATGTGTCTATGGAGTGTCAGTGCATTGTATTTTAACCCTTTCAACATTACATACCTCTAAATAGGCTTACAAATACTGTACATCCAGATGAACTGTCTCATCAGGTTCTGCACTTTTTTTGCCAGTAATATTACTATTTTTTGACAAAATTACCCATTTTGATAAATGAACTGGTCAAAGAGTAATTTTCTTAATAATTTATTGGTCTAAAAATATCATGGACCAGTCCATGTTAGTTACTTGGGTGTTGAATGGGTTACAGTCACTTTCATATTCAGGAAGATAAAATTCCACTATATGTAAAGTGTCCCATGTTTATATTTGCCATGCCAATAAGACATGATAAAAATGATTTAGGCGCATTCAGTTCTTCGCTATTGGGATTTTCTAAGTGGATGGAACTGGATACAAACATTGTTAACGTTTGTCCACCACCATTGACAGTCCAGCTCGGGAACGATCAGAGATTCTAATTTGCATATGGTGCACTGTTTTAGAATTCTTTTAAATGACGATCATGTGACTAGAATGCGAGTGGTAGCCTGGGTTCCAGTCTGTCGATTTTTCACCAATTTACTTCTGGCAAAATGACATTATCAGAAACTCAATACGGCCCAATACAATGATCTCGGTATTAAAATATATTTATATGACTGACCAGGCAAAATATATCAACGCCTGTTCCCAGGCAATGCGAGTGGATTGGACACATTTCGGCCAAATTCGAGATAATGTTTATCTAAAAAAAAGATTGCAGTACATTGATTGTCTTTGATTGTATTTGTTTACTAAGATTGTATTTGTTTACTAAGATTGTATTTGTTTACTAAGACACTTGGGTAATAACCTTCATGATAACCACCGAGTGTGACAAACATGTTGAACACGAATATGACTTAAAGTAAATGGTTATAATTTGAGTGCACATATGATTTTTTGTGACTTGTTAGAGATTATTTTTGTGTGACTTTTGTTAGAGATTATTTTTGTGTGACTTTTGTTAGAGATTATTTTTGTGTGACTTTTGTTAGAGATTATTTTAACATTATATATTATGACATTGTACATGTTGCTATGCACTAGGGAATAATATTTATGTTGTCTTTCATTACATTCAGCCAAACATAAAGAATTTATCATCTACATTCATGTAAGGATAAAATAAAACAATAAACACATTATAGGTGTGCTCAGCAACGGGTTTTATTTAATGCATAATATGCAAGCTGATCATGTGTAAATATATACGCTTAGCAATACTATGCTAATATTCGAATAACATCGTATAGGAAAGATATGTCTTCGCCTATGCAATATATTACGAGAATATAATCTCTATACTAAAGAAAATACATCTTATAAATATAAATTCTCACACGGTTCTCACACGCTACACGTGTTTGGCGTAAAACTGTACTCGTGCACTACGGTACGTATAATACATACTTACAAGTAACATGTTGACTATGATAAACACCAGTAACATGCTGACTATGATTTTATTACTTTGGCAAGGCGTACTGAAATTTATTCGAAATCTATTATACCTTCATCAATAAAATTATGGAATGAACTTGATTTTGATACTCGTAATATAAATAACATGTCGGCATTCAAAGGAAAGCTGAAAGAAATCTTCAAGCCGCCAATAGTACCATCATTTTTTAAATCCGGAGACCGCTGTCAACAGATATATCATGCACACATATAGAAATGCTTGTAGCAACCTGAATGCCGATTTGTTTAACAACCATTTACGCGATAACCCAAAATACTGTGTCAGATAATGAAAATGAGGATGCGGAACACTATATATTTCGTTGTCTATTTCATGTAAACCAAAGGCGCTTATTATTCATAAGCACACATACACAACCTTTAAGCACAAGAAAACTACTGTTTGGTTTGCGAAAATTTAACGCACGAAGAAAATGCGTATATTTTCAAACAAGTTCAAACTTATATTAAATCAACAAGGCGCTTTGAGCAAATACATACCTAACTATATTATAAAGTTACGCTTGATACGATTTTTACCTGGGTGTGGCTGCGGGTTTGGCTGGCTGCGGATACTGTATGGTGTGGCACTGGGAAGGTGTAGTAGTTGCGAATTGCATTTCCTAATGCTTTTCTTTCTTTTTGTACTTTTTGTCATATCCATTATTATCCTCCTTAATTGTAATCAAAAATTTGTATCCTAATTGCAATGCTCTTATACTATATTCAGTCTCTTTGTTAATTACACACTAGTATGTTGGGGCGGGCCGAAACTAATGTTGTTAAAACTTGTGGCCCAACCCTTTTGCTTCTCCATATATATACATACTGATAATGTTTGTACCATATATCTTATTTATTTCATCTGTAACATGTTTGTAAATTTGAGTTGTATTGTACATTGAATATAAAGAAGGCAATAAAATATGATTAAACTAAGCCAGTAACATGCTGACTATGCTAAACACCAGTAACATGCTGACTATGCTAAACACCAGTAACATGCTGACTATGCTAAACACCAGTAACATGCTAAATATGATAAACACCAGTAACATGCTGACTATGATAAACACCAGTAACATGCTGACTATGATAAACACCAGTAACATGCTGACTATGATAAACACTAGTAACATGCTGACTATGATAAACACCAGTAACGTGCTGACTATGCTAATCACCAGTAACATGCTGACTATGCTAAACACCAGTAACATGCTAAATATGATAAACACCAGTAACATGCTGACTATGCTAAACACCAGTAACATGCTAAATATGATAAACACCAGTAACATGCTGACTATGCTAAACACCAGTAACATGCTGACTATGCTAAACACCAGTAACATGCTGACTATGTAAACACCAGTAACGTGCTGACTATGCTAAACACCAGTAACATGCTGACTATGATAAACACCAGTAACGTGCTGACTATGATAAACACCAGTAACATGCTGACTATGCTAAACACCAGTAACATGCTGACTATGATAAACACCAGTAACATGCTGACTATGCTAAACACCAGTAACATGCTGACTATGATAAACACCAGTAACATGCTGACTATGCTAAACACCAGTAACATGCTAAATATGATAAACACCAGTAACATGCTGACTATGCTAAACACCAGTAACATGCTAAATATGATAAACACCAGTAACATGCTGACTATGCTAAACACCAGTAACATGCTGACTATGATAAACACCAGTAACATGCTGACTATGATAAACACCAGTAACATGCTGACTATGCTAAACACCAGTAACATGCTGACTATGATAAACACTAGTAACATGCTGACTATGATAAACACCAGTAACATGCTGACTATGCTAAACACCAGTAACATGCTGACTATGATAAACACCAGTAACATGCTGACTATGCTAAACACCAGTAACATGCTGACTATGATAAACACCAGTAACATGCTGACTATGCTAAACACCAGTAACATGCTAAATATGATAAACACCAGTAACATGCTGACTATGCTAAACACCAGTAACATGCTAAATATGATAAACACCAGTAACATGCTGACTATGCTAAACACCAGTAACATGCTGACTATGATAAACACCAGTAACATGCTGACTATGATAAACACCAGTAACATGCTGACTATGCTAAACACCAGTAACATGCTGACTATGATAAACACCAGTAACATGCTGACTATGCTAAACACCAGTAACATGCTGACTATGATAAACACCAGTAACATGCTGACTATGCTAAACACCAGTAACATGCTAAATATGATAAACACCAGTAACATGCTGACTATGCTAAACACCAGTAACATGCTAAATATGATAAACACCAGTAACATGCTGACTATGATAAACACCAGTAACATGCTGACTATGATAAACACCAGTAACATGCTGACTATGCTAAACACCAGTAACATGCTGACTATGATAAACACCAGTAACATGCTGACTATGATAAACACCAGTAACATGCTGACTATGATAAACACCAGTAACATGCTGACTATGATAAACACCAGTAACATGCTGACTATGCTAAACACCAGTAACATGCTGACTATGCTAAACACCAGTAACGTGCTGACTATGATAAACACCAGTAACATGCTGACTATGCTAAACACCAGTAACATGCTAAATATGATAAACACCAGTAACATGCTGACTATGATAAACACCAGTAACATGCTGACTATGCTAAACACCAGTAACATGCTAAATATGATAAACACCAGTAACATGCTGACTATGATAAACACCAGTAACATGCTGACTATGCTAAACACCAGTAACATGCTGACTATGATAAACACCAGTAACATGCTGACATGTAATTCTGACTATGCTAACACCAGTAACATGCTGACTATGCTAAACACCAGTAACGTGCTGACTATGATAAACACCAGTAACATGCTGACTATGCTAAACACAGTAACATGCTAAATATGATAAACACCAGTAACATGCTGACTATGCTAAACACCAGTAACATGCATATGATAAACAAGTAACTGCTCTATGATAAACACCAGTAACATGCTGACTATGCTAAACACCAGTAACATGCTGACTATGATAAACACCAGTAACATGCTGACTATGATAAACACCAGTAACATGCTGACTATGCTAAACACCAGTAACATGCTGACTATGATAAACACCAGTAACATGCTGACTATGATAAACACCAGTAACATGCTGACTATGCTAAACACCAGTAACATGCTGACTATGATAAACACCAGTAACATGCTGACTATGCTAAACACCAGTAACGTGCTGACTATGATAAACACCAGTAACATGCTGACTATGCTAAACACCAGTAACATGCTAAATATGATAAACACCAGTAACATGCTGACTATGCTAAACACCAGTAACATGCTAAATATGATAAACACCAGTAACATGCTGACTATGCTAAACACCAGTAACATGCTGACTATGATAAACACCAGTAACATGCTGACTATGCTAAACACCAGTAACATGCTGACTATGCTAAACACCAGTAACATGCTGACTATGATAAACACCAGTAACATGCTGACTATGCTAAACACCAGTAACATGCTGACTATGATAAACACCAGTAACATGCTGACTATGATAAACACCAGTAACATGCTGACTATGCTAAACACCAGTAACATGCTGACTATGATAAACACCAGTAACATGCTGACTATGCTAAACACCAGTAACATGCTGACTATGCTAAACACCAGTAACATGCTGACTATGATAAACACCAGTAACATGCTGACTATGATAAACACCAGTAACATGCTGACTATGATAAACACCAGTAACATGCTGACTATGATAAACACCAGTAACATGCTGACTATGCTAAACACCAGTAACATGCTGACTATGCTAAACACCAGTAACATGCTGACTATGATAAACACCAGTAACATGCTGACTATGCTAAACACCAGTAACATGCTGACTATGCTAAACACCAGTAACATGCTGACTATGCTAAACACCAGTAACATGCTGACTATGATAAACACCAGTAACATGCTGACTATGATAAACACCAGTAACATGCTGACTATGCTAAACACCAGTAACATGCTGACTATGATAAACACCAGTAACATGCTGACTATGCTAAACACCAGTAACATGCTGACTATGATAAACACCAGTAACATGCTGACTATGCTAAACACCAGTAACATGCTGACTATGATAAACACCAGTAACATGCTGACTATGCTAAACACCAGTAACATGCTGACTATGATAAACACCAGTAACATGCTGACTATGCTAAACACCAGTAACATGCTAAATATGATAAACACCAGTAACATGCTGACTATGCTAAACACCAGTAACATGCTAAATATGATAAACACCAGTAACATGCTGACTATGCTAAACACCAGTAACATGCTGAATATGATAAACACCAGTAACATGCTGACTATGCTAAACACCAGTAACATGCTGACTATGATAAACACCAGTAACATGCTGACTATGATAAACACCAGTAACATGCTGACTATGCTAAACACCAGTAACATGCTGACTATGATAAACACCAGTAACATGCTGACTATGATAAACACCAGTAACATGCTGACTATGATAAACACCAGTAACATGCTGACTATGATAAACACCAGTAACATGCTGACTATGCTAAACACCAGTAACATGCTGACTATGATAAACACCAGTAACATGCTGACTATGCTAAACACCAGTAACATGCTGACTATGATAAACACCAGTAACATGCTGACTATGCTAAACACCAGTAACATGCTAAATATGATAAACACCAGTAACATGCTGACTATGCTAAACACCAGTAACATGCTGACTATGATAAACACCAGTAACATGCTGACTATGCTAAACACCAGTAACATGCTGACTATGATAAACACCAGTAACATGCTGACTATGATAAACACCAGTAACATGCTGACTATGCTAAACACCAGTAATGCTATATGATAAACACCAGTAACATGCTGAATATGATAAACACCAGTAACATGCTGACTATGCTAAACACCAGTAACATGCTGACTATGATAAACACCAGTAACATGCTGACTATGATAAACACCAGTAACATGCTGACTATGCTAAACACCAGTAACATGCTGACTATGATAAACACCAGTAACATGCTGACTATGCTAAACACCAGTAACATGCTGACTATGATAAACACCAGTAACATGCTGACTATGCTAAACACCAGTAACATGCTGACTATGATAAACACCAGTAACATGCTGACTATGATAAACACCAGTAACATGCTGACTATGATAAACACCAGTAACATGCTGACTATGCTAAACACCAGTAACATGCTGACTATGATAAACACCAGTAACATGCTGACTATGCTAAACACCAGTAACATGCTGACTATGATAAACACCAGTAACATGCTGACTATGCTAAACACCAGTAACATGCTGACTATGATAAACACCAGTAACATGCTGACTATGCTAAACACCAGTAACATGCTGACTATGATAAACACCAGTAACATGCTGACTATGATAAACACCAGTAACATGCTGACTATGATAAACACCAGTAACATGCTGACTATGCTAAACACCAGTAACATGCTGACTATGATAAACACCAGTAACATGCTGACTATGCTAAACACCAGTAACATGCTGAATATGATAAACACCAGTA
>CM026386.1:31352203-31393247 GCA_014843695.1 Archivesica marissinica | reverse complement strand
TACACTGTCAGTCTATGCTAGCAATTAATACAATAGCTCTTGCATGTACATACTACATACACTGTCAGTCTATGCTAGCAATTAATACAATAGCTATTGCATGTACATACTACATACACTGTCAGTCTATGCTAGCAATTAATACAATAGCTCTTGCATGTACATACTACATACACTGTCAGTATATGCTAACAATTAATACAATAGCTCTTGTGTACATACTACATACACTGTCAGTCTATGTTAGCAATTAATACAATATCTATTGCATACATACTACATACACTGTCAGTCTATGCTAGCAATTAATACAATATCTTCTTGTACATACTACATACACTGTATTCTATATAGCTAGCCATTACATACACTGTCAGTCTATGTTAGCAATTAATACAATAGCTATTTGTACATACTACATACACTGTCAGTCTATGCTAGCAATTAATACAATATCTCTTGTGTACATACTACATACACTGTCAGTATATGCTAGCAATTAATACAATATCTCTTGTGTACATACTACATACACTGTCAGTCTATGCTAGCAATTAATACAATAGCTATTGTGTACATACTACATACACTGTCAGTCTATGCTAGCAATTAATACAATAGCTCTTGCATGTACATACTACATACACTGTCAGTCTATGCTAGCAATTAATACAATAGCTCTTGCATGTACATACTACTACACTGTCAGTCTATGCTAGCAATTAATACAATAGCTCTTGCATGTACATACTACATACACTGTCAGTTTATGCTAGCAATTAATACAATAGCTCTTGCATGTACATACTACATACACTGTCAGTATATGCTAACAATTAATACAATAGCTCTTGCATGTACATACTACATACACTGTCAGTCTATGCTAGCAATTAATACAATATCTCTTGTGTACATACTACATACACTGTCAGTCTATGCTAGCAATTAATACAATATCTCTTGTGTACATACTACATACACTGTCAGTCTATGCTAGCAATTACATACACTGTCAGTCTATGCTAGCAATTAATACACTAGCTCTTGCATGTACATACTACATGTACTGTCAGTCTATGCTAGCAATTAATACAATAGCTCTTGCATGTACATACTACATACACTGTCAGTCTATGCTAGCAATTAATACAATAGCTCTTGCATGTACATACTACATACACTGTCAGTCTATGCTAGCAATTAATACAATATCTCTTGTGTACATACTACATACACTGTCAGTCTATGCTAGCAATTAATACAATATCTCTTGTGTACATACTACATACACTGTCAGTCTATGCTAGCAATTACATACACTGTCAGTCTATGCTAGCAATTAATACAATAGCTCTTGCATGTACATACTACATACACTGTCAGTCTATGCTAGCAATTAATACAATAGCTCTTGCATGTACATACTACATACACTGTCAGTCTATGCTAGCAATTAATACAATAGCTCTTGCATGTACATACTACATACACTGTCAGTCTATGCTAGCAATTAATACAATAGCTCTTGCATGTACATACACTGTCAGTCTATGCTAGCAATTAATACAATAGCTCTTGCATGTACATACTACATACACTGTCAGTATATGCTAGCAATTAATACAATAGCTCTTGTGTACATACTACATACACTGTCAGTCTATGCTAGCAATTAATACAATAGCTATTGCATGTACATACTACATACACTGTCAGTCTATGCTAGCAATTAATACAATAGCTCTTGTGTACATACTACATACACTGTCAGTCTATGCTAGCAATTAATACAATAGCTCTTGCATGTACATACTACATACACTGTCAGTCTATGCTAGCAATTAATACAATAGCTCTTGCATGTACATACTACATACACTGTCAGTCTATGCTAGCAATTAATACAATAGCTCTTGCATGTACATACTACATACACTGTCAGTCTATGCTAGCAATTAAAACAATAGCTCTTGCATGTACATACTACATACACTGTCAGTATATGCTAGCAATTAATACAATAGCTCGTGCATGTACATACTACATACACTGTCAGTCTATGCTAGCAATTAATACAATATCTCTTGTGTACATACTACATACACTGTCAGTCTATGCTAGCAATTAATACAATATCTCTTGTGTACATACTACATACACTGTCAGTCTATGCTAGCAATTACATACACTGTCAGTCTATGCTAGCAATTAATACAATAGCTCTTGCATGTACATACTACATACACTGTCAGTCTATGCTAGCAATTAATACAATAGCTCTTGCATGTACATACTACATACACTGTCAGTCTATGCTAGCAATTAATACAATAGCTCTTGCATGTACATACTACATACACTGTCAGTCTATGCTAGCAATTAATACAATAGCTCTTGTGTACATACTACATACACTGTCAGTATATGCTAGCAATTAATACAATAGCTCTTGTGTACATACTACATACACTGTCAGTCTATGCTAGCAATTAATACAATAGCTCTTGTGTACATACTACATACACTGTCAGTCTATGCTAGCAATTAATACAATAGCTCTTGCATGTACATACTACATACACTGTCAGTCTATGCTAGCAATTAATACAATAGCTCTTGTGTACATACTACATACACTGTCAGTCTATGCTAGCAATTAATACAATAGCTCTTGCATGTACATACTACATACACTGTCAGTATATGCTAGCAATTAATACAATAGCTCTTGTGTACATACTACATACACTGTCAGTCTATGCTAGCAATTAATACAATAGCTCTTGCATGTACATACTACATACACTGTCAGTCTATGCTAGCAATTAATACAATAGCTCTTGCATGTACATACTACATACACTGTCAGTCTATGCTAGCAATTAATACAATATCTCTTGTGTACATACTACATACACTGTCAGTCTATGCTAGCAATTAATACAATAGCTCTTGCATGTACATACTACATACACTGTCAGTATATGCTAGCAATTAATACAATAGCTCTTGTGTACATACTACATACACTGTCAGTATATGCTAGCAATTAATACAATAACTCTTGTGTACATACTACATACACTGTCAGTCTATGCTAGCAATTAATACAATAGCTATTATGTACATACTACATACTCTGTCAGTCTATGCTAGCAATTAATACAATAGCTCTTGCATGTACATACTACATACACTGTCAGTCTATGCTAGCAATTAATACAATATCTCTTGTGTACATACTACATACACTGTCAGTCTATGCTAGCAATTAATACAATAGCTCTTGCATGTACATACTACATACACTGTCAGTCTATGCTAGCAATTAATACAATAGCTCTTGCATGTACATACTACATACACTGTCAGTCTATGCTAGCAATTAATACAATAGCTCTTGCATGTACATACTACATACACTGTCAGTCTATGCTAGCAATTAATACAATAGCTCTTGCATGTACATACTACATACACTGTCAGTCTATGCTAGCAATTAATACAATAGCTCTTGTGTACATACTACATACACTGTCAGTCTATGCTAGCAATTAATACAATAGCTCTTGCATGTACATACTACATACACTGTCAGTCTATGCTAGCAATTAATACAATAGCTCTTGTGTACATACTACATACACTGTCAGTCTATGCTAGCAATTAATACAATAGCTCTTGTGTACATACTACATACACTGTCAGTCTATGCTAGCAATTAATACAATAGCTCTTGTGTACATACTACATACACTGTCAGTCTATGCTAGCAATTAATACAATAGCTCTTGCATGTACATACTACATACACTGTCAGTCTATGCTAGCAATTAATACAATATCTCTTGCATGTACATACTACATACACTGTCAGTCTATGCTAGCAATTAATACAATAGCTCTTGCATGTACATACTACATACACTGTCAGTCTATGCTAGCAATTAAAACAATAGCTCTTGCATGTACATACTACATACACTGTCAGTATATGCTAACAATTAATACAATAGCTCGTGCATGTACATACTACATACACTGTCAGTCTATGCTAGCAATTAATACAATATCTCTTGTGTACATACTACATACACTGTCAGTCTATGCTAGCAATTAATACAATATCTCTTGTGTACATACTACATACACTGTCAGTCTATGCTAGCAATTACATACACTGTCAGTCTATGCTAGCAATTAATACACTAGCTCTTGCATGTACATACTACATGTACTGTCAGTCTATGCTAGCAATTAATACAATAGCTCTTGCATGTACATACTACATACACTGTCAGTCTATGCTAGCAATTAATACAATAGCTCTTGCATGTACATACTACATACACTGTCAGTATATGCTAGCAATTAATACAATAGCTCTTGCATGTACATACTACATACACTGTCAGTCTATGCTAGCAATTAATACAATAGCTCTTGCATGTACATACTACATACACTGTCAGTCTATGCTAGCAATTAATACAATAGCTCTTGTGTACATACTACATACACTGTCAGTCTATGCTAGCAATTAATACAATAGCTCTTGTGTACATACTACATACACTGTCAGTCTATGCTAGCAATTAATACAATAGCTCTTGTGTACATACTACATACACTGTCAGTCTATGCTAGCAATTAATACAATAGCTCTTGCATGTACATACTACATACACTGTCAGTCTATGCTAGCAATTAATACAATAGCTCTTGCATGTACATACTACATACACTGTCAGTATATGCTAGCAATTAATACAATAGCTCTTGCATGTACATACTACATACACTGTCAGTCTATGCTAGTAATTAATACAATAGCTATTGCATGTACATACTACATACACTGTCAGTCTATGCTAGCAATTAATACAATAGCTATTGTGTACATACTACATACACTGTCAGTCTATGCTAGCAATTAATACAATAGCTCTTGTGTACATACTACATACACTGTCAGTCTATGCTAGCAATTAATACAATAGCTCTTGCATGTACATACTACATACACTGTCAGTCTATGCTAGCAATTAATACAATAGCTCTTGCATGTACATACTACATACACTGTCAGTCTATGCTAGCAATTAATACAATAGCTCTTGCATGTACATACTACATACACTGTCAGTCTATGCTAGCAATTAATACAATAGCTCTTGCATGTACATACTACATACACTGTCAGTCTATGCTAGCAATTAATACAATCTCTTGTGTACATACTACATACACTGTCAGTCTATGCTAGCAATTAATACAATATCTCTTGTGTACATACTACATACACTGTCAGTCTATGCTAGCAATTAATACACTGTCGTCTATGTAGCAATAATACAATAGCTCTGATGTACATACTACATACTGTCAGTCTATGCTAGCAATTAATACAATAGCTCTTGCATGTACATACTACATACACTGTCAGTCTATGCTAGCAATTAATACAATAGCTCTTGCATGTACATACTACATACACTGTCAGTATATGCTAGCAATTAATACAATAGCTCTTGCATGTACATACTACATACACTGTCAGTCTATGCTAGCAATTAATACAATATCTCTTGTGTACATACTACATACACTGTCAGTCTATGCTAGCAATTAATACAATATCTCTTGTGTACATACTACATACACTGTCAGTCTATGCTAGCAATTAATACAATAGCTCTTGTGTACATACTACATACACTGTCAGTCTATGCTAGCAATTAATACAATAGCTCTTGTGTACATACTACATACACTGTCAGTCTATGCTAGCAATTAATACAATAGCTCTTGCATGTACATACTACATACACTGTCAGTCTATGCTAGCAATTAATACAATATCTCTTGTGTACATACTACATACACTGTCAGTATATGCTAGCAATTAATACAATAGCTCTTGCGTACATACTACATACACTGTCAGTCTATGCTAGCAATTAATACAATAGCTCTTGCATGTACATACTACATACACTGTCAGTCTATGCTAGCAATTAATACAATAGCTCTTGCATGTACATACTACATACACTGTCAGTCTATGCTAGCAATTAATACAATAGCTCTTGCATGTACATACTACATACACTGTCAGTCTATGCTAGCAATTAATACAATATCTCTTGTGTACATACTACATACACTGTCAGTCTATGCTAGCAATTAATACAATAGCTCTTGCATGTACATACTACATACACTGTCAGTCTATGCTAGCAATTAATACAATAGCTCTTGCATGTACATACTACATACACTGTCAGTCTATGCTAGCAATTAATACAATAGCTCTTGCATGTACATACTACATACACTGTCAGTCTATGCTAGCAATTAATACAATAGCTCTTGATGTACATACTACATACACTGTCAGTCTATGCTAGCAATTAATACAATAGCTCTTGCATGTACATACTACATACACTGTCAGTCTATGCTAGCAATTAATACAATATCTCTTGTGTACATACTACATACACTGTCAGTCTATGCTAGCAATTAATACAATAGCTCTTGCATGTACATACTACATACACTGTCAGTCTATGCTAGCAATTAATACAATAGCTCTTGCATGTACATACTACATACACTGTCAGTCTATGCTAGCAATTAATACAATAGCTCTTGCATGTACATACTACATACACTGTCAGTCTATGCTAGCAATTAATACAATAGCTCTTGCATGTACATACTACATACACTGTCAGTCTATGCTAGCAATTAATACAATAGCTCTTGCATGTACATACTACATACACTGTCAGTCTATGCTAGCAATTAATACAATATCTCTTGTGTACATACTACATACACTGTCAGTCTATGCTAGCAATTAATACAATATCTCTTGTGTACATACTACATACACTGTCAGTCTATGCTAGCAATTAATACAATAGCTCTTGTGTATATACTACACTGCAGTTATGCTAGCAATAATACAATAGCTCTTGCATGTACATACTACATACACTGTCAGTCTATGCTAGCAATTAATACAATAGCTCTTGCATGTACATACTACATACACTGTCAGTCTATGCTAGCAATTAATACAATAGCTCTTGCATGTACATACTACATACACTGTCAGTCTATGCTAGCAATTAATACAATAGCTCTTGCATGTACATACTACATACACTGTCAGTCTATGCTAGCAATTAATACAATAGCTCTTGTGTACATACTACATACACTGTCAGTCTATGCTAGCAATTAATACAATAGCTTTGTGTACATACTACATACACTGTCAGTCTATGCTAGCAATTAATACAATAGCTCTTGTGTACATACTACATACACTGTCAGTCTATGCTAGCAATTATACAATAGCTCTTATGTACATACTACATACACTGTCAGTCTATGCTAGCAATTAATACAATAGCTCTTGCATGTACATACTACATACACTGTCAGTCTATGCTAGCAATTAATACAATAGCTCTTGCATGTACATACTACATACACTGTCAGTCTATGCTAGCAATTAATACAATAGCTCTTGCATGTACATACTACATACACTGTCAGTCTATGCTAGCAATTAATACAATAGCTTTGTGTTTGTGTTTGTGTTTTGTCTTGTGTCATGTACATAAACTGTCAGTCTATGCTATCAATTAATACAATAGCTCTTGCATGTACATACTTACTGTCAGTCTATGCTAGCAATTAATACAATAGCTCTTGCATGTACATACTACATACACTGTCAGTTTGTGTTTGTTTGTGTTTTTGTCTATGCTAGCAACTAAAACAATAGAGTATGGTTACGTACAGTATCGCATACATTTTTATTGAACAACGATTAACATATTTTAACAACAACAACAACAACGTTTTATTTACGTCAGGTTACAGGTTATGTAACAACATGACATGGATAGTAGAATATCTTTATTTCTTTATTTTCGTTTCATACAATATTACAGACATGTTTAAAATAAATTATCACTATAAAATTACATTGCCATTCAAAATGTGTATGGATATGTTATACAAAATATAAACATTGGGTATACATGCATGGGGGACAGCAATCGTATTATTTAACTAATATACAATAACACAATTATAATACAATTTACGGAAACAATCAGCCATATATACTTCCAAGTGCTTGTATGCGTCACCTAAATATATAGTTCATTTTTACTCTTTTTTTTTGGAATTTCAGCAAAACAATTTTGCCCAATTATTGGTCCCCGTCAACATTGGCGAGTGGGGTCGGAGAGCCATCCCCACTACCCCATACAACTGTTCATTTTTACTTAATACACATAATTCTGTGTCTGGGAAAAGAAACCGAAGCATTGACAAAAATCCATTAGTTACTAATATGCTATTGCGTACGGTAATAAGACTGCTTTAGCAAAATACCGTGAGAACATGATCAGGTCATATTCATTGCGCATGGGATTCACGACATAGTCGATATGGATCGTTGAACGTTGTTTGATATATGTGTACTGACAACATCGATTATTATTTTTTGGGACAATGACCTTTCCTTCAATCCGCCCCCCCCCCCTCTCTCCAATAGCTATGTTCCGTTAATGTGCACACTGCCGTGGATCTACCTTTAAATTAAACAGTTAATCATATAGCGATAGCGCAGTGGATTCACGTTCGCTTCAGGTGCGAAAGGTCCGGAGTGCGAGCCCCGTTGGAGTCGTTACGATTGTGCCCTCTTTTTTTTTTTCTTTTTTTTTTTTGATTGTGCCCTTAGGCAAGGCATTTAAATTCCACGTTGCCTCTTCTCTCTCCCTCGTGGCGATGAACTCCATCAGGAATGAGGTCTCGAGAGTGATCAATATAAGTTGAAATAACTTGGTTCGCAATCGAGCTAAAATAAATTTGTATAAACTAATCATATAATCTCTTACAACGAGTTTGACAACATTTTTAAGCACATATATTTACTGCAATGAAATGTTTTAAACGTTATTTTGTAAATGTATTCCATACAAATCACGGCAATAATAACACAGACTACTTATATTTACACAACGTTGTATACATACCACTGAATGCCGCCATTTTTTATTTTGCAATTGAAACTCCCAGCAGCCACAAAACTACATTGCTGTCGTCTTCAACAGCTAATATCCTCTGCCATTACATCTCCAGCAGTATGTATCTACAACATGATGCGTACATACGAATTGCAGAACACAATTAACTCCAATGAAGCTTTACATAATGAAACAAAAAAGCCAACTTAATGTTAAAATCCGAAATATAAATATTACGTTTTGTACGTGATCCGGATATTGGACATCTCTATACATACCCGCATATTTAAAATCTATAAATACCCGAGCGATCGTAAGCAGTCACGATTGTGCAGCATGCTGACATAATTGCCATAAATATACCTCCAATATTTGAAATAACACACTAACTTAAACATAAAAAGGATTAAGAAATACAAACCAACATTGGCCATTAAGACATTGACTATCTTAACTCAAGTTGTTAGTATAACATTGTTACGGTTATGGGAAAGTACACATGTATTGGTCTAGTGAATACAGTGTGTGTATGATTATAACAGTGGTACGATACGGTAACACAACAATACAACTAATGAATAACACTCGGGGAGATGCACCCCCCGGTCTGGGTTGACCGCCATGACCACATGTCTTGACAGATTTCTCTTAAAATGAATAACTTCCTCCTGGACCAGCCATCTATATATAGACACTATTCATTTGACAACTTGTGATTTATCCTGTTAACACACCGGTGGCAGGCAGGCAGGCAGGCAGGCAGGCAGGCAGGCAGGCAGGCAGGCAGGCAGACAGACAGACAGACAGACAGACAGACAGACAGACAGACAGACAGACAGACAGACAGACAGACAGACAGACAGACAGACAGACAGACAGACAGACAGACAGACAGACAGACAGACAGACAGACAGACAGACAGACAGACAGACAGACAGACAGACAGACAGACAGACAGACAGACAGACAGACAGACAGACAGACAGACAGACAGACAGACAGACAGACAGACAGACAGACAGACAGACAGACAGACAGACAGACAGACAGACAGACAGACAGACAGACAGACAGACAGACAGACAGACAGACAGACAGACAGACAGACAGACAGACAGACAGACAGACAGACAGACAGACAGACAGACAGACAGACAGACAGACAGACAGACAGACAGACAGACAGACAGACAGACAGACAGACAGACAGACAGACAGACAGACAGACAGACAGACAGACAGACAGACAGACAGACAGACAGACAGACATTAACCCCCTTTTCCTACTGCGAGGGGGTTGATAATGTTGCCCTCTAAGGGAGTGATGTAAAATGGGCCAAGCAAGATCGATAACTTCCTAACTTCAAATAACTGTATTTGCGTTGTACTCCCGCAACACCCCGTTACATGGACAACCAATTACATGGAACACAGATGTAGCTCCCCGTCCCCCAACACCCTGTCACATGGACAACCAATTACATGGAACACAGATGTAGCTCCCCTTCCCCGTCCCGCAGCACCCCGTCACATGGACAACCAATTACATGGAACACAGATGTAGATCCCCTTCCCCGTCCCCCAATACCCTGTCACATGGACAACCAATTACATGGAACACAGATGTAGCTCCCCTTCCCCGTCCCGCAGCATCCCGTCACATGGACAATCAATTACATGGAACACAGATGTAGCTTCCCTTCCCCGTCCCCCAATACCCCGTTACATGGACAACCAATTACATGGAGCACAGATGTAGCTTCCCTTCCCCGTCCCAAACCCCGTCACATGGACAGGACAACCAATTACATGGAACACAGATGTAGCTTCCCTTCCCCGTCCCCCAATCCCGTTACATGGACAACCAATCATAGAACCGATGTAGCTCCCCTTCCCCGTCCCGCAGCACCCCGTCACATTGACAACCAATTACATGGAACACAGATGTAGCTCCCCTTCCCCGTCCCGCAGCACCCCGTCACATGGACAACCAATTACATGGAACACAGATGTAGCTTCCCTTCCCCGTCCCCCAATACCCTGTTACATGGACAACCAATTACATGGAACACAGATGTAGCTTCCCTTCCCCGTCCCCCAATACCCTGTTACATGGACAACCAATTACATGGAACACAGATGTAGCTTCCCTTCCCCGTCCCCCAATACCCTGTTACATGGACAATCAATTACATGAACACGATGTAGCTTCCTTCCCGTCCCCCAATACCCCGTTACATGGACAACCAATTACATGGAACAGATGTAGCTTCCCTTCCCCGTCCCCCAATACCCTGTTACATGGACAACCAATTACATGGAACACAGATGTAGCTTCCCTTCCCCGTCCCCCAATACCCGTTACATGGACAACCAATTACATGGAACACAGATGTAGCTTCCCTTCCCCGTCCCCCAATACCCTGTTACATGGCAACCAATTACATGGAACACAGATGTAGATTCCCTTCCCCGTCCCCCAACACCCCGTTACATGGACAACCAATTACATGGAACACAGATGTAGCTTCCCTTCCCGTCCCCAATACCTGTTACATGGACAACCAATTACATGGAACACAGATGTAGCTTCCCTTCCCCGTCCCCCAATACCACGTTACATGGACAACCAATTACATGGAACACAGATGTAGCTTCCCTTCCCCGTCCCCCAATACCCTGTTACATGGACAACCAATTACATGGAACACAGATGTAGCTTCCCTTCCCCGTCCCCCAATACCCTGTTACCTGAATCACATGAAGATATAATAATATAGTCATGATGTACGACACAATTCACAAAGTACGCTTCAATACCATACAATTGATATATGATATTTATGGGGAGGGCCGTAACTAATGTTGTTAAAACTTGTGGTCCAACCCATTTGCTTCAACATATAATGACAATCCTTGAGCAAACAATGCCATGAATCATGCATTATGGATAGTTATACAAGTTTGTTCATTTGTTTTGTATTGTACATTGTATATATAGAATGCAATAAAATATGATTAAACTAAATATGATATTAAAAACACTGTCGTGACGTCATATATACGTGACAATATTATTAATATTGGACTGCTTTCAAAAGGCCAGCGTAATATATTAAATAGTATGCGTATATGTACGAAACCCGATTGTAATTAGTATGTGTGTGTTTTACGTTTATTTATCGTCGCTACCGGTTGCCCATATGAGCGACGCCTCTCGAAGAGATTAGTAATTTTAGATGTTGGAGGATAGTGCAATGATACAGACAGAGACCCATTACAGAGTCTCCTCTGGTTCTTTTACGTGCACGGTGTAAAGCACCGACACGAGACCTCGGTTTAACCAGTCCAGCGTTTTACCACTGGGCTACAGATCCGTCTGTGTTTAATTAGTAAAATCTTTTTATTTCATATAAGTGTGTGTTTGGCGTATGATATAAGCCGAAAATATTGGACTGTATGAGGCGCGTAGTATTGAATCGTTTTCTGCTTATATGCTATACTTATATATATATATGTATTTTACAGGTTGATTAAGTATAGCATATAACCCAAAAACGATTCAATATGTAGCGCCGAAGACAGTACCAATATTTTACATATTGGATCCGTTTGAGGCTTATATCTTACTTAAAGAACACACTTATATACTAGAGCACAGGGATTCGGCACGTTTGGGGGTACTAGTATATATATTTAAGTACAGGGATTCTACTCTGTGGGCCGTCAGATTTCGCATCGATCAGTAAAATGGCCCTATCTGAGACAATTTTGTACAAAGCTGTCCAAATATAACGCCTATCCCCAAACGTGCCGAATCCCTGTGTACTAGAGGACATAGACAACGCACACATATAGTATACAGTATATGATTATTATAACATGAAAACGAAATACGAAGGATTCCATCAAAGATATATCACATTTATTTCAAAACACAAACTGAACAACTAAAAATAGTTTAAGGCTATGTATATATAGTTATTGTTTTTCATATAAACACAATTATGCGAAGTGTGCGTTTTATATGTCCTCTAGTATATAACAACAGCCAACTAATTATAATTGTTAATTTCGTTCATGTACGCGTAGTATTTAATATAATACTCTGGCCTTTTGACAGTAGGCCAATATTAATAATAATATAATAATGGACTGCATGTACAAAGGTATGACGTCACGACAGTGTTTTAAGATCCCATCAGTATTGCTATCTAGTGTGACTCTGTCAAGCGTGACGTTAATGTGTTTTGCAAAATAACAATTGTATGCATATAGACCACCAAATCAGATATACACTCAACAAACGTCCTAACCGTGATCAGGTCACCTGATGTTTTACATCAGGACCGGAAAGTATGTGAGATGATACGGTGGTCGCCAGATCGGACAGGTGGGTTTTATCCGGGTACCCCGGTCTCCTCCCACACGAATGACTACATTACGCTTTCATCAGCGCCAACGAGAGTGATTAATATAAGTTTTTAAAGGTTGTTTCGCAATCGTTGTAAAATAAATAAGTTTAAACTTGATGTTTTACACTATTTGGAGCAAACGGATAACCAAAAAATATCAACGCTAGTGTGTAAGTGGTGATAGCGCAGTGGAAGTGCGTTCGCTTCATGTGCGAAAGGTCCGGAGTTCGAACCCCGCTGTAGCCGTAACGACCATGCCCTTAGGCAAGGCATTTAAATTTCACAATGCCTCTTCTCTCCTTCATGGCGAGGAATGAGGTCTCGAGGGTGATTATTATAAGTTGAAAGAACTTGTTTCGCAATCGAGCTAAAATAAATTTGTATAAACTAAATAATATCAATATTCATATAATCGTATTGGTTATAATTTATACAGATCGTTATGCATGGTTTTCTGTATAATCATTTCAGATAAAATGCATTCAATAACAATAAGACAATATTAATATTGTATTATTATTAATTGGCTCCAAATATTATGAAATACCAGGTG
Source organism: Archivesica marissinica (assembly GCA_014843695.1). Taxonomy (NCBI): domain Eukaryota; kingdom Metazoa; phylum Mollusca; class Bivalvia; order Venerida; family Vesicomyidae; genus Archivesica; species Archivesica marissinica. The sequence goes on along the minus strand of CM026386.1, from coordinate 31,379,219 downwards.
CCCGATTAAGAATTTTGTTGAGTATATATGACCTTGAGTATGTATATACATGTCCGCCTTCGTGGTCGAGTGGTATTTATGACTTGTATACAACTGTAACCTATCATCACTGATGGTCGCTGGTAGTTCGAGGCCCCGCTCAGACTCTTTATATGAAAAAGTTGGCAGTTTCTTACGGAGGTTGGTGCACTACTGGTTAACTGCTGTCCAGGGAAGATGTTGTTAGGTCAACTGCTTGTCTCAAATGTGCAACCGGTAGCGACGTTAAATGATCTTAAATGTTAAACAAATGTATATACACCGTTCCAACGGCACTTAATGTTATACAGTAATCCCCAGAGTCTAAACAATTCCTGCGAGTAAATACCACACAGAACGCTCAGACATGCGGGACATTACCGACACACGTCTTTGTTTATCTCCCTTCCTGTATGCTTATTCATTGTCGCCACCGCCAAGTCATATGGGCGAGTCCTATTTCTATTAAGACGATAACTAGCATAACGGACTTCCCGTGAGAGTTCACACGGAAGTGCGCAAGACGACACATTTTCAATAATTATGTCTCATGTGCATGTCAAGCGAACACGTCCATATGAACGGGTTATCTATCCGTGGATGTAATCAAAAATATCCTTCTTAGAAGCTGGCTGTTTCGTAAATGGATAATAATAATAATAATAATAAAGACTTTATTTAACGAGAGTACTCATTTAACAAAAGTTAATCTACCATGAGTCCCTCAACATATATACAATCAAATGCAATCAAAAGATAGCACTATAAGTGAGAACTGCACATTGGAATAATATAGTAATGTAAAAGCTGAAAAATAGAGAAACTATATTTAATATGTAATGGAATATGATGATATATGGAATTGGCTAGCAGAGTAGAAAATGGGAATGAGACAATTAATGATACTAGATCTATCTAACAATGTGCAGATTTGACTTGTAGTGGTATCTTCAAAATATGTATGAAATCAACTTAAAGACAGCAATTTTCCGATTCTAATAAATATAGCAATGGCAATACACGTTTATAATAACAGTAGAAGTACGCGATTAGTTTGAATTGTTATAGTTCCACCTTAATTAGAGAATTTTGAACTGTTGGATAGTTGGAGCATTTTGAACTGAGTGAGGCAATGAATTCCAAATAGATGATCCTGAAAATTCAAATGTATTACGAAATAATTCACAATTTGGTCTTGGTGTGTATAATTGATATTCTGAGGTTGATCTAAGAATTCTAGGATGTATATCAGAAGTAAAAGTGAAGGGCGATTTTAAATAGTCTGGAGCAGCTCCATGTAATGTTTTATACATTTGTATAGCCTTCTGATATATGACTCGTTCTGGAAAGGTCATCCATTTTGGATCTCACCAAGCACCAGCCTGACCCAATGTTAGAGGAGTTAGGGTCAAAAGGTTAAAATGACGTCACTAGTATCTAAACCGAGGTCGTTTGGATGGAATTCGGGGTTACCTACATTGGGACCCATGTGACCTCGTCCACTGTTCATTCGGGCGGGGAAATGTCATAAACATGAAACAGCAACACACTAACAGGTTCTTCTCTTATACTATATGTGAGCGTATACAAGGATACAGAATAAAATTTTATTACTCCAAACATATCAAATTCAATCAATAGCAACATTATTATATAATTATTTTGTTAGTTTATTGCGTAAAACATCTATAAGATGCTACGAGCAAATACAATAGTTACACAGTGTAGTGGATACACAAACATAATTACCGAGAGGTCTCTTTAATAAAATCTTGTGAAAAGATATCATCTTCCAATTACAAAGCTCTCCGGTATAGTAAACTATAGTAGTAAACTATATCTCGTACCTGGTAATGCATTAATAAGCTGCATGGTCTTATTCTTATGACGATTGAAATGAAACTAAGACTGGACATATAGTTGCTATTCATTTTGGCAACACATACTAACTAACGTACAGTTCTGGAAAATTCTCTAGCAGGTACTTTCCTTCATTTTCTGATATGAATCCAATACGAACAATGTCATTCATAGCTCTGTGCCTACCAGAATCGCTTGGACTGGATATAGTGCAATTACCATCTCCCTGTTCAACAGGCTGTTCTTCTGTGTTGGAAATAATATCGTCCATTTTAGTTCGTCCATCTGTGCTTGGGAAGCTCTCACCTATAGCACAATGTATTGCATATTCGTTGGTACAAACGTCAATGCCATCCGTATCATTTTGTGTAGTATGCATAGCTATGTTAGTGTCAGTACTATGTTTCTGTTCTGCAGCTTGGCTTGTATGGGCAACACAGTCGTTCATGTGTGTGTGGCCTGTGGACTCTATTCTGCTGATAATATCAATCCTATCTATCTGTCTGGAAGACTCCTCTGTTATGTTGATAATGTCATCTGTTACGTTTTGTCTCGCAATATCATCCATATCTGTTGCAATACCAGCAGTTTTTGTTCTAGTTGACCCATCTGTACTGCCGGCAATATCAGTAGTATTGGATAGTGTACTGGGCTCATCATCGGTATTGACGACATGGTCATTCATAGTTATGTTGTTCATAGCGTTGTGTCTGGTAAATCCATCATCTATGCCAGCGACAATAGATAGCATCCGTCTAACTTCAGATGAGCTAACGTTATCTAGCTCATGTGGCACTATGAAAAAATTATCATTCCTAACCAGATCTATTTTCTTGTCTTCAACATAAGCTCGTTTTATCGCTTCTGTCTCCCCTTTCCGGCCTATGCAGACAGTAAGCATAGTACTTTTCTTGTGCCATTTAGCTTTACCGGAATTGTTCATTGCCCTGTCAGCACCATATATAACTGCTATTTCAGCTTTGTTTTGTAAGTTCATATCTTTCATTGCCTTCTTTCCACAGTCTTCAGCTGATCCAATTGTCTTCGGGTATGGTTTTAACCAACTGTGCTCTTCACAAGCGATCTCACATAACTTTATACGATGCTCACCTTTGATGCATTTCTGATGTTCCTTTTCACACTTCCGACGGACGTACCCATCTGGAGCCACAGCGAAAAAGCCAACAACAATGCGAAAGTTGGTATTTTCTTCGAACCATTTCTTTGCTTCTAGCATAACTTGCACGTGTCTCGTATGAACCGGGTTAAAAGCACCACCAAGACATAGTATAACATCACGGACCTCCCTTCCACCACAACCTCTAAACTGTTCGCGAGTGATAACGAGTAAGGATTCTTCTAACAATTCTGAGCAACAGGCACCGTCTAATATGGAAACCGTTTCCGTACATTCCTTTCTATTCCTAGGTATCCCTTTCTCTACATATCCATCCAAACGGATATGGCGGCATATGTCTTCTGTACCAGGAATATACTCCCTCTCTCTTGGTGTATCCAACTTATCTAGCTCGTCATTGAGAACAAAGCTCCGTTGTTGTTTCACAAAGTCTGTAATATCTTCAATGTTCTGTATCCATTCTGCGTTAAATCGCTTAACCATATCACCACGAAGACCCAGTTGAATGGCGCGTCTTTCCATCTTCCCACCTTTGGGGCTATGGTCAGGATCCCATTGAAGACGTACATTATCTATAAATAGAATTATGGTCAATGTAATATTATTTGTAATATTGTATTATAATTCATTTTAGCACCTACATTTCAAGGGTAAAAAATATATATAAATATGTAACCACAAGAATCAGTTTTCAATGAGCATACCAATTAATTGACTATCACGATACGTTTTGTAAGGCCGATTCAAACGTATTCCACCGTCATCATCTGGAACCGATTGCCTCAACATGCCGTGAACCAGTCTACCCTAGAGGGCTTCAAGACCGTCATGGCTGGCATACATAACCTGTAAATGGCACATTCCTTTTTTAACCTGTTTTTAATAATTATACATAGACAAACTTTTAAATGTACAAATCCACCTCTCCAGCTGTGCATGCTTTTAATCTCTATCGCGAGTATACTCTAGACAGAGTGATGCGATTACTGAAGAAGAAGAAGAAGAAGAAGATGATGATGATGATGTAAACAGATACAACTATGTTAACATAGTAAGGGAGTAGCCATCGTTAGATGAAGTGTATGGCTATATAAGGAAGCACAATAATTGCAAAAACTAGCTCATACGGAACATTTTCATTATATTGTTCAAACGTATAAAAAATACCATTAGAGAGAGATTATTATGTTTGATACTGCTGTGTATGTATGCTTTGGAAATAAGCGGGGTTACTTTGGAAATTAGGGGCCTCAAACAAGTGCATTATTAACATCAGATGTAGACAATAATCACCACCATTGCTGAACACATGTCTAATCTTGGGTGGGCTGCGAATAATAGACAAATGCTTGAATAAGAAAAATATCAGTTATTTTTGACACAATCAATCTTAAATATACTCTGGCGAATAACGTAGATCTACAATAGCATACGATCATAACCATTGGCATAAGCTATATATTCCTCTACCTTTATTAAAATATAGTGTTCTAAAGATGCAGTAATTTTGTGTGCCCTATGGTCTTATAGTAGTAATTTTACATTTCATAGCAAGAGCTCTGGCAGAAAATTACTCTCATTTCAACAGACATTGACTATACTGGCTAAGGCCCTGGCTTCTTGTGTTCTCGATGGGCCCAAATTATCAAGGTAAAATGTTAATCGTGCACTGCTATATTCACGCGAACCATACAATTGTCTGTATGTCTATCAAATGTTTACTCGACCAGAAACGTTCCGCCATTGTTATCAGTTAACCATAAATTATTAGATGTGAATTATAATCAGATAATAGTCGTAAATGGCTGTATTCGTAATAATATAATTTATAGCAATATTATTATGTGTGTATGTTCCATTAATGTCAAACCCCTTGCGGGGACTTAGACATGTTTTCCTGGGCAGGCTTAGCCAACCTAAGTGGTTAACCAGTACTAAGCAACGTGTGTGGGGTGCCTTGCTCAATGACACTAGAGTGGTGGAACCTATGCTCGGCGTAAATCCCACATATAATGACTAGTATAAAATGTTAAATGCGCTTGCCGTATATTATTATTTTCTTAAGTGTTGAAAACAACTTTCAAAAAACTCTTGTTGACAGATTTAGATTCATCACGTAACCTTGCTGCTCAATACAGCTATCGCAACGATGTCGGTCGGCACCCATTTATATGGGGAACTGATGACTTCAGGGCACCTATGCACGGCGTACTTGTTAATTTTTATTTATCCAGCATAACTTGTTGAATATCTTATTTTGATATTGTACATCATTGAATAAAAACACTTACTCAGAAATGGTATAGAAACTATTTTTCGGATTAGTTGTAGATTTTTTTTAATTCGGATAGCTACTTGAATTGCTCATACACCGTATCAGTTTTGGTGGAAATATTCTCCCAATGATTTGCTTGTTTATATTCGTCTGCTGGACGAGTCACGTGACAGTTGCATCAGGCTACCGATACATTCAACGATATGCTATTGAACCATGCTTCAGCTCTATCAGTGAAATTAGCCTAGAACTATATAAATATTTTAAATACGGATGGAAATGGAAAATACGCCGAGCATATATAGGAATACGCAGAGCATAGGTTCCACCACCCTAGTATTCTAATATCATATGGCTCGGCATTTTGTTTGTATACGCAAAGAAGGAATGTGCACTGTTTATATTTAACATTGTTTATCGAGTTTTTTTTTTGGCGTCATTTACGCACTCAGGGTTTCCTCTGTCTGAATTTGTATCTGCGCCACTACTGTCGCCAATTGAAAAATAAAATGGAGCCAATTTGAAAAACTTGGAGTCAACGAAGAGCCATATAGTTCACAGATAAGTATTTGAAACCATGTACATGTATTTGACAGAAAACGTTTTTTTAAGAAAACTGACAAAACGTTGTGCCTAATATTAATAGGTGTTGTTTATTTTAATTTAAAAGCTTCTGCTTCAAAACACCCCATGTGTGCAAAGAGTTAATGTAGTAAAAAAAACAGATTGGTGGCGAGATTATCATTATACATTAGTTGTCAGATTGGTGGCGAGATTATACATTAGTTGTTTTATCTCGGATCTACAGCTATACGTTTATTAGAAAATCTAAATATGGAATTCCCATTAACATGTCAAAAATCATGACATACGTGGTTATATATTAAGTGGCAAAAACAATGGACGCATGCTGGGATGTGTGATGGGACGTTAAACCGAGGTCTCGTGTCGGTGCTTTACACCGTGCACATAAAAGAACCAGAGGAGACTCTGGAATGTGTCTCTTTCTGTATCATTGCACTATCCTCCAAACTAATCTCTTCAGGAGGCGTCGCTCATATGGGTAACCGGTATTGACCAAACTTACATGTCATATACAAATTACTTGTACCCACACTATCTAGTAACAGCAAATACAATACAGCATGCGTCCTTGTGTGTTTCACGTTTATTTATCGTCGCTACCGGTTGCCCATATGAGCGACGCCTCCTGGAGAGATTAGTCATTTTAGATTTTGGAGGACAGTGCAATGATACAGATAGAGACCCATTCCAGAGTCTCTCTGGTTCCTTTATGTGCACGGTGTAAAGCACCGACACGAGACCTCGGTTTAATGTCCCATCTGAAAGACTGTTAATTTTATTAGGGTCAGACGGGGGATCGAACCTGTGATCCCTGGGTTACCAGTCCATCGTGTTAACACGCCTTCAATACTTTCCTTTGAGCTGGAACTGTTGTGATTTTGCTTAAAAGTGCGTGCGTGCGTTACAACGATTGCGAAGCAAGTTCTAACAACTTATATTAATCACTTTCGTTAGCGCGGATAAAAGCGTATATATGGTCATTCGTGTGGGAGGAAACCGGAGTACCCGGAGAAATCCCACATGTCCGATCTGGCGACCAACGTACCATTTCGCATACTTCTCTGTCCGAGGATCGAACCCGGGTTGCATTGGTGAGAAGCGAGCCAGCTAACATCTGCGCTTATCGGACAGCCATTAATTAAATACACTTCTCAAAATAAATGTCGAGTACAATATTAATACACACCTGGTATTTGCTGCGAGTCTGCAATCTCAATTCGTGATCCCCTGGCACACCTTAGAATTTCGTCAAACCCCTTCTTACATAAGGATATTGCTAAAATCCTATCCTGTCCCTTACTGCTAGCCCAGCTCGATCTGTACATCATCCAAAGGAAATTCGTCTTTATCCACGTCATCCTAGAGAAACTGTACCGAGGTCCACCAAATTTTCCATTTGCCACAGCATACTTAGCAATTTCAGGACAAAATGCCTGGTAAACGATAATGTTTGTATCATCGAACTGTGCCAGAATGTGTTGTCCATCTCTTGGCCAGATAATGTCCTTCTGCTTCCGGTACAATTCGGTTTGAAGCGAAGTGGACATAGTTGTTATTAATCGAAGTTCACTTCACATATATAATATAGGCCTATATGTACATATATTAGCCGTTTGTTTCCTTTACCTGTAGCACATGTATAGATTATCCACTATTCACTACACGTTATATATAGTCAATATTTACATGTGCACCGTTGCTATAAATAAATATCGAAATTTCTCTATGTTGTGAAATGCCGTAATTTAGTACATCCGTTAGTGTGTCACAAAATCCGGGTAAATTAGAGTATTTTGAAAACCTCACCTGGATAGTTGGAGGAGAGATGGCGCGTAGCTAGGCTTACGCATGTACGCACGTGCGTAAGATTTATTTTGACAGTTCCTGAAAATTAAATAATTGCGAAAAATGCAATAAAAACTGGATCGTAAGGGGGTAAGGGGGGACACTGACATTGGTCATTCACTAGAAAGCGGACATGAACGAAATGCCAACATATATTGATTGTAGCTGATGTTCATAGTAGGCAAAAGTCACCTGAGACCATATAGCGGTGGAATAATCTCCGGGTTGGGCATGCCCGCGGACCCCCCTAGAATGGTGCCAAATCCATATTTAGGCCTAGCTACGCGCCTGGCTATGTCATCTTCAATGTGCTAGATATTGACTCCCAAAAACGTTTGCAGTGAGCGAGACTCGCACCAGTGAAATAGACATGCGGTCTGGCGTTTATTTACAGGCATGTTTAATATAAAGTTTAAAACAAACATGTTTGCATATACAATAATACATATATCATAGGTTGCAATTGTTGTTAATAAATACAAACTCTTTGAATACATATATTCGCTTGTCATTGTTGCCCCTATTTGAAGCAGTGCGTTGAAAACGTTGTAACACCTTCAGTTAGTTTATAACGTAGCATATGTAGTACAGTGTAGCAAACGTAACGTTTCAAAGTATCATGTGTTTCAGACCCCTGTGGCATACATGTACATATAAACAAATATGGCGACAGCAATTCACTATATCAATACACCAACAAAAACTCTAAAGCAAATATTTATATGTAATATTATAGAAGAAGAATGCTTTAATAACATATGAAGGCATGTTAACTTACTTTAAAGGCCCATTGTGCTTTTATTTTTATTTTTTATTAATAACACACCAGCCGCTAATTTACAGCATTAATGCTTAATACAGTCAAACCTGTGTTAGTGGTCACCTCCATTAAGCAGCCAACCTGTATTAAACAGCCAGCTTCCAGATTTCCAATATGTTGTTTTATTATACATTTGACCTATATTAAGCAGCCACCTGTGCTAAGCAGCCACTTTCTGTGATTCCCTTGGCTGGCTGCTTAAGACAGGTTTGACTGTACACTATGATTAATAACGGGAACCACTTTATATTAATCTATAATGCGGACTCCAAATGCCTGTCGTAACTCAATATGTAGCACCTGATTCCGGTTGGGACACTGTGATAAATACATGATATATGTACATGTGTATGTATATTGTTAACATTATGCTATAGAGGACATAGAAAACGCACACTTCGGATAAGTGTGTTTTTACATGAAAACCAATAACTATATAAATACATAGTTTTTTAGTTGTTCATTTATTGTTTTGTAATAAAGATGTGATATATCTTTGATGGAATCCTTCGTATTTCGTTTTCATGTAATAATAATCATATACTCACGGGGTAACGAAAACGAAGGTATCACGATTTGAGGACACTAGAGGATATATAAGATATATATATATATACGTTATATACGATTATATATATATATAATCGTATATATGTATGTGTGCGGTGTGCGTTTTCTATGCGATTTCTATGTCCTCTAGTATATTTATTCTACAGTTCAGACGCTTGCACAACAGCCAAGCACGACGATGACCAGCAAGCCCTGGGATGAGAATAGCTCCAAGACGCATGGTGTATGTATAATATACATCTAATCTAGTACAAACTGTAAATAACATGAACATATATTATTATATCATTACATTATATAGCAATTGATAATAGGAGATCAGGGATCGCAGGTTCGTGCCGTGTCTGATCAAGATATATGTTGTTTACTATTCAGGCACGTGTTTTAGCTCCACTATCCGAATAGCAAACAGCATAGAGCCTGATCAAACTGCACGTTAAGTACCGTCTGATCTGGCTCTATGCTGTTTGCAAAAGTGATATGATTTTTATCTGCCGTTAGCGTGCAAAGGGTTAATGGTTTTGTAATAAATACAATTAGTTTAAACATATTTTATTTCCCAATATAATACATATTGAACAATGCATACATCACGCATAATCAGAATACAGAAACAGGATTAGAATGGAAGACAGAGTCTTATATAATTCTTCTCTTCTTCAAAGATTGTATGTATTTCGCTTGGCTTTTGCAATTGTGTTAAAGAGTTAGGAAAGGTTTAACATGAATACCTGCGAAAATAACTACATGTTAAACATTAATAAAGAATATCGTAATATAATGGATTGTGAGTGAGAGAGCGAGTGAAAAAAGAAAGTAGTGAGAAGAAGGTGATAAGAAGATAAGAGAGGAGAGAATGTATGTCTCGTGTCACAATAATCGTTATTAATACTATTATTCAAATCGCTTACTATCAGATATGTAGGTATGTACATGTGTGAATATGAAAGTGTTTTCCTGGTCGGATAGGCCCGGATTTCCTGATAGGAGGGTTTCGAGATCTATGTTGAAATTGTGAAGATTGTTAGTTAGAGTTGTACGTCAAACAGTGTACATTCTACACTCAAAGAAATAGTGGAAGTTTAATAAATACAATTGAATGGCAACAATATGTATTAACATTATGACAATCAATTTGAACATTTTGACCTGACGTAACGTTTCAATGGACATCTCCTTCTTGTTTCCAGTCAGCTAGTGACGGCAGCAGTAACGTCATCAGTATCTGCTTACCGCTAATGCTTGCAGTCCTCGCCGTTGCACTGGCACGACGATAGACTTAGAGAAATGGTAATACTTTTGAAATAATTATTTCTCATACAGTGTATAAAAAAAGTAAAAGTATTTGTTTATTATAGTGTCACTCCTATTTAAAGGGCCAGCCATTTCTGACTTATGAGACACCTCTTTTTATGAACATGAGTACTTCCCGAATCCTATGCTTGTATGCCAGGCGCCAGGCTGGTAGGCAATCGGTAACCATTATTTAACTAGCTGGCGGCTTCACCAGTATGAACATGCACATTGTTACGTATTGGTCGAAGAAAAAGGGGGACGTTTGAGTGGTAAATAATGGTTTAATAATACATGCTTTTGAGAAGTATCCTAACTATTGTTGTAAATAAACTTTACTCGTGTGTTTGTATTTACAGATTGCAATAGATGTCGCCATGTGTGCGATGTACCAACCCTATTCGGAAGTCTACCTGCTAGTTAGACATAGACTCTGCCGATTACTGTTATTTCTAAAACACATATAATCACATTGTTTATTTATATCTACATATAGCTTTCTGTCCAATTCCTTATTTCAATTGTTGAAAATAATCATGTACTGATAGAAAATAAATATGTTTAAACTATAAATTATTATTAACCCTTTCAACACCACATACCTCTAAATAGGCGTACAAAAAGTGTAGATCCAGATGAGCCGGCTCGTGACGAGCCGTCTCATCAGGATCTGCACTTTTTGCCAGTAATATTACTATTTTTAGACAAAAATTACCCATTTTGATAAATGAACTGGTCCAAATGTAATTTTCTGATTAAATTATTGGTCTGAAAATATCATGGACCAGTCCATGTCAGTTACTTGGTGTTGAATGGGTTAAACTTGAAAGCTTGTGTTGGTAATGCAGACATGGAGCTGGATGTTGACTTGGGAGAATTAGTTGCAATGAGCTGCCTCGCTTCTGTCTATTTTGTGTTGTTCATATATATAGGATGTATAATGTATTAACAAACTTGCATCATATACCTAAATATTCTCCCTCATATACCTAAATCTTCTCCCTCATATACCTAAATATTCTACCTCATACACCTAAATCTTCTCCCTCATACACCTAAAGCGTCTCCATCATATACCTAAATCGACCAATTCATACAACTAAAGCTTCTCCCTCATATACCTTACTTCTCCCTCATACACCTAAGACTTCTCCCTCATACACCTAAGACTTCTCCCTATTTTGACAGTCTAGCAGCCGATCTGTTTGGACCTCTATACATTATAAAATGATATTTATTTGTTCACCAATGATGCACAATAAATAGAGAATATTAGGTTACTGTCTTATAAATTTTAATTTATTAGGCGAGTCGGAGAAAAAATACAAGGCGAGGCTCTGCCGAACCTTGTATTTTTTCGGAGACGAGCCTAATAAATTAAAATGTATAAGACAGTAACCTAATATTCTATTTATCCTACATTCTGAGTGCACCCGACACAAAAACAAACAAACTAGCCAGGACAGCTTACAAACTCGCTACGCACTTGGTAATATGTTGCGCATTGATAATTCTATTTATAGATAAATGATAAATGACATTTCTCTGACAATAGTAGTTTCCAGAGGGGTCTCATCGAGTGCTGTTAATTCAGCCCAAACAACCTGAAAGTGTGCCTGTACACGACTTTCTTCTTGGGACATTTTCCAAACTCAGCAGACAACACAATGTGACGACAGACGCTTTGTTTATTTACAAACCGTAATCTGGGTCATAAAAGTAGTCCGTCACGAAAGCTTTATTAGGCACTGACTAATAAAGCAAAATTTATTAGGCAGGCCGTTTTTGTACATTATTTCGCATGAAGGTAGGATAAATATGATTACATTCCGTCTGTGTTTAGTTTTGTCTTCTCGTCCATAAATTATCTGATTGAGTGCAAATGTACCAAGTTTCGTGCATTGATTTGTTGTGTTGTGGTATCAGCATTTCTGTGTGACATCAGGAAGTCTCGACTTTATATATTAGTATAAACGAGTACCTGTAAAAACCCACATGTCCAATTTGGCGACCAGCATATCCTCTCACATGCTTCCCCGTCCAATTAAACCGTAAAATGCTAATCACAACTACAAGTTGATATTGCAAACATCATAGAGCCAGATCAGACGGCACTTGGTTTGAATAGCAAGCAACATCTATCCTGATCAGACGCGGTGCTACACCATGGCTGATCTGGATCTATGTTGTTTGCACATTCCTTCAAATTTATTCGGCATTTTAACAGTTATTTTCGGCATTTTAACAGTTGCAACCTGGTGTAATGGAATTTTCGTTCATGGTTTCCAATGAATGATATGAGTTGTTTTCAAAGTGATAAAAAGTGTTATGCTTCAACGTATTCAAACAGTGGAAGATGTCATTTTCTTTCCCACTGCCTGTGTTTTGTATTCCTCCGCGGTTGCATAGACGTTATTTTATCTATTTTCTGACAATCATGAACAGTTAGTTATAATATAGTATTTTCTAATGAATTTGTTTTGTATGTTGTTTTCAATATTGATAGCAGACAGAAATTAACTTGAACATTTGTCCGGACCTATTTCTTAATGCGAACGTTCACACTAACATAAGTGGTTGTGCTGTTGTGTATTGATGTGAAATGAGGGACAACCTGGCAGCATGAGCAATTCAAATGAACAAAATTGGATAACGAATACTATGTTAACCAAACTCAAACTTTATTTATTTTAAGACTGCGAAGAAGTTTAACAACTAATATTAATCACTCTCGTTGGTGCGGATGAAAGCGTAAATGTGGTCATTCGTGTGGGAGGAAACCAGAGTACCCGGAGAAAACCCACAAACATTATTGGAAATTTTGAAACTGTAAAACACCAGATTTAGGGCGATTAATCTAACATTGGAAATATTTGAAATAAATTTGTATAAACTATAAACTAAAGGCTGCCAAATAGCTGTACAAGTTGTATAAACTAAAGGTGCTGCCAAATATCTGAACAAGTTGTATAAACTAAAGGCGCTGCCAAATATCTGAACAAGCTGTATAAACTAAAGGCGCTACCAAATAGCTGTACAAGCTGTATAAACTAAAGGCGCTACCAAATAGCTGTACAAGCTGTATAAACTAAAGGCGCTACCAAATAGCTGTACAAGCTGTATAAACTAAAGGCGCTACCAAATAGCTGTACAAGCTGTATAAACTAAAGGCGCTACCAAATAGCTGTACAAGCTGTATAAACTAAAGGCGCTACCAAATAGCTGTACAAGCTGTATAAACTAAAGGCGCTACCAAATAGCTGTACAAGCTGTATAAACTAAAGGCGCTACCAAATAGCTGTACAAGCTGTATAAACTAAAGGCGCTACCAAATAGCTGTACAAGCTGTATAAACTAAAGGCGCTACCAAATAGCTGTACAAGCTGTATAAACTAAAGGCGCTGCCAAATAGCTGTATAAACTAAAGGTGCTGCCAAATAGCTGAACAAGTTGTATAAACTAAAGGTGCTGCCAAATATCTGAACAAGTTGTATAAACTAAAGGTGCTGCCAAATAGCTGAACAAGTTGTATAAACTAAAGGTGCTGCCAAATAGCTGTACAAGCTGTATAAACTAAAGGCGCTGCCAAATAGCTGTATAAACTAAAGGCGCTGCCAAATAGCTGTACAAGCTGTATAAACTAAAGGCGCTGCCAAATAGCTGTATAAACTAAAGGTGCTGCCAAATAGCTGAACAAGTTGTATAAACTAAAGGTGCTGCCAAATATCTGAACAAGTTGTATAAACTAAAGGTGCTGCCAACTAGCTGAACAAGTTGTATAAACTAAAGGCGCTGCCAAATAGCTGTACAAGCTGTATAAACTAAAGGCACTGCCAAATAGCTGTACAAGCTGTATAAACTAAAGTCGCTGCCAAATAGCTATACAAGCTGTATAAACTAAAGGCGCTACCAAATAGCTGTACAAGCTGTATAAACTAAAGGCTGTACAAGTTGGACACAATTATGGGTACTGGTACATGTAAATTAAAACAAGTTGATATAGAACAAATATGCTTTCTTTAATATTTAAGTAACAATATACATTGTAGAACAGTATACATGCAATAGCATCAAATATGACAGTGTTCATTGTAGAACAGTATACATGCAATAGCAACAAATATCACAATGTTCATTGTAGAACAGTATACATGCAATAGTATCAAATATCACAATGTTCATTGTAGAACAGTATACATGCAATAGTATCAAATATCACAATGTTCATTGTAGAACAGTATACATGCAATAGCATCAAATATCACAATGTACATTGTAGAACAGTATATATACAATAGCATCAAATATCACAATGTTCATTGTAGAACAGTACACATACAATAGCATCAAATATCACAATGTTCATTGTAGAACAGTATACATGCAATAGCATCAAATATCACAATGTACATTGTAGAACATACATGCAATAGTATCAAATATCACAATGTACATTGTAGAACAGTAAATACATACAATAGCATCAAATATCACAATGTTCATTGTAGAACAGTACACATACAATAGCATCAAATATCACAATGTTCATTGTAGAACAGTATACATGCAATAGCATCAAATATCACAATGTACATTGTAGAACATACATGCAATAGTATCAAATATCACAATGTACATTGTAGAACAGTATATACATGCAATAGCATCAAATATCACAATGTACATTTTAGAACATACATGCAATAGCATCAAATATCACAATGTACATTGTAGAACAGTATACATGCAATAGCATCAAATATCACAATGTTCATTGTAGAACAGTATACATGCAATAGTATCAAATATCACAATGTACATTGTATAACAGTATGCATGAAATAGCATTAAATATCACAATGTTCATTGTAGAACAGTATACATGCTATAGCATCAAATATCACAATGTTCATTGTAGAACAGTATACATGCAATAGTATCAAATATCACAATGTTCATTGTAGAACAGTATACATGCAATAGTATCAAATATCACAATGTTCATTGTAGAACAGTATACATGCAATAGCATCAAATATCACAATGTACATTGTAGAACAGTATATATACAATAGCATCAAATATCACAATGTTCATTGTAGAACAGTACATATACAATAGCATCAAATATCACAATGTTCATTGTAGAACAGTAAACATACAATAGCATCAAATATCACAATGTTCATTGTAGAACAGTATACATGCAATAGCATCAAATATCACAATGTTCATTGTAGAACAGTATATACATGCAATAGCATTAAATATCACAATGTACATTGTAGAACAGTAAATACATACAATAGCATCAAATATCACAATGTTCATTGTAGAACAGTACACATACAATAGCATCAAATATCACAATGTTCATTGTAGAACAGTATACATGCAATAGCATCAAATATCACAATGTAGATTGTAGAACATACATGCAATAGTATCAAATATCACAATGTACATTGTAGAACAGTATATACATGCAATAGCATCAAATATCACAATGTACATTGTAGAACATACATGCAATAGCATCAAATATCACAATGTACATTGTAGAACAGTATACATGCAATAGCATCAAATATCACAATGTTCATTGTAGAACAGTATACATGCAATAGTATCAAATATCACAATGTACATTGTATAACAGTATACATGCAATAGCATCAAATATCACAATGTTCATTGTAGAACAGTATACATGCAATAGCATCAAATATCACAATGTTCATTGTAGAACAGTATACATGCAATAGTATCAAATATCACAATGTACATTGTAGAACAGTATATACATGCAATAGTATCAAATATCACAATGTACATTGTATAACAGTATATATACAATAGCATCAAATATCACAATGTTCATTGTAGAACAGTATACATGCAATAGTATCAAATATCACAATGTTCATTGTAGAACAGTATATATACAATAGCATCAAATATCACAATGTACATTGTATAACAGTATATACATGCAATAGCATCAAATATCACAATGTACATTGTAGAACAGTATATACATGCAATAGCATCAAATATCACAATGTACATTGTAGAACAGTATACATGCAATAGCATATAATATCACAATGTACATTGTAGAACAGTATACATGCAATAGCATCAAATATCACAATGTACATTGTAGAACAGTATACATGCAATATCATCACAATGTACATTGTAGAACAGTATACATGCAATAGCATCAAATATCACAATGTACATTGTAGAACAGTATATACATGCAATAGCATCAAATATCACAATGTTCATTGTAGAACAGTATATACATGCAATAGCATCAAATATCACAATGTTCATTGTAGAACAGTATATACATGCAATAGCATCAAATATCACAATGTACATTGTAGAACAGTATACATGCAATAGCATCAAATATCACAATGTACATTGTATAACAGTATATACATGCAATAGCATCAAATATCACAATGTACATTGTAGAACAGTATATACATGCAATAGCATCAAATATCACAATGTTCATTGTAGAACAGTATATACATGCAATAGCATCAAATATCACAATGTACATTGTAGAACAGTATACATGCAATAGCATCAAATATCACAATGTACATTGTAGAACAGTATATACATGCAATAGCATCAAATATCACAATGTACATTGTAGAACAGTATATACATGCAATAGCATCAAATATCACAATGTACATTGTAGAACAGTATACATGCAATAGCATCAAATATCACAATGTTCATTGTAGAACAGTATATACATGCAATAGCATCAAATATCACAATGTTCATTGTAGAACAGTATATACATGCAATAGCATCAAATATCACAATGTTCATTGTAGAACAGTATACATGCAATAGCATCAAATATCACAGTATATACATGCACCAATAAGTAACACTTCATAACCTCACCTGTACTGGATAGGTAATAATGAAAGTACAATTAAACACAACACCAAATTGTATCAATATGTTATACTATTTGATTTAAGCAGCGAGGAACGACCAACCGACATGTTTTAACCATTTCCTTCATAGAGATTTAGGTTAATATGCTATTATATCTCCATACAAACGATAGCCATTTAGCTATCATGCAGTGGATAAGTAGTCACTATATCTATCCCACCTCCATAGATATTATTGGGACTACATGAGATTTAGGTTAATATACTATTATATCTCCATACAAACGACAGCCATTTAGCTATCATGCAGTGGATAAGTAGTCGCCATATCTATCACACCTCCATAGATATTACTGGGACTACATAGAGATTTAGGTTAATATACTATTATATCTCCATACAAACGACAGCCATATAGCTATCATGCAGTGGATAAGTAGTCGCCATATCTATCCCACCTCCATAGATATTACTGGGACTACATAGAGATTTAGGTTAATATACTATTATATCTCCATACAAACGTCAGCCATTTAGCTATCATGCAATGGATAAGTAGTCGCCATATCTATCCCACCTCCATAGATATTACTGAGACTACATAGAGATTTAGGTTAATATACTATTATATCTCCATACAAACGTCAGCCATTTAGCTATCATGCAGTGGATAAGTAGTCGCCATATCTATCCCACCTCCATAGATATTACTGGGACTACATGAGATTCCGCCCCTATTATGAACACTGGTTTGGCTACTACATTGTCAATGTATGTCGTATTGTTAATGGCGTCAAGAGGTGCTTCTATGAGGGAAAGGGTTAATATATGTCGTATTGGTAATGGCATCAAGAGGTGCTTCTATGAGGGAAAGGGTTAATATATATCGTATTGGTAATGGCATCAAGAGGTGCTTCTATGAGGGAAAGGGTTAAGCACCGAGAAATGACCGACTGACGTGTTTAACTAACACTTCAACAATAAACAATATTAATCATAATAATCACAATAGCGTTTAAATGCACGCGGTGTACACATATTGCATGCAAATATACAAACGTTACAACTAGTATTCCTAATACACATCTCTTTAGTAAATAAGTTCACATATGTTTATCAATAAACTACATCTACATATGGTGACTATTTCAGTAGATATCCATGAACATAATATTTCGTATGTATAACATTCACCTTAATAATAAGTACTTGTCTTGAAAATCTAACATTTGCACCCACAACAAGGGATACAAAATCCTTACCATTCAAATACATAATTACAAAAATACACCCGAATCAGTCGTAG
The DNA here is from genome assembly GCA_014843695.1 of Archivesica marissinica. Classification (NCBI taxonomy): domain Eukaryota; kingdom Metazoa; phylum Mollusca; class Bivalvia; order Venerida; family Vesicomyidae; genus Archivesica; species Archivesica marissinica. The sequence goes on along the minus strand of CM026386.1, from coordinate 31,360,571 downwards.
CCAAAATGCTGAATGCCCTCGTCTATTCTCGAAAATGTTCACTTCTTGCAAAATACGCCACCCATCGGCATTAAGCCCACCTATCGACTTTACGCCACCCATCGGCATTTACCTAGCTCGGGAAATTAATTTCCATATAATTTTCTTCATCAAACAAAAGAAATTATATTTGACAAAATGCCGAGTCATGTTCGAATAATACATATACAGACAAAATGCCGAGTCATGTTAGAATAATATATATACAGACAAACTGCTGAGTCATGTTAGAATAATACATGTACAGACAAAATGCAGAGTCATGTTAGAATATTACATATACAGACAAAATGCTGAGTCATGTTAGAATAATATATATATACAGACAAAATGCTGAGTCATGTTAGAATATTACATATACAGACAAAATGCCGAGTCATGCTAGAATAATACATATACAGACAAAATGCTGAGTCATGTTAGAATAATACATATACAGACAAAATGCCGAGTCATGTTAGAATAATACATATACAGACAAAATGCTGAGTCATGTTAGAATAATATATATATGGACAAAATGCTGAGTCATGTTAGAATAATACATATATGGACAAAATGCTGAGTCATGTTAGAATAATACATATACAGACAAAATGCTGAGTCATGTTAGAATAATACATATACAGACAAAATGCCGAGTCATGTTAGAATAATATATATATGGACAAAATGCTGAGTCATGTTAGAATAATACATATATGGACAAAATGCTGAGTCATGTTAGAATAATACATATACAGACAAAATGCTGAGTCATGTTAGAATAATACATATACAGACAAAATGCTGAGTCATGTTAGAATAATACATATATGGACAAAATGCTGAGTCATATTAGAATAATACATATATGGACAAAATGCTGAGTCATGTTAGAATAATACATACATGGACAAAATGCTGAGTCATGTTAGAATAATACATATACAGACAAAATGCCGAGTCATGTTAGAATAATATATATATGGACAAAATGCTGAGTCATGTTAGAATAATACATATATGACAAAATGCTGAGTCATGTTAGAATAATACATATACAGACAAAATGCTGAGTCATGTTAGAATAATACATATACAGACAAAATGCTGAGTCATGTTAGAATAATACATATATGGACAAAATGCTGAGTCATGTTAGAATAATACATATACAGACAAACTGCTGAGTCATGTTAGAATAATACATATACAGACAAAATGCTGAGTCATGTTAGAATAGTACATGTTACTGTATATCCATACATGCTACTGTATATCCATACATGCTACTGTACATCCATACATGTTACTGTATATCCATACATGTTACTGTATATCCATACATGTTACTGTATATCCATACATGTTACTGTATATCCATACATGCTACTGTATATCCATACATGTTACTGTATATCCATACATGTTACTGTATATCCATACATGCTACTGTATATCCATACATGCTACTGTATATCCATACATGCCACTGTATATCCATACATGTTACTGTATATCCATACATGTTACTGTATATCCTATATCCATACATGTTACTGTATATCCATACATGTTACTGTATATCCATACATGCTACTGTATATCCATACATGTTACTGTATATCCATACATGTTACTGTATATCCATACATGCTACTGTATATCCATACATGCTACTGTATATCCATACATGCTACTGTATATCCATACATGTTACTGTATATCCATACATGTTACTGTATATCCTATATCCATACATGCTACTGTATATCCATACATGTTACTGTATATCCATACATGCTACTGTATATCCATACATGTTACTGTATATCCATACATGTTACTGTATATCCATACATGTTACTGTATATCCTATATCCATACATGTTACTGTATATCCATACATGCTACTGTATATCCATACATGCTACTGTACATCCATACATGTTATTGTATATCCATACATGTTACTGTATATCCATACATGTTACTGTATGTTACTGTATATCCATACATGTTACTGTATATCCATACATGTTACTGTATATCCATACATGTTACTGTATATCCATACATGCTACTGTATATCCATACATGCTACTGTACATCCATACATGTTACTGTATATCCATACATGTTACTGTATATCCATACATGTTACTGTATATCCATACATGTTACTGTATATCCATACATGTTACTGTATATCCATACATGCTACTGTATATCCATACATGTTACTGTATATCCATAAATGTTACTGTATATCCATACATGTTACTGTATATCCATACATGCTACTGTATATCCTATATCCATACATGTTACTGGTTACTGTATATCCATACATGCTACTGTATATCCATACATGTTACTGTATATCCATACATGTTACTGTATATCCATACATGTTACTGTATATCCTATATCCATACATGTTACTGTATATCCATACATGCTACTGTATATCCATACATGCTACTGTACATCCATACATGTTACTGTATATCCATACATGTTACTGTATATCCATACATGTTACTGTATATCCATACATGTTACTGTATATCCATACATGCTACTGTACATCCATACATGTTACTGTATATCCATACATGTTACTGTACATCCATACATGTTACTGTATATCCATACATGTTACTGTATATCCATACATGTTACTGTATATCCATACATGTTACTGTATGTTACTGTATATCCATACATGTTACTGTATATCCATACATGTTACTGTATATCCATACATGTTACTGTATATCCATACATATTACTGTATATCCATACATGTTACTGTATATCCATACATGTTACTGTACATCCATACATGCTACTGTATATCCATACATGTTACTGTACATCCATACATGCTACTGTATATCCATACATGTTACTGTATATCCATACATGTTACTGTATATCCATACATGTTACTGTATATCCATACATGCTACTGTATATCCATACATGCTACTGTATATCCATACATGTTACTGTATATCCATACATGCTACTGTATATCCATACATGTTACTGTATATCCATACATGTTCAGTATCTCCATCTCCACTGTTTGTTTGACTATTTTATTACGGGTATGTATGTAGAGATGTTCTTTGTGGGAAAGATTTAACGGATGTTACATATTAAAGATCGGAACCTCTCGGCATCGAGACAGACACTGCACAGTTTACAGAAGCTCTATGACACTGCACAGCTTACAGAAGCTCTATGACACTGCAAAGCTTACAGAAGCTATATGACACTGCACAGCTTACTGAAGCTCTATGACACTGCACAGCTTACATAAGCTATATGACACTGCACAGCTTACAGAAGCTCTATGACACTGCACAGCTTACAGAAGCTATATGACACTGCACAGCTTACATAAGCTCTATGACACTGCACAGCTTACAGAAGCTCTATGACACTGCACAGCTTACAGAAGCTCTATGACACTGCACAGCTTACAGATGCTCTATGACACTGCACAGCTTACAGAAGCTCTATAACACTGCACAGCTTACAGAAGCTCTATGACACTGCACAGCTTACAGAAGCTCTATGACACTGCACAGCTTACAGAAGCTCTATGACACTGCACAGCTTACATAAGCTATATGACACTGCACAGCTTACAGAAGCTCTATGACACTGCACAGCTTACAGAAGCTCTATGACACTGCACAGCTTACAGAAGCTCTATGACACTGCACAGCTTACAGAAGCTCTATGACACTGCACAGCTTACAGAAGCTCTATGACACTGCACAGCTTACAGAAGCTCTATGACACTGCACAGTTTACAGAAGCTCTATGACACTGCATTGCATACAGAAGCTCTATGACACTGCATTGCTTACAGAAGCTCTATGACACTGCACAGCTGACAGAATCTCTATGACACTGCACAGCTTACAGAAGCTCTATGACACTGCACAGCTGACAGAAGCTCTATGACACTGCACAGCTGACAGAAGCTCTATGACACTGCACAGCTTACAGAAGCTCTATGACACTGCACATCTTACAGAAGCTCTATGACACTGCACAGCTTACAGAAGCTCTATGACACTGCACAGCTTACAGAAGCTCTATGACACTGCACTGCTTACAGAAGCTCTATGACACTGCACAGCTTACAGAAGCTCTATGACACTGCACAGCTTACAGAAGCTATATGACACTGCAAAGCTTACAGAAGCTATATGACACTGCACAGCTTACAGAAGCTCTATGACACTGCATTGCTTACAGAAGCTCTATGACACTGCATTGCTTACAGAAGCTCTATGACACTGCACAGCTGACAGAAGCTCTATGACACTGCACAGCTTACAGAAGCTCTATGACACTGCACAGCTGACAGAAGCTCTATGACACTGCACAGCTGACAGAAGCTCTATGACACTGCACAGCTTACAGAAGCTATATGACACTGCACATCTTACAGAAGCTCTATGACACTGCACAGCTTACAGAAGCTCTATGACACTGCACAGCTTACAGAAGCTCTATGACACTGCACTGCTTACAGAAGCTCTATGACACTGCACAGCTTACAGAAGCTCTATGACACTGCACAGCTTACAGAAGCTCTATGACACTGCAAAGCTTACAGAAGCTATATGACACTACACAGCTTACAGAAGCTATATGACACTGCACAGCTTACAGAAGCTCTATGACATTGCACAGCTTACAGAAGCTCTATGACACTGCACAGCTTACAGATGCTCTATGACACTGCACAGCTTACAGAAGCTCTATGACACTGCACAGCTTACAGAAGCTCTATGACACTGCACAGCTTACAGAAGCTCTATGACACTGCACAGCTTACAGAAGCTCTATGACACTGCACAGCTTACATAAGCTCTATGACACTGCACAGCTTACAGAAGCTCTATGACACTGCACAGCTTACAGAAGCTCTATGACACTGCACAGCTTACAGAAGTTCTATGACACTGCACAGCTTACAGAAGCTCTATGACACTGCACAGCTTACAGAAGCTCTATGACACTGCACAGCTTACAGAAGCTCTATGACACTGCACAGCTTACAGAAGCTCTATGATACTGCACAGCTTACAGAAGATCTATGACACTGCACAGCTTACAGAAGCTCTATGACACTGCACAGCTTACAGAAGCTCTATGACACTGCACAGCTTACAGAAGCTCTATGACACTGCACAGCTGACAGAAGCTCTATGACACTGCACAGCTTACAGAAGCTCTATGACACTGCACAGCTTACAGAAGCTCTATGACACTGCACAGCTTACAGAAGCTCTATGACACTGCACAGCTTACAGAAGCTCTATGACACTGCACAGCTTACAGAAGCTCTATGAAATACAATGTATCAAGTGCTTGAATTCATCATGACACAGAAAAGGGTCCCAGTCTATGTATCCATGATTTATGCAGATCATTTTTAACATCTAGAATTAACAAAGCATAATCGTCGTCATCATTCTATCTTCCTTAGATGTCAACCCCCTTGTGGGGATGTAGTCGTATTCCTTCTATAATGTCTAGTTCACTAATAAATATTGACTTTAACGACTTTCCCTGTTTATAGATAGTGCCTATTTCATATTACTTTCAATATAAACATCTATATACAGAGTAACACTGATACACTTGTATAATACATAACTTTGCTTGTATTCAGTGTAATACAGTCATATCATAATGTCTTATATGTACACACGTGTAATAACACCTGGAAGGATTCTGATTGGTTGAGAGGATAATCCTTATAATTTGTAATTAAAATTTAAAGTATGCATATTTCTATTTGAATTGGTACATAACATTAATGGTAAGACAAGCCACGATTTCAAAGAAGTCTTGCTTAGTAGCAAAATTCCATAACTTGTTTCATAAAATATGGTATGAAATCAGCACTTGTGTAACATCATATATATACTACTCCATATATGGCATTATAAGTATGAAATCAGCACTTGTGTAACATCATATATATACTACTCCATATATGGCATTATAAGTATGAAATCAGCACTTGTGTAACATCATATATATACTACCCCATATATGGCATTATAAGTATGAAATCAGTACTTGTGTAACATCATATACCGAGTCAAATAAGAAACGATACCTGGTGTTTATGTGTCTATAATTTCAACATTTATTAAGAAAATTCTTTGAAAATTCATAAGATGATAGTCCATGTTTGAAAGAGGAGCACATAAAGCATAATGAGCCTCCGAAAATGTCTGCTGCGTGATGACGTAATTCGTCGGACAGGGGTCTAATGGAGTTTTCACACAGACGTCAATACCGAGTATGGGCACTATTTGCGTCTCTCACTGCAATGCATCGCCGTCGCATCGAACGGAAGAGTGTCTGAATCTCTTGCTGGTCAATATTTGTCCACTCCTGACGCAAAGCATCCCTCAGTTGGTTTAACGTTACCGGCTGACGTCGTCTGACGCGGCGGTCTAACGTATCCCACAAATGTTCTATGGGTGACAAGTCTGGTGACAAAGCAGGCCACGGCAGGGTTTTATTATTGTTCTGCTCCAATAATGTGGTGGAAATCAGAGCAGTATGACACCTGGCGTTGTCCTGTTGGAACAGTGTGACGTTTCTGTTGGCGTTAAAGAACGGCACAACAACTGGCGCAAGGATCTCATCACAGTACCGCTGGGCGTTTAGGTTCCCGTCCACCACTAACAGTTCAGTGCGACTGCCGAAGGTGATACCGCCCCACGCCATAACGCTTCTGCCCCCGAACAGATCGACCTGACGTACACATGCGTCGGCGTAACGTTAACCGCCTCTGCGATTACCCGCTCTCTGCCATCCGCTCGACGCAAAAAGAACCGCGATTCATCGTAAACATCACCGAATTCCACTGTAGCCGAGCCAGCGAGCACGTTCCGTCGTCCATTCCCGCCGTACGTCACGGTGACGTCGTGTCAGGATGGGTCAACGTATGGCCTATAGGCACAAATTCCACGTTCACCGAGCCGGTTCCTGACTGTGCACTGATGCGATTGTTGGTCATCCCAGGAGTAACGGCAGCTGTGTGCGTAGCAGGTAGGAACCGGTCACGTAAATGTGACGTCCGAATGTGACGGTCCTGTTCACGCGTCGTCACACGTTGTCGACCAGATCTTGGACGGTCGTCCACCGATCCATGTGTTCGATAACGTCTAAGTAGACGTGTTTTCGTGATCCGCGTAACCCCGAGTCGATTTGCGACGTCACGCTGACGTAAACCGCCGTCAATCATGCCAATGGCACGCATTCTCTGATTGCGGTTTAGCCTAGGTATTTTGTTAGAGGTAACAATGGGTGTGTAAGGTGTTTTTCCTCGATGATAATGCAATACCAGTACAATAAACCGGTTTTCCGATTTGTACATGTGTAGGAAGTTGTCTTTGTTGAGGAGCACGTGCAAATCGGAAATTCGGCGTTCCAGGATTATCGGGTGTTTATTTACCTGTGTTTATGGTTGGCTGATGTTGCAATAAGATACCCGGTACTGATACGTAATAATATATTAAACCTTTCTATGGTTTTATCCGTTTTACGTCATTTTTAGTTTGGTATCGTTTCTTTTTTGACTCAGTAAACGTGTTTAAACTTGACCTTACATACACATATTGCATTGTATAGCTTGGGCACCGTTATTGTTAATGTGCTACCATGCGGATCTAAACCACCGACTGCAACTTTATTAGGATTGACTAAAATGATTAATCTCTCCAGGAGGCGTCGCTCATATGGCCAACCGGTAGCGACGATAGATAAACGTAAACCACACACACACACAATCCCTTTCATTCTATTGCTGTTAAATTATATGTAAAATGTCCATTGATTGAGTACACGTACAAGTACTGAAATACATTTTACTATTTACATTATATTGTATGTCAACAAACCGCGTATACGACGTTTGCTTATTTGTTGAAATATTCAGTATTTGAGGCAAATATTTGGGAAATATTGATACCATATAATAAAAATATACATTCTGTAGAAATTTGCGTTTTCACTAATGTTGTGTCGCTTTAAGCAAGAGTTAAACTAAATATACAGAGAAACGTCACGATACGCACCCATGCATAACTCCGGTATGCTACTTAAGCTGTGTGTGTCGGAGTTTCGAAATATTCCCGGACACAACACAGTCAAAATCTAGAAGGTAAATTTTCTTTGTAATCTTCCTAAATTTTACGTAGATCATTAGGCATTTTCTTATTGGTGTCATTATAAATATATTACTGTGCACATTTGGTCAAGGGATCCAATTGACCTGAAAGCAGCATTACAT
>CM026386.1:31338320-31351203 GCA_014843695.1 Archivesica marissinica | reverse complement strand
TACATGCAATAGCATCAAATATCACAATGTACATTGTAGAACAGTATATACATGCAATAGCATCAAATATCACAATGTACATTGTAGAACAGTATACATGCAATAGCATCAAATATCACAATGTACATTGTAGAACAGTACATATACAATAGCATCAAATATCACAATGTTCATTGTAGAACAGTATATACATGCAATAGCATCAAATATCACAATGTTCATTGTAGAACAGTACACATACAATAGCATCAAATATCGCAATGTTCATTGTAGAACAGTATACATGCAATAGCATCACAATGTACATTGTATAACAGTATATACATGCAGTAGCATCAAATATCACAATGTTCATTGTAGAACAGTATATACATGCAATAGCATCAAATATCACAATGTTCATTGTAGAACAGTATATACATGCAATAGCATCAAATATCACAATGTTCATTGTAGAACAGTATTCATGCAATAGCATCAAATATCACAATGTACATTGTAGAACAGTATATATGCAATAGCATCACAATGTACATTGTATAACAGTATACATGCAATAGTATCAAATATCACAATGTACATTGTAGAACAGTATGCATGCAATAGCATCAAATATCACAATGTACATTGTAGAACATTATACATGCAATAGTATCAAATATCACAATGTTCATTGTAGAACAGTATACATGCACTAGCATCAAATATCACAATGTACATTGTAGAACAGTATATACATGCAATAGCATCAAATATCACAATGTACATTGTAGAACAATATACATGCAATAGCATCACAATGTACATTGTATAACAGTATACATGCAATAGTATCAAATATCACAATGTACATTGTAGAACAGTACATATACAATAGCATCAAATATCACAATGTTCATTGTAGAACAGTATATACATGCAATAGTATCAAATATCACAATGTACATTGTAGAACAGTATACATGCAATAGCATCAAATATCACAATGTACATTGTATAACAGTATATACATGCAATAGCATCAAATATCACAATGTTCATTGTAGAAAAGTATACATGCAATAGCATCAAATATCACAATGTTCATCGTATAACAGTATATACATGCAATAGCATCAAATATCACAATGTTCATTGTAGAACAGTATACATGCAATAGCATCAAATATCACAATGTTCATTGTAGAACAGTATATACATGCAATAGCATCAAATATCACAATGTACATTGTAGAACAGTATATACATACAATAGCTCAAATATCCAATGTACATTGTAGAACAGTATACATGCAATAGCATCAAATATCACAATGTTCTTGTAGAACAGTATACATCAATAGCATCAAATATCACAATGTACATTGTAGAACAGTATACATGTAATAGCATCAAATATCACAATGTTCATTGTAGAACAGTATACATGCAATAGCATCAAATATCACAATGTACATTGTAGAACAGTATATACATGCAATAGCATCAAATATCACAATGTACATTGTAGAACAGTATATACATGCAATAGCATCAAATATCACAATGTACATTGTAGAACATACATGCAATAGCATCAAATATCACAATGTACATTGTAGAACAGTATACATGCAATAGCATCAAATATCACAATGTTCATTGTAGAACAGTATACATGCAATAGTATCAAATATCACAATGTTCATTGTAGAACAGTATACATGCAATAGCATCATTCAATGTACATTGTATAACAGTATATATACAGTAGCATCAAATATCACAATGTTCATTGTAGAACAGTATATATACAATAGCATCAAATATCACAATGTTCATTGTAGAACAGTAAACATGCAATAGCATCAAATATCACAATGTTCATTGTAGAACAGTATACATGCAATAGCATCAAATATCACAATGTACATTGTAGAACAGTATATACATGCAATAGCATCACAATGTACATTGTATAACAGTATACATGCAATAGTATCAAATATCACAATGTACATTGTAGAACAGTACACATACAATAGCATCAAATATCACAATGTTCATTGTAGAACAGTATATACATGCAATAGTATCAAATATCACAATGTACATTGTAGAACAGTATATACATGCAATAGCATCAAATATCACAATGTACATTGTAGAACAGTATATACATGCAATAGCATCAAATATCACAATGTACATTGTAGAACAGTATACATGCAATAGCATCACAATGTACATTGTATAACAGTATACATGCAATATTATCAAATATCACAATGTACGTTGTAGAACAGTACATATACAATAGCATCAAATATCACAATGTTCATTGTAGAACAGTATATACATGCAATAGTATCAAATATCATAATGTACATTGTAGAACAGTATACATGCAATAGCATCAAATATCACAATGTACATTGTATAACAGTATATACATGCAATAGCATCAAATATCACAATGTTCATTGTAGAACAGTATACATGCAATAGCATCAAATATCACAATGTACATTGTATAACAGTATATACATGCAATAGCATCAAATATCACAATGTTCATTGTAGAACAGTATACATGCAATAGCATCAAATATCACAATGTTCATTGTAGAACAGTATATACATGCAATAGCATCAAATATCACAATGTACATTGTAGAACAGTATATACATACAATAGCATCAAATATCACAATGTACATTGTAGAACAGTATACATGCAATAGCATCAAATATCACAATGTTCATTGTAGAACAGTATATACATGCAATAGCATCAAATATCACAATGTACATTGTAGAACAGTATACATGTAATAGCATCAAATATGACAATGTTCATTGTAGAACAGTATATACATGCAATAGCATCAAATATCACAATGTACATTGTAGAACAGTATACATGCAATAGCATCACAATGTACATTGTATAACAGTATACATGCAATAGTATCAAATATCACAATGTACATTGTAGAACAGTATATACATGCAATAGCATCAAATATCACAATGTACATTGTAGAACAGTATATACATGCAATAGTATCAAATATCACAATGTTCATTGTAGAACAGTATATACATGCAATAGCATCAAATATCACAATGTTCATTGTATAACAGTATATACATGCAATAACATCAAATATCACAATGTTCATTGTATAACAGTATACATGCAATAGCATCAAATATCACCATGTACATTGTAGAACAGTATACATGCAATAGCATCAAATATCACAATGTACATTGTAGAACAGTATACATGCAATAGCATCACAATGTACATTGTAGAACAGTATATACATGCAATAGCATCAAATATCACAATGTACATTGTAGAACAGTATACATGCAATAGCATCAAATATCACAATGTTCATTGTAGAACAGTACATATACAATAGCATCAAATATCACAATGTACATTGTAGAACAGTACACATACAATAGCATCAAATATCACAATGTACATTGTAGAACAGTATATACATGCAATAGTATCAAATATCACAATGTACATTGTAGAACAGTATATACATGCAATAGCATCAAATATCACAATGTACATTGTAGAACAGTATATACATGCAATAGCATCAAATATCACAATGTACATTGTAGAACAGTATACATGCAATAGCATCAAATATCACAATGTACTTTGTAGAACAGTATACATGCAATAGCATCAAATATCACAATGTTCATTGTAGAACAGTATACATGCAATAGTATCAAATATCACAATGTACATTGTAGAACAGTATACATGCAATAGCATCAAATATCACAATGTACCTTGTAGAACAGTACACATACAATAGCATCAAATATCACAATGTTCATTGTAGAACAGTATACATGCAATAGCATCAAATATCACAATGTTCATTGTAGAACAGCTATGCATGCAATAGCATCAAATATCACAATGTTCATTGTAGAACACTATACATGCACCAATAAGTAACACTTCATAACCTCACCTGTACTGGATAGGTAATAATCAAAGTACAATTAAACACAACACCAAATTGTATCAATATGTTATACTATTTGGTTTAAGCACCGAGGAACGACCGACCGACATGTATTAACCCTTTCCTTCATAGAGATTTAGGTTAATATACTATTATATCTCCATACAAACGATAGCCATTTAGCTATCATGCAGTGAATAAGTAGTCGCCATATCTATCACACCTCCATAGATATTACTGGGGCTACATAGAGATTTAGGTTAATATACTATTATATCTCCATACAAACGACAGCTATTTAGCTATCATGCAGTGGATAAGTAGTCGCCATATCTATCCCACCTCCATAGATATTACTGGGACTACATGGGATTTAGATTAATATACTATCATCTCCATACAAACGACAGCCATTTAGCTATCATGCAGTGGATAAGTAGTCGCCATATCTATCCCACCTCCATAGATATTACTGAGACTACATAGAGATTTAGGTTAATATACTATTATATCTCCATACAAACGACAGCCATTTAGCTACCATGCAGTGGATAAGTAGTCACCATATCTATCACACCTCCATAGATATTACTGGGACTACATAGAGATTCCGCCCCTATTATGAACATTTGTTTGGCTACTACATTGTCAATGTATGTCGTATTGGTAATGGCGTTAAGATGTGCTTCTATGAGGGAAAGGGTTAATGTATGTCGTATTGGTAATGGCATCAAGAGGTGCTTCTATGAGGGAAAGGGTTAATATATGTCGTATTGGTAATGGCATCAAGAGGTGCTTCTATGAGGGAAAGGGTTAATATATGTCGTATTGGTAATGGCGTCAAGAGGTGCTTCTATGAGGGAAAGGGTTAATATATGTCGTATTGGTAATGGCATCAAGAGGTGCTTCTATGAGGGAAAGGGTTAATATATATCGTATTGGTAATGGCATCAAGAGGTGCTTCTATGAGGGAAAGGGTTAAGCACCGAGGAACGACCGACTGACGTGTTTAACTAACACTTCAACAATAAACAATATTAATCATAATAATCACAATAGCGTTTAAATGCACGCGGTGTACACATATTGCATGCAAATATACAAACGTTACAACTAGTATTCCTAATACACATATTGCATGGAAATACACAAACGTTACAACTAGTGTTCCTAATACACATATTGCATGGAAATACACAAACGTTACAACTAGTGTTCCTAATACACATATTGCATGGAAATACACAAACGTTACAACTAGTATTCCTAATACACATATTGCATTGCATGCAAATATACAAACGTTACAACTAGTATTCCTAATACACATATTGCATTGCATGCAAATATACAAACGTTACAACTAGTATTCCTAATACACATATTGCATTGCATGGAAATATACAAACGTTACAACTAGTATTCTAATACACATATTGCATTGCATGAAATATACAAAGTATTCCTAATACACATATTGCATTGCATGGAAATATACAAACGTTACAACTAGTATTCCTAATACACATATTGCATTGCATGGAAATATACAAACGTTACAACTAGTATTCCTAATACACATATTGCATTGCATGGAAATATACAAACGTTACAACTAGTATTCCTAATACACATATTGCATTGCATGCAAATATACAAACGTTACAACTAGTATTCCTAATACACATATTGCATTGCATGCAAATATACAAACGTTACAACTAGTATTCCTAATACACATATTGCATTGCATGCAAATATACAAACGTTACAACTAGTATTCCTAATACACATCTCTTTAGTAAATAAGTTCACATATGTTTATCAATAAACTATCTACATATGGTGACTATATCCATGAACATAATATTTCGCATGTATAACATTCACCTTAATAATAAGTACCATTCAAATACATAATTACAAAAATACACCCGAATCAGTTGTAGCCAAAATGCTGAATGCCCTCGTCTATTCTCGAAAATGTTCACTTCTTGCAAAATACGCCACCCATCGGCATTTACCTAGCTCGGGAAATTAATTTCCATATAATTGTCTTCATCAAACAACAGAAATTATATTTGACAAAATGCTGAGTCATGTTAGAATAATACATATACAGACAAAATGCTGAGTCATGTTAGAATATTACATATACAGACAAACTGCTGAGTCATGTTACAATAATACATATACAGACAAACTGCTGAGTCATGTTAGAATAATACATACACAGACAAACTGCTGAATCATGTTAGAATAATACATATACAGACAAAATGCTGAGTCATGTTAGAATAATACATATACAGACAAACTGCTGAGTCATGTTACAATAATACATATACAGACAAACTGCTGAGTCATGTTACAATAATACATATACAGACAAAATGCTGAGTCATGTTACAATAATACATATATAGACAAAATGCTGAGTCATGTTAGAATAATACATACACAGACAAACTGCTGAGTCATGTTAGAATAATACATATATAGACAAAATGCTGAGTCATGTTAGAATAATACATACACAGACAAAATGCTGAGTCATGTTAGAATAATACATGCTACTGTATATCCATATGTGTTACTGTATATCCATACATGTTACTGTATATCCATATGTGTTACTGTATATCCATACATGTTACTGTATATCCATACATGCTAATGTATATCCATACATGTTACTGTATATCCATACATGCTACTGTATATCCATCCATACATGCTACTGTACATCCATACATGCTACTGTACATCCATACATGTTACTGTATATCCATACGTGTTACTGTATATCCATACATGCTACTGTATATCCATACATGCTACTGTACATCCATACATGTTACTGTATATCCATACGTGTTACTGTATATCCATACATGCTACTGTATATCCATACATGCTACTGTACATCCATACATGTGACTGTACATCCATACATGTTACTGTATATCCATACATGTTACTGTATATCCATACATGCTAATGTATATCCATACATGTTACTGTATATCCATACATGTGACTGTATATCCATACATGTTACTGTATATCCATACATGTTACTGTATATCCATACATGTTACTGTATATCCATACATGCTACTGTATGTCCATACATGTTACTGTATATCCATACATGTTACTGTATATCCATACATGCTACTGTATATCCATACATGTTACTGTATATCCATACATGTTACTGTATATCCATACATGCTACTGTATATCCATACATGTTACTGTATATCCATACATGTTACTGGTTACTGTACATCCATACATGTTACTGTATATCCATACATGTTACTGTATATCCATACATGTTACTGTATATCCATACATGCTACTGTATATCCATACATGTTACTGGTTACTGTACATCCATACATGTTACTGTATATCCATACATGTTACTGTATATCCATACATGTTACTGTATATCCATACATGCTACTGTATATCCATACATGTTACTGTATATCCATCCATACATGTTACTGTATATCCATACATGTTACTGTATATCCTATATCCATACATGCTACTGTATATCCATACATGTTACTGTATATCCATACATGCTACTGTATATCCATACATGTTACTGTATATCCGTACATGTTACTGTATATCCATACATACTACTGTATATCCATACGTGCTACTGTATATCCATACATGCTACTGTATATCCATACATGTTACTGTATATCCATACATGTTACTGTATATCCATACATGTTACTGTATATCCATACATGTTACTGTATATCCATACATGTTACTGTATATCCATACATGTTACTGTATATCCATACATATTACTGTATATCCATACATGTTACTGTATATCCATACATGCTACTGTATAGCCATACATGTTACTGTATATCCATACGTACTACTGTATATCCATACGTACTACTGTATATCCATACATGTTACTGTATATCCATACATGTTACTGTATATCCATACATGTTACTGTATATCCATACATGTTACTGTATAACCATACATGTTACTGTATATCCATACGTACTACTGTATATCCATACATGCTACTGTATATCCATACATGCTACTGTATATCCATACATGTTACTGTATATCCATACATGTTACTGTATATCCATACATGTTACTGTATATCCATACATATTACTGTATATCCATACATGTTACTGTACATCCATACATGTTACTGTATCTCCATACATGTTACTGTACATCCATACATGTTACTGTATATCAATAGATGTTCAGTATCTCCATCTCCACTGTTTGTTTGACTATTTTATTACAGGTTTGTATGTAGAGATGTTCTTTGTGGGAAAGAGTTAACGGATGTTACATATTAAAGATCGGAACCTCTCGGCATCGAGGCAGACACTGCACAGCTTACATAAGCTCTATGACACTGCACAGCTTACAGAAGCTCTATGACACTGCACAGCTTACAGAAGCTCTATGACACTGCACAGTTTACAGAAGCTCTATGACACTGCACAGCTTACAGAAGCTCTATGACACTGCACAGCTTACAGAAGCTCTATGACACTGCACAGCATACAGAATCTCTATGACACTGCACAGCTTACATAAGCTATATGACACTGCACAGCTTACAGAAGCTCTATGACACTGCACAGCTTACATAAGCTCTATGACACTGCACAGCTTACAGAAGCTCTATGACACTGCACAGCTTACATAAGCTCTATGACACTGCACAGTTTACAGAAGCTCTATGACACTATGACACTGCACAGCTTACAGAAGCTCTATGACACTGCACAGCATACAGAAGCTCTATGACACTGCACAGCTTACAGAAGCTCTATGACACTGCACAGCTTACAGAAGCTATATGACACTGCACAGCTTACAGAAGCTCTATGACACTGCACAGCATACATAAGCTCTATGACTCTGCACAGCATACAGAAGCTCTATGACACTGTACAGCTTACAGAAGCTCTATGACACTGCACAGCTTACAGAAGCTCTATGACACTGCACAGCTTACAGAAGCTCTATGACACTACACAGTTTACAGAAGCTCTATGACACTGCACAGCTTACAGAAGCTCTAGGACACTACACAGCTTACATAAGCTCTATGACACTACACAGCTTACAGAAGCTATATGACACTACACAGCTTACAGAAGCTCTATGACACTGCACAGCTTACATAAGCTCTATGACACTACACAGCTTACAGAAGCTCTATGACACTGCACAGCTTACAGAAGCTATATGACCTACACAGCTTACAGAAGCTCTATGACACTGCACAGCTTACAGAAGCTCTATGACACTGCACAGCTTACATAAGCTCTATGACACTGCACAGCTTACAGAAGCTCTATGACACTGCACAGCCTACAGAAGCTCTATGACACTGCACAACATACAGAGGCTCTATGACTCTGCACAGCTTACAGAAGCTCCATGACACTGCACAGCTTACAGAAGCTCTATGACACTGCACAGCTTACAGAAGCTCTATGACACTACACAGCTTACAGAAGCTCTATGACACTGCACAGCTTACAAAAGCTCTATGACACTGCACAGCTTACAGAAACTCTATGACACTGCACAGCTTACAGAAGCTCTATGACACTGCACAACTTACAGAAGCTCTATGACACTGCACATCTTACAGAAGCTCCATGACACTGCACAGCTTACAGAAGCTCTATGACACTGCACAGCTTACAGAAGCTCTATGACACTGCACAGCTTACAGAAGCTCTATGACACTGCACAGCTTACATAAGCTCTATGACACTGCACAGCTTACAGAAGCTCTATGACACTGCACAGCTTACAGAAGCTCTATGACACTGCACAGCATACAGAAGCTTTATGACACTGCACAGCTTACAGAAGCTCTATGACACTGCACAGCTTACAGAAGCTCTATGACACTGCACAGCTTACAGAAGCTCTATGACACTGCACAGCTTATAGAAGCTCTATGACACTGCACAGCTTATAGAGCACTGCACAGCTTACAGAAGCTCTATGACACTGCACAGCTTACAGAAGCTCTATGACACTGCACAGTTTGCAGAAGCTCTATGACACTGCACAGCTTACAGAAGCTCTATGACACTGCACAGCTTACAGAAGCTCTATGACACTGCACAGCTTCCAGAAGCTCTATGACACTGCACAGCTTACAGAAGCTTTATGACACTGCACAGCTTACAGAAGCTCTATGACACTGCACAGCTTATAGAAGCTCTATGACACTGCACAGCTTATAGAGCACTGCACAGCTTACAGAAGCTCTATGACACTGCACAGCTTACAGAAGCTCTATGACACTGCACAGCTTACAGAAGCTCTATGACACTGCACAGCTTACAGAAGCTCTATGACACTGCACAGCTTACAGAAGCTCTATGACACTGCACAGCTTACAGAAGCTCTATGACACTGCACAGCTTCCAGAAGCTCTATGACACTGCACAGCTTACAGAAGCTTTATGACACTGCACAGCCTACAGAAGCTCTATGACACTGCACAGCTTACAGAAGCTCTATGACACTGCACAGCTTACATAAGCTCTATGACACTGCACAGCTTACAGAAGCTATATGACACTGCACAGCTTACAGAAGCTTTATGACACTGCACAGCTTACAGAAGCTCTATGACACTGCACAGCTTACAGAAGCTCTATGACACTGCACAGCTTATAGAGCACTGCACAGCTTACAGAAGCTCTATGACACTGCACAGCTTATAGAGCACTGCACAGCTTACAGAAGCTCTATGACACTGCACAGCTTATAGAGCACTGCACAGCTTACAGAAGCTCTATGACACTGCACAGCTTACATAAGCTCTATGACACTGCACAGCTTACAGAAGCTATATGACACTGCACAGCTTACAGAAGCTTTATGACACTGCACAGCTTACAGAAGCTCTATGACACTGCACAGCTTACAGAAGCTCTATGACACTGCACACCTTACAGAAGCTCTATGAAATACAATTTATCAAGTGCTTGAATTCATCATGACACAGAAAAGGGTCCCAGTCTATGTATCCATGATTTATGCAAATCATTTTTAACATCTAGAATTAACAAAGCATACTCGTCGTCATCATTCTATCTTCCTTAGATGTCAACCCCCTTGTGGGGATGTAGTCGTATTCCTTCTATAATGTCTAGTTCACTAATAAATATTGACTTTAACGACTTTCCCCTTTGATAGATAGTGCCTATTTCATATTACTTTCAATATAAACATCTATATACAGAGTAACACTGATACACTTGTATAATACATAACTTTGCTTGTATTCAGTGTAATACAGTCATATCATAATTTCTTATATGTACACACGTGTAATAACACCTGGAAGGATTCTGATTGGTTTAGAGGATAATCCTTACAATTTGTAAATTAAACTTTAAAGTATGCATATTTCTATTTGAATTGGTACATAACATTACTGGTAAGACAAGCCACGATTTCAAAGAGGTCTTGCTTAGTAGCAAAATTCCATAACTTGTTTCATAAAATATGGTATGAAATCAGCACTTGTGTAACATCATATATATACTACTCCATATATGGCATTATAAGTATGAAATCAGCACTTGTGTAACATCATATATATACTACTCCATATATGGCATTATAAGTATGAAATCAGCACTTGTGTAACATCATATATATACTACTCCATATATGGCATTATAAGTATGAAATCAGCACATGTGTAACATCATATATATACTACTCCATATATGGCATTATAAGTATGAAATCAGCACTTGTGTAACATCATATATATACTACTCCATATATGGCATTATAAGTATGAAATCAGCACTTGTGTAACATCATATATATACTACTCCATATATGGCATTATAAGTATGAAATCAGCACTTGTGTAACATCATATATATACTACTCCATATATGGCATTATAAGTATGAAATCAGCACTTGTGTAACATCATATATATACTACTCCATATATGGCATTATAAGTATGAAATCAGCACTTGTGTAACATCATATATATACTACTCCATATATGGCATTATAAGTATGAAATCAGCACTTGTGTAACATCATATATATACTACTCCATATATGGCATTATAAGTATGAAATCAGCACTTGTGTAACATCATATATATACTACTCCATATATGGCATTATAAGTATGAAATCAGCACTTGTGTAACATCATATATATACTACTCCATATATGGCATTATAAGTATGAAATCAGCACTTGTGTAACATCATATATATACTACTCCATATATGGCATTATAAGTATGAAATCAGCACTTGTGTAACATCATATATATACTACTCCATATATGGCATTATAAGTATGAAATCAGCACCTGTGTGTAAGATCATATATATACTACTCCATATATGGCATTATAAGTATGAAATCAGCACTTGTGTAAGATCATATATATACTACTCCATATATGGCATTATAAGTATGAAATCAGCACTTGTGTAACATCATATATATACTACTCCATATATGGCATTATAAGTATGAAATCAGCACTTGTGTAACATCATATATATACTACTCCATATATGGCATTATAAGTATGAAATCAGCACTTGTGTAACATCATATATATACTACTCCATATATGGCATTATAAGTATGAAATCAGCACTGTGTGTAAGATCATATATATACTACTCCATATATGGCATTATAAGTATGAAATCAGCACCTGTGTGTAAGATCATATATATACTACTCCATATATGGCATTATAAGTATGAAATCAGCACTTGTGTAACATCATATATATACTACTCCATATATGGCATTATAAGTATGAAATCAGC
>CM026386.1:31318736-31337320 GCA_014843695.1 Archivesica marissinica | reverse complement strand
TATTGGTTAGGTCAAGGTCACACTAAGTGGTCTAATGTCAGCTGATTATGTTATGTATGTCCCCACTTCATAACGTTTGCACCACTGGAGCGATGATGAAATAACAGATGTCCACCATAAAGAGACAACCCTCGCAGTGCATCATTCAGCCATGTCGGTTAAATGTCAAGATTACATTTAGCTGTAGGAGGTTCAAGTCTCTACATTTCGAGTCGGCATACCTCTTGGACCACTGGATGGATTGTCTCTCCCCCTCCACCAGTTCTGGAGATATATTTTAGTGGGTTTGCCTGTATTGTGCTATTAATTTTGTTTCATTTAAGTTGATTTAACGTCGCTACCGGTTACCCATTTGGGCGACTGGTAGTATACCTAACAACACCTTTCCGGCTCCGGCGATTATCCAGTATTGGTGCATCATATAAAGAGACACGGTCTGAGTAGGACTCGAACCCATGACCATCAGTAATGATAGGTTACAGTGGTATACATGTCAGCGACCATAACCTCTCGACCACGGAGGCGAACCAGTGGTGGTGGGTGTTCGTGATGGGTGTTCGAAACCCGGCTACATGCATAAAATGTAATAAGCAATAAAATGACTTACCGTTATTTCCTTCTTGCCCCTTTACCACTACAACGAACAGCAGGGACATTAATGCTACCCATCGCACTGAATCAAATGCCATAATTAAGCTCCTTAATCAAGACATGAATGCAGCTTAATAAAGGAAAAATGACCAGCGTCTTTTGGAAGCCAGCAAACCGGCTATCCGTTGAGGACACGCGGTGTTCCTTATCCTTTGGAACACTGGATTTCCTAGATTTAATGGAATAAAACACGGCTTTCCAGCCTTTGTTCCAATTTTTGGCCAGAATGCATAGAAGCTCTTGCTTGGAAATCGCTTAGACTCCGCCCTTTTCTCTCTCAAACCAATCAGAATTGTTTTTACAAAAAGCTTTTGAATTTAGAGTATGCGTACTTTAGATTTTGAAAAAGAGTAACCGACCCCGAATAAATTCAAAGTTCAGCAAATTTTACGCAACTTGACGTGTGTGAGAGAGAAAATATAGGCGTCTAAAAGATAAATTGATTGATAAGAAATAGCAGCTGGGTTCTAGAAACAGACATTGCTGCATATCAAGTTTCACTGATTTCGCAGTTTATATAATTACATGAAATGAATGGCTACACATGAAAAGCTGCGGCTGCTACTAGACACTATTTCAAACTATCTGGGAAGTGTGTGCCAGCCTGAGATTATGTATTCTCTTCTGTGTACAGCACATATGTAGCATATTGATGGGTTGTAAATTAGAACCCTGTCCCAACTATGGTTGTGATTCCA
The DNA here is from genome assembly GCA_014843695.1 of Archivesica marissinica. Lineage (NCBI taxonomy): Eukaryota > Metazoa > Mollusca > Bivalvia > Venerida > Vesicomyidae > Archivesica > Archivesica marissinica. The sequence goes on along the minus strand of CM026386.1, from coordinate 31,335,971 downwards.
GTAATGCTCACACTGTCGCATCATTTTCCCGAATGTCGATGGATTTATCCAGATACAGTATATGAGGTAAATAATACAATACAATAAATAAATAATAAAAATTAATAAATAATAAAATGCGATAAATAAAACAATACAATAAATAATGCAATAACTAATACAATACAATAAATAATACAATACAATAAATAAATAATAAAATACAATAAATAATAAAATACAGTAAATAATAAAATACAATAAATAATACAACAAATAATACAATACAATAAATAATAAAATACCATAACAACATTGCACACTGACTACAACATAATATAGACGTTCTTACATGGGACAATGACTACCACATAAGATAGACAATCGTACATGGGACAATGACTACAACATAACATAGACCATCCTACATTGCACAATGTCTACACAATAATATAGACCATCCTACATGGCACAATGTCTACAACATAATATAGACAATCGTGCATGTCAACATGGGACAATGACTACAACATAATATAGACAATCCTACATGGCACAATGTCTACAACATAATATAGACCATCCTACATGGCACAATGTCTACAACATAATATAGACCATCCTACATGGCACAATGTCTACAACATAATATAGACCATCCTACATGGCACAATGTCTACAACATAATATAGACCAACCTACATGGCACAATGTCTACAACATAATATAGACCATCCTACATGGGACACTGACTACAATATAATATAGACCAGCCTACAAGGCACAATGACTACAACATAATATAGACCATCCTACATGGGACACTGACTACAATATAATATAGACCAGCCTACATGGCACAATGACTACAACATAATATAGACCATCCTACATGGGACACTGACTACAATATAATATAGACCAGCCTACATGGCACAATGATTACAACATAATATAGACAATCATACATGGCACAATGACTACAACATAATATAGACCATCCTACATGGCACAATAACTACAACATAATATAGACAATCCTACATGGCACAATGTCTACAACATAATATAGACCATCCTACATGGCACAATGTCTACAACATAATATAGACTATCGTACATTGCACAATGTCTACAACTATAATATAGACAATCGTACATTGCACAATTTCTACAATATAATATAGACAATCGTAGATTGCACAATGTCTACAACATAATATAGACAATCGTTCATGGCACAATGTTTACAACATAATATAGACAATCGTAGATGGCACAATGTCTACAACATAATATAGATAATAGTACATGTCAACATGGGCAATGACTACAACATAATATAGACAATAGTACATCTCAATATGGGACAATGACTACAACATAATATAGACAATAGTACATCTCAATATGGGACAATGACTAAAACATTATATAGACACTCGTACATGGCACAAGGACTACAACATAATATAGATAATAGTACATCTCAATATGGGACAATGACTAAAACATTATATAGACACTCGTACATGGCACAAGGACTACAAAATAATATAGACAATAGTACATGGGACAAGGACTACAACATAATATAGACAATATTACATGGGACAATGACTACAACATAATATAGACAATATTACATGGGACAATGACTACAACATAATATAGACAATAGTACATGGGACAATGACTACAACATTATATAGACACTCGTACATGGGACAATGACTACAACATAATATAGACAATAGTACATGGGACAATGACTACAACATAATATAGACAATAGTACATGGGACAATGACTACAACATAATATAGACAATCGTACATGGGACAATGACTACAACATAATATATACAATCGTAGATGGCACAATGACTACAACTAAAATATAGACAATCGTACATGGCACAATGACTACAATATAATAGAGACAATCGTAGATGGCACAATGACTACAACATAATATAGACAATCGTTCATGGCACAATGTTTACAACATAATATAGACAATCGTAGATGGCACAATGTCTACAACATAATAGAGACAATCGTACATGGGACAATGACTACAACATAATATAGACCATTCTACATGGCACAATGTCTACAACATATTATAGATAATCCTACATGGCACAATGACTACAACATAATATAGACCATCCTACATGGCACAATGTCTACAACATAATATTGACAATCCTACATGGCACAATATCTACAATATAATATAGACAACCCTACATGGCACAATGTATACAACATAATATAGACCATCCTACATGTCACAATGTATACAACAAAACATAGACCATCCTACATGGCACAATGACTACAACATAATATAGACCATCCTACATGGCACAATGCCTACAACATAATTTAGACAATCGTACATGTCACAATGACTACAACATAATATAGACCATCCTACATGGCACAATGCCTACAACATAATTTAGACAATCGCACATGCCACAATGACTACAACATAATATAGACAATCGTACATGGGACAATGACTACAACATAATATAGACAATCGTACATGGCACACTGACTACAACATAATATAGACCTTTCTACATGGCACAATGTATACAACATAATATAGACAATCATAAATGGCATGATGTCTACAACATAATATAGACCATCATACATGGCACAATGTCTACAACATAATATAGACAATCATACATTGCACAATGTCTACAACATAATATAGACCATCCTACATGGCACAATGTCTACAACACAATAAAGACCATCCTACATGGCACGATGTTCACAACATAATATAGACAATCATACATTGCACAATGTCTACAACACAATATAGACCATCCTACATGGCACAATGTCTACAACACAATATAGACCATCCTACATGGCACACTGACTACAACATAATATAGACAATCCTAAATGGCACAATGTCTACAACATAATATAGACAATCATACATTGCACAATGTCTACAACATAATGTAGACAATCCTACATGGCACAATGTCTACAACATAATATAGACAATCATACATTGCATAATGTCTACAACATAATATAGACCATCCTACATGGCACAATGTCTACAACATAATATAGACCATCCTACATGGCACAATGTCTACAACACAATATAGACCATCATACATTGCACAATGTCTACAACATAATATAGACCATCCTACATGGCACAATGTCTACAATATAATATAGACAATCATACATTGCACAATGTCTACAACATAATGTAGACAATCCCACATGGCACGATGCCCACAACATAATATAGACCATCTTACATGGCACGATGCCCACAACATAATATAGACCATCCTACACAGCACGATGTCCACAACATAATATAGACCATCCTAAATTAGCACGATGCCTACAACATAATATAGACCATCCTACATGGCACGATGACTACAACATAATATAGACACTCCCACATGGCACGATGCCCACAACATAACATAGACAATCCTACATGGGACAATGACTACAACATAATATAGACCATCCCACATGGCACAATGCCCACAACATAATATAGACAATCCTACATGGCACAATGTCTACAACATAATATAGACCATCCTACAGTGCTCAATGTCTACAACACAATATAGACCATCCTACATGGCACAATGTCTACAACGCAATATAGACCATCCTACATGGCACAATGTTTACAACACAAATGGACCATCCTACATGGCATATTGTCTACAACATAATATAGACCAACTTACATGGCACAATGTCAACAACATAATATAGACCAACCTACATGGCACGATGTCTACAACATAATATAGACCATCCTACATAGCACGATGTCTACAACATAATATAGACCATCCTACATGGCACAATGTCTACAACATAATATAGACCATCCAACATGTCACAATGTCTACAACATAATATAGACAATCCTACATGGCACAATGTCTACAACATAATATAGACCATCCTACATGGCACAATGTCTACAACATAATATAGACCATCCTACATAGCACGATGTCTACAACATAATATAGAAAATCCTACATGGCACAATGTCTACAACATAATATAGACCATCATACATGGCACAATGTCTACAACATAATATAGACCATCCTACATGACACAATATTTACAACATAATATAGACCATCCTACATGGCACAATGTCTACAACATAATATAGACCATCCTACATGGCACAATGTCTACAACATAATATAGACCATCATACATGGCACAATGTCTACAACACAATATAGACCATCCTACATGGCACACTGACTACAACATAATATAGACAATCATACATTGCACAATGTCTACAACATAATATAGACAATCGGACATGGCACAATGACTACAACATAATATAGACAATCCTACATGGCACAATGTCTACAACATAATATAGACAATCATACATTGCACAATGTTTACAACTTAATGTAGACAATCCTACATGACACGATGTCTACAACATAATACAGACAATCCAATCCTACATGACACAATGTCCACAACATAATATAGACCATCATACATGGCACAATGTCCACAACATAATATAGACAATCCTACATGGCACCATGTCCATAACATAATATAGACCACCCTACATCGCACAATGCCCACAAAATAATATAGACAATCCTACATGACACGATGCCCACAACATAATATAGACAATACTACATGACACGATGCCCACAACATAATATAGACAATCCTACATTGCACAATGTCAACAACATAATATAGACCAACTTACATGGCACAATGTCAGCAACATAATATAGACCAACCTACATGGCACGATGTCTACAACATAATATAGACCATCCAACATGGCACAATGTCTACAACATAATATAGACAATCCTACATGGCACAATGTCTACAACATAATATAGACCATCCTACATGGCACAATGTCTTCAACATAATATAGACCATCCTACATAGCACGATGTCTACAACATAACATAGACAATCCTGCATGGGACAATGTCTACAACATAATATAGACCATCCTACATAGCACAATGTCTACAACATAATATAGACCATCCTACAGTGCACAATGTCTACAACATAATATAGACAAACCTAAATTGCACAATGTCAACAACATAATATAGACCATCCTAAATTGCACAATGTCAACAACATAATATAGACCATACTACAATTCACAATGTCAACAACATACTATAGACCATCCTACATGGCACAATGTCTACAACATAATATAGACCATCCTACATGGCACAATGTCTACAACATAATATAGACCATCCCACATGGCACGATGCCCACAACATAATATAGACAATCCTACATGGCACAATGTCTACAACATAAATAGACATCCTGCATGGGACAATGTCTACAACATAATATAGACCATCCTACATAGCACAATGTCTACAACATAATATAGACCATCCTACAGTGCACAATGTCTACAACATAATATAGACAAACCTAAATTGCACAATGTCAACAACATAATATAGACCATCCTATATTGCACAATGTCAACAACATAATATAGACCATACTACATTTCACAATGTCAACAACATACTATAGACCATCCTACATGGCACAATGTCTACAACATAATATAGACCATCCTACATGGCACAATGTCTACAACATAATATAGACCATCCCACATGGCACGATGCCCACAACATAATATAGACCATCTTACATGGCACACTGACAACAACATAATATAGACAATCCTACATGGTACAATGTCTACAACATAATATAGACAATCATACATTGCACAATGTCTACAACTTAATGTAGACAATCCTACATGACACGATGTCTACAACATAATACAGACAATCCTACATGGCACAATGTCCACAACATAATATAGACCATCATACATGGCACAATGTCCACAACATAATATAGACAATCCTACATGGCACCCTGTCCACAACATAATATAGACCATCCTACATGGCACGATGCCCACACAATAATATAGACAATACTACATGACACGATGCCCACAACATAATATAGACAATCCTACATGACACGATGCCCACAACATAATATAGACAATCCTACATTGCACAATGTCAACAACATAATATAGACCAACTTACATGGCACAATGTCAACAACATAATATAGACCATCCTACATGGCACGATGTCTACAACATAATATAGACCATCCTACATAGCACGATGTCTACAACATAATATAGACCATCCTACATGGCACAATGTCTACAACATAATATAGACCATCCAACATGGCACAATGTCTACAACATAATATAGACAATCCTACATGGCACAATGTCTACAACATAATATAGACCATCCTACAAGGCACAATGTCTATAACATAATATAGACCATCCTACATGGCACAATGTCTACAACATAATATAGACCATCCAACATGGCACAATGTCTACACCATAATATAGACAATCCTACATGGCACAATGTCTACAACATAATATAGATCATCCTACAAGGCACGATGTCCACAACATAATATAGACCATCCTACAAGGCACGATGTCCACAACATAATATAGACCAACCTACATGGCACAATGTCTACAACATAATATATACCATTCAACATGGCACAATGTCTACAACATAATATAGACAATCCTACATGGCACAATGTCTACAACATAATATAGACCATCCTACAATGCACGATGTCCACAACATGATATAGACCATCCTACATGGCACAATGTCTACAACATAATATAGACCATCCTACAAGGCACGATGTCCACAACATAATATAGACCATCCTACATGGCACAATGTCTACAACATAATATAGACCATCCCACATGGCACAATGTCTACAATATAATATAGACCATCCTACAAGGCACGATGTCCACAACATAATATAGACCATCCTACATGGCACAATGTCTACAATATAATATAGACCATCATACAGTGCACAATGTCAACAACATAATATAGACCATCCTACATTTCACAATGTCAACAACATAATATAGACCATACTACATTTCACAATGTCAACAACATAATATAGACCATCCTACATGTCACAATGTCTACAACATAATATAGACCAACCTACATGGCAGAATGTCTACAACATAATATAGACCATCCTACATGGCACAATGTCTAAAACATAATATAGACCATCCCACATGGCACGATGCCCACAACATAATATAGACCATCTTACATGGCACGATGCCCACAACATAATATAGACCATCCCACATGGCACGATGCCCACAACATAATATAGACAATCATACATTGCACAATGTCTACAACATAATATAGACCATCGGACATTGCACAATGACTACATCATAATATAGACAATCCTACATGGCACAATGTCTACAACATAATATAGACAATCATACATTGCACAATGTCTACAACATAATGTAGACAATACTACATGGCACAATGTCTACAACATAATATAGACAATCATACATTGCACAATGTCTTCAACATAATATAGACAATTATACATTGCACTATGTCTATAACATAATGTAGACCATCCTACATGGCACAATGTCTACAACATAATATAGACAATCCTACATGGCACAATGTCTTCAACATAATATAGACCATCCTACATGGCACAATGTCTACAACATAATATAGACCATCCTACATGGCACACTGACTACAACATAATATAGACAATCATACATTGCTCAATGTCTACAACATAATATAGACCATCCTACAAGGCACACTGTCCACAACATAATATAGACCATCCTACATGGCACAATGTCTACAACATAATATAGACAATCCTACATGGCACAATGTCTACAACATAATATAGACAATCCTACATGGCACCATGTCCACAACATAATATAGACCATCCTACATGGCACGATGCCCACACAATAATATAGACAATCCTACATGACACGATGCCCACAACATAATATAGACAATCCTGCATGACACGATGCCCACAACATAATATAGACCATCCTACATTGCACAATGTCTACAACATAATATAGACCATCCTACAGTGCACAATGTCTACAACATAATATAGACAATTCTACATTGCACAATGTCCACAACATAATATAGACCATCCTACATTGCACAATGTCACCAACATAATATAGACCATACTACAGTTCACAATGTCAACAACATAATATAGACCATCCCACATGGCACGATGCCCACAACATTATATAGACCATCTTACATGGCACGATGCCCACAACATAATATAGACCATCTTACATGGCACAATGTCTACAACATAATATAGACCATCCTACATGGCACGATGTCTACAACATAATATAGAACATCCTACATGGCACAATGTATACAACATAATATAGACCATCCCACATGGCACGATGCCCACAACATAACATAGACAATCCTGCATGGGACAATGACTACAACATAATGTAGACCATCCCACATGGCACGATGCCCACAACATAATATAGACAATCCTACATGGCACAATGTCTACAACATTATATAGACCATCCTACATAGAACGATGTCCACAACATAATATAGACCATCCTACATAGCACGATGTCTACAACATAATATAGACAATCCTGCATGGGACAATGACTACAACATTATATAGACCATCCTACATAGCACGATGTCCACAACATAATATAGACCATCCTAAATTAGCACGATGCCTACAACATAATATAGACCATCCTACATGGCACAATGTCTACAACATAATATAGACCAACCTACAAGGCACGATGTCCACAACATAATATAGACCATCCTACATGGCACAATGTCTACAACATAATATAGACCATCCCACATAGAACAATGTCTACAACATAATATAGACCATCCTACATAGCACAATGTCTACAACATAATATAGACCATCCTACAGTGCTCAATGTCTACAACACAATATAGACCATCCTACATGGCACAATGTCTACAACGCAATATAGACCATCCTACATGGCACAATGTTTACAACACAAATGGACCATCCTACATGGCATATTGTCTACAACATAATATAGACCAACTTACATGGCACAATGTCAACAACATAATATAGACCAACCTACATGGCACGATGTCTACAACATAATATAGACCATCCTACATAGCACGATGTCTACAACATAATATAGACCATCTTACATGGCACGATGACCACAACATAATATAGACCATCTTACATGGCACAATGTCTACAACATAATATAGACCATCCCACATGGCACGATGTCCACAACATAATATAGACAATCATACATTGCACAATGTCTACAACATAATATAGACCATCGGACATGGCACAATGACTACAATATAATATAGACAATCCTACATGACACAATGTCTACAACATAATATAGACAGTCATACATTGCACAATGTCTACAACATAATGTAGACAATCCTACATGACACAATGTCTACAACATAATACAGACAATCCTACATGGCACAATGTGCACAACATAATATAGATCATCATATATGGCACAATGTCCACAACATAATATAGACAATCCTACATTGCACAATGTCAACAACATAATATAGACCATCCTACATTGCACAATGTCAACAACATAAAATAGACCATACTACATTTCACAATGTCAACAACATAATATAGACCATCCTACATGGCACAATGTCCACAACATTATATAGACCATCCTACATGGCACAATGTCTACAACATAATAAGGCAATCATACATGGCACAATGTCTACAACATAATATAGACCATCCGACAGTGCTCAATGTCTACAACACAATATAGACCATCCTACATGGCACAATGTCTACAACACAATATAGACCATCCTACATGGCACAATGTTTACAATAAAAATGGACCATCCTACATGGCATATTGTCTACAACATAATATAGACCAACTTACATGGCACAATGTCAACAACATAATATAGACCAATCTACATGGCACGATGTCTAAAACATAATATAGACCATCCTACATAGCACGATGTCTACAACATAATATAGACCATCCTACATGGCACAATGTCCACAACATAATATAGACCATCCAACATGGCACAATGTCTACAACATAATATAGACAATCCTACATGGCACAATGTCTACAACATAATATAGATCATCCTACATGGCACAATGTCTACAACATAATATAGACCATCCTACATGGCACAATGTCTACAACATAATATAGACCAACCTACAAGGCACGATGTCTACAACACAATATAGACCATCCTACATAGCACGATGTCTACAACATAATATAGACCAACTTACATGGCACACTGTCTACAACATAATATAGACCATCCCACATGGCACGATGCCCACAACATAACATAGACAATCCTGCATGGGACAATGACTACAACATAATGTAGACCATCCCACATGGCACGATGCCCACAACATAATATAGACAATCCTACATGGCACAATGTCTACAACATTATATAGACCATCCTACATAGAACGATGTCCACAACATAATATAGACAATCCTGCATGGGACAATGACTACAACATTATATAGACCATCCTACATAGCACGATGTCCAAAACATAATATAGACCATCCTAAATTAGCACGATGCCTACAACATAATATAGACCATCCTACATGGCACAATGTCTACAACATAATATAGACCAACCTACAAGGCACGATGTCCACAACATAATATAGACCATCCTACATGGCACAATGTCTACAACATAATATAGACCATCCCACATAGAACAATGTCTACAACATAATATAGACCATCCTACATAGCACAATGTCTACAACATAATATAGACCATCCTACAGTGCTCAATGTCTACAACACAATATAGACCATCCTACATGGCACAATGTCTACAACGCAATATAGACCATCCTACATGGCACAATGTTTACAACACAATATGGACCATCCTACATGGCATATTGTCTACAACATAATATAGACCATCTTACATGGCACAATGTCTACAACATAATATAGACCAACCTACATGGCACGATGTCTACAACATAATATAGACCATCCTACATGGCACGATGTCTACAACATAATATAGACCATCTTACATGGCACATGTCCACAACATAATATAGACCATCTTACATGGCACAATGTCTACAACATAATATAGACCATCCTACATGGCACGATGTCCACAACATAATATAGACAATCATACATTGCACAATGTCTACAACATAATATAGACCATCGTACATGGCACAATGACTACAATATAATATAGACAATCCTACATGACACAATGTCTACAACATAATATAGACAGTCATACATTGCACAATGTCTACAACATAATGTAGACAATCCTACATGACACAATGTCTACAACATAATACAGACAATCCTACATGGCACAATGTGCACAACATAATATAGATCATCATATATGGCACAATGTCCACAACATAATATAGACAATCCTACATTGCACAATGTCAACAACATAATATAGACCATCCTACATTGCACAATGTCAACAACATAAAATAGACCATACTACATTTCACAATGTCAACAACATAATATAGACCATCCTACATGGCACAATGTCCACAACATTATATAGACCATCCTACATGGCACAATGTCTACAACATAATAAGGCAATCATACATGGCACAATGTCTACAACATAATATAGACCATCCGACAGTGCTCAATGTCTACAACACAATATAGACCATCCTACATGGCACAATGTCTACAACACAATATAGACCATCCTACATGGCACAATGTTTACAATAAAAATGGACCATCCTACATGGCATATTGTCTACAACATAATATAGACCAACTTACATGGCACAATGTCAACAACATAATATAGACCAATCTACATGGCACGATGTCTAAAACATAATATAGACCATCCTACATAGCACGATGTCTACAACATAATATAGACCATCCTACATGGCACAATGTCCACAACATAATATAGACCATCCAACATGGCACAATGTCTACAACATAATATAGACAATCCTACATGGCACAATGTCTACAACATAATATAGATCATCCTACATGGCACAATGTCTACAACATAATATAGACCATCCTACATGGCACAATGTCTACAACATAATATAGACCAACCTACAAGGCACGATGTCTACAACATACTATAGACCATCCTACATAGCACGATGTCTACAACATAATATAGACCATCCTACATGGCACACTGTCTACAACATAATATAGACCATCCTACATGGCACAATGTCTACAACATAATATAGACCATCCCACATGGCACGATGCCCACAACATAATATAGACAATCCTACATGGCACAATGTCTACAACATAATATAGACCATCCTACATGGCACAATGTCAACAACATAATATAGACCATCCCACATGGCACGATGCCCACAACATAATATAGACCATCCTACATGGCACGATGTCTACAACATAATATAGACCAACATACAAGGCACGATGTCTACAACATCATATAGACCATCCTACATAGCACAATGTCTACAACATAATATAGACCATCCTACATAGCACAATGTCTACAACATAATATAGACCATCCTACATAGCACAATGTCTACAACATAATATAGACCATCCTACATTGCACAATGTCTACAACATAATATAGACCAACTACAAGGCACGATGTCTACAACATAATATAGACCATCCTACATGGCACAATGTCTACAACATAATATAGACCATCCTACATAGCACAATGTCTACAACATAATATAGACCATCCTACATAGCACAATGTCTACAACATAATATAGACCATCCTACATGGCACAATGTCTACAACATAATATAGACATTTTGTGTTTTGTTTGTGTTTTTGTTACATGGCAAATGTCTACAACATAATATAGACCTCCTACATTGCACAATGTCTACAACATAATTGTTTGGTTGTTTTTGTTTTGTGTTTTTGTGTTTGGTGTTTTGTTTGGTGTTTTGTTTGGTGTTTTGTTTGGTGTTTATAGACCATCCTACATGGACGATGCCCACACAATAATATAGACAATACTACATGACACGATGCCCACAACATAATATAGACAATCCTACATGACACGATGCCCACAACATAATATAGACAATCCTACATGGCACAATGTCTACAACATAATATAGACCATCTTACATGGCACAATGTCTACAACATAATATAGACCATCCTACATGGCACGATGTCTACAACATAATATAGACCATCCTACATAGCACGATGTCTACAACATAATATAGACCATCCTACATGGCACAATGTCTACAACATAATATAGACCATCCTACATGGCACAATGTCTACAACATAATATAGACAATCCTACATGGCACGATGTCTACAACATAATATAGACCATCCTACATGGCACAATGTCTACAACATAATATAGACCATCCTACATGGCACAATGTCTACAACATAATATAGACCATCCAACATGGCACAATGTCTACAACATAATATAGACAATCCTACATGGCACAATGTCTACAACATAATATAGACATCCTACATGGCACAATGTCTACAACATAATATAGACCATCCTACATGGCACAATGTCTACAACATAATATAGACCATCCTACATGGCACAATGTCTACAACATAATATAGACCATCCTACATGGCACGATGTCTACAACATAATATAGACCATCATACATGGCACGATGTCTACAACATAATATAGACCATCCTACATGGCACAATGTCTACAACATAATATAGACCATCCTACATGGCACAATGTCTACAACATATATAGACCATCCTACATGGCACGATGCCCACAACATAATATAGACAATCCTACATGGCACAATGTCTACAACATAATATAGACCATCCTACATGGCACAATGTCAACAACATAATATAGACCATCCCACATGGCACGATGCCCACAACATAATATAGACCATCCTACATGGCACGATGTCTACAACATAATATAGACCAACATACAAGGCACGATGTCTACAACATCATATAGACCATCCTACATAGCACAATGTCTACAACATAATATAGACCATCCTACATAGCACAATGTCTACAACATAATATAGACCATCCTACATAGCACAATGTCTACAACATAATATAGACCATCCTACATTTCACAATGTCTACAACATAATATAGACCAACATACAAGGCACGATGTCTGCAACATAATATAGACCATCCTACATAGCACAATGTCTACAACATAATATAGACCATCCTACATAGCACAATGTCTACAACATAATATAGACCATCCTACATAGCACAATGTCTACAACATAATATAGACCATCCTACATAGCACAATGTCTACAACATAATATAGACAATCCCACATGGCACAATGTCTACAACATAATATAGACCATCCTACATAGCACAAAGTCTACAACATAATATAGACCATCCTACAGTGCACAATGTCTACAACATAATATAGACAATCCTACATTGCACAATGTCAACAACATAATATAGACCATCCTACATTGCACAATGTCACCAACATAATATAGACCATACTACATTTCACAATGTCAACAACATAATATAGACCATCCTACATGGCACAATGTCTACAACATAATATAGACCATCCTACATGGCACAATGTCTACAACATAATATAGACCATCCCACATGGCACGATGCCCACAACAAAATATAGACCATCTTACATGGCACGATGCCCACAACATAATATAGACTATCTTACATGGCACAATGTCTACAACATAATATAGACCATCCTACATGGCACGATGTCCACAACATAATATAGACAATTATACATTGCACAATGTCTACAACATAATATAGACCATCGGACATGGTACAATGACTACAACATAATATAGACAATCCTACATGACACAATATCTACAACATAATATAAACAGTCATACATTGCACAATGTCTACAACATAATGTAGACAATCCTACATGGCACAATGTCCACAACATAATATAGATCATCATACATGGCACAATGTCCACAACATAATATAGACAATCCTACATGGCACGATGTCCACAACATAATATAGACCATCCTACATGGCACGATGCCCACACAATAATATAGACAATCCTACATGACACGATGCCC
Organism: Archivesica marissinica; assembly: GCA_014843695.1. Taxonomy (NCBI): domain Eukaryota; kingdom Metazoa; phylum Mollusca; class Bivalvia; order Venerida; family Vesicomyidae; genus Archivesica; species Archivesica marissinica. Next base: position 31,320,712 of record CM026386.1, on the reverse strand, counting down.
ACAACATAATATAGACAATCCTACATGACACGATGCCCACAACATAATATAGACAATCCTACATTGCACAATGTCTACAACATAATATACAACCATCCTACATGGCACAATGTCTACAACATAATATAGACAATCCTACATTGCACAATGTCAACAACATAAAATAGACCATACTACATTTCACAATGTCAACAACATAATATAGACCATCCTACATGGCACAATGTCCACAACATTATATAGACCATCCTACATGGCACAATGTCTACAACATAATAAGGCAATCATACATGGCACAATGTCTACAACATAATATAGACCATCCGACAGTGTTCAATGTCTACAACACAATATAGACCATCCTACATGGCACAATGTCTACAACACAATATAGACCATCCTACATGGCACAATGTTTACAACACAAATGGACCATCCTACATGGCATATTGTCTACAACATAATATAGACCAACTTACATGGCACAATGTCAACAACATAATATAGACCAATCTACATGGCACGATGTCTAAAACATAATATTGAGCATCCTACATAGCACGATGTCTACAACATAATATAGACCATCCTACATGGCACAATGTCTACAACATAATATAGACCATCCAACATGGCACAATGTCTACAACATAATATAGACAATCCTACATGGCACAATGTCTACAACATAATATAGATCATCCTACATGGCACAATGTCTACAACATAATATAGACCATCCTACATAGCACGATGTCTACAACATAATATAGACCATCCTACATGGCACAATGTCTACAACATAATATAGACCATCCTACATGGCACAATGTCTACAACATAATATAGACCAACCTACAAAGCACGATGTCTACAACATACTATAGACCATCCTACATAGCACGATGTCTACAACATAATATAGACCATCCTACATGGCACAATGTCTACAACATAATATAGACCATCCTACATGGCACAATGTCTACAACATAATATAGACCATCCCACATGGCACGATGCCCACAACATAATATAGACAATCCTACATGGCACAATGTCTACAACATAATATAGACCATCCTACATGGCACAATGTCTACAACATAATATAGAACATCCCACATGGCACGATGCCCACAACATAATATATACCATCCTACATGGCACGATGTCTACAACATAATATAGACCATCCTACATGGCGCACAGTCTACAACATAATATAGACAATCCCACATGGCACGATGCCCACAACATAACATAGACAATCCTGCATGGGACAATGACTACAACATAATTTAGACCATCATACAAGGCACGATGTCTACAACATAATATAGACCATCCTACATAGCACAATGTCTACAACATAATATAGACCATCCTACATAGCACAATGTCTACAACATAATATAGACCATCCTACATAGCACAATGTCTACAACATAATATAGACAATCCTACATGGCACTGTCTACAACATAATATAGCCATCATACATGGCACAATGTCTAAACATAATATAGACCATCCTACATGGCACGATGTCTACAACATGATATAGGCCATCCTACATAGCACGATGTCTAAAACATAATATAGACCATCCTACATGGCACAATGTCTACAACATAATATAGACAATCCTACATGGCACAATGTCTACAACATAATATAGACCATCATACATGGCACAATGTCTACAACATAATATAGACCATCCTACATGTGCAATGTCTACAACATGATATAGGCAATCCTACATGGCACGATGTCTACAACATAATATAGACCATCTTACATGGCACAATGTCTACAACATAATATAGACAATCCTACATGGCACGATGTCTACAACATAATATAGACAATCATACATTGCACAATGTCTACAACATAATATAGACCATCGTACATTGCACAATGTCTACAACATAATATAGACAATACTACATTGCACAATGTCTACAACA